>JAHRHZ010000143.1:612389-665728 GCA_024137785.1 Ginglymostoma cirratum | reverse complement strand
GTTTCGGGCCTAGACCCGAAACGTCAGCCTTCCTGCTCCTCTGATGCTGCTTGGCCTGCTGTGTTCATCCAGCTCTACACCTTGTTATCTCCAAGCCTCAAGTGAATTGTTTTTGTTTCTCTACATGTGGCTGCTCATGACAGCAATGAAGCTCAACTTAAGATGGTCATCAATGACAGTCAGAATATACAGTATTCATTGCTAGATTTTTATACTTGTTTTCTTTTTACAAATTAACTTTAAGGCTACTTGTTTCACCCATCACAAAATCCTCCTGTGCATCCATCAGCTCCTCACCATGACTGAGGACAAGCAAACACTTCCTGAGGTGCAGCTTTTCATCCTTGACCAGATATCTGTTAAATACTGGCACAGTTACGATATTTTATCACTGATTATCTTTCCTTCTTGCTGCCCTGCACTTTGCAAAATCCAGAGATATAGGTGAGATTAGAAATCCAACAGGCAGAATTTAATATGGAAAGATCATTTAATCTGGCAGAAAGATAATGTGTGGGGCTCCTACATCTTCCCACCACTGCCCCAATTATGGCTGTGGCATGATGCCAATGAATGCCCCTCTATCCAATTGAGGCCTCTAGGTAGGCAGCTAATGTCTACTTAAGGGCCTGATGTTGCCACAACTGGGCATGGCAGTCACCACGTATGAAACACAAAATACAAGCCCTAGCATATTTGACTGCAGGCTTCTGGGGTGGAGTGCGGAGGAGGTAGAGGGTTGGTTGACAACCCTTTCAAAGGTATTCAGCACCTGATCAAGAAACAGCAGGTTAGATGTTGCTGAGAACTACCACATGCCCTGTTGTGTAGTGCATTTGGAACTATTAACCACCTTGCTGTGATGTTACAGAGTGACACATCTTGTTTTCAGCAGCAGTAGCGCGAGCCAGAGTGCAGGCGGGAAGGTAAGGTTGTTTTTTTGCTCCAGTATAAAAACTTACCTCGTGCAGCAGCGGCCCTCTTGTTTTCAGCAGCGGGTGTGTGGACAGAAGGCGAGCCAGGATGGAACTGATATATTTGGGCATTGGCCAAACCCAAAACATGACACATGTAGTGTGTTCCACCCATCCTCCTCCTCCTTTAACCAAATAAAAAGACTGTGTGGAGGGTCGGTAAAGTAAGGCTTTTTTTAAATTCTTCTGGAAATCTAGAGTAGAGGGAATGGAAGCTAGGGCAGTTGCATGCTCCTCTTGCAGGATGTGGGAGATAAGGGTCACTGCTGGTGTCCCCTCTGACCTCACCTGCAAGAAGTGCACCCAACTCCAGCTCCTCAAAAACTGCGTTAGGGAACTGGAGCTGGAGCTGGATGAACTCCGGATCATTCGGGAGACTGAGGGGGTGATAGACAGGAGTTATAAGGAGATGGTCACACCCAAGGTACAGGAAAAAGGTAGCTGGGTGACTGTCAGGATGGGGAAAGGGAATAGGCAGACAGTGCAGGGATCCCCTGTGGCCATTCCCCTCAATAATAAGTATACCGTTTTGGATAAAGTTGTGGGGAGGGGGGGGAACCTACCAGGGAAGGCCATAGCGGACAGGTCTCTGGCACTGAGCCTGGCCCTGTGGCACAGAAGGGAAGGGGGAGAATAGGAGAGCAATTGTAGTGGGGGATTCGATAGTAAGAGGTACAGACAGGCAGTTCTGTGGACGCGAACGAGATGAACGGATGGTATGTTGCCTTCGGGTACCAGGGTCTGTGATATCTCGGATCATGTCTTCAAGATCCTTAAGGGGGAGGGTGAGCAACCAGCAGTCATGGTACACATCGGTGCCAATGACATAGGTAGAAAAAGGACAGAGAATGTGAAAAACGAGTACAGGGAGTGAGGTTGGAAGCTGAAGTCCAGGACAAACAGGGTGGTTATCTCTGGATTACTACCAGTGCCACGTGATAACGAGGTAAGAAATAGGGAGGGAGTGCAGCTAAACATGTGGCTAGAGGGCTGGTGTCGGAGGGAGGGCTTCCATTATGTGGATAATTGGAGCACATTCTGGGGAAGGTGGGACCTGTACAGGAAGGACGGGTTGCACCTGAACCAGAAGGGCACAAATATCCTGGGAGGGAGGTTTGCTCGAGCTATATGGGATGGTTTAAACTAGATTGGCAGGGGGTAGGGAACCGGATTTATAATTCAGAGGATGAGGTATTCAGCCTTCCAACAGACACAACAGGGAGTGAGGTTGTTTATAAAGAAATGCGGTTGATGGAGCGTAATTGTGGATACAGAGATGGTTTGAGGTGTGTCTACTTCAATCCTAGAAGTATCAGAAATAAGGCGGATGAACTTAGAGCATGGGTCAGTACATGGAACTACGATGTTGCGGCCATTACAGAAACTTGAGTAACTCAGGGACAGGAATAGTTGTTGGAAGTTCCGGGATTTAGATGCTTTAAAAGAAATAGGGAGGGTGAAAAAAGAGGTGGGGGAGTGGCATTGCTAGTCAGGGCTAGTATAGCAGCTACTGAAAGGCAGTTCAAGAATGATATGTCTACAGAGTCAGTTTGGGTTGAGGTCCAGAACAAGAAAGGAGCAGTCACTTTGTTGGGGTTTTTTTACAGACTCCCTAATAGTTTCAGAGAAGTGGAGGAGCGGATTGGGAGGCAGATACTGAAAAGGTGCATAAGTCACAGGTTTGTAGTCATGGGTGACTTCAACTTTCCAAATATTGATTGGAAACACTTTTGTTGTAATAGTTTAGATGGAGCAGATTTTGTCCAGTGCGTTCAGGAAGGATTCCTGACACAGTATGTAGATAGACCAACATGAATAGAGGCCACTTTGGATTTGGTGCTTGGCAATGAACCGGGCCAAGTATTAGACCTGTTGGTAGGAGAGCATTTTGGCGGTAGCGATCATAACTCTGTTACTTTTACAATAGTCATGGAAAAGGATAGGTACATACAGCAGGGTAAGGTTTATAATTGGGGGAAGGGTAATTACAATTCTGTTAGGCAAGAACTGGGTAACATAAAATGGGAACAGATGCTGTCAGGGAAGAGCACCACAGAAATATGGAGATTGTTTAAGGAATGCACACTGTGTGTGCGCGATATGTTTATCCCTAGCAGGCAGGGAAGATGCAGCCTTGGTTCTCGAGAGAGGTCAAACGTCTGGTTAAGAGGAAGAAGGATGCTTATATAAGGTTTAGGAAACAAGGAACGGAAAAGGCTCCAGAGGGATACAAGTTATCCAGGAAGGAGCTGAAGAAAGAACTTAGGAGAGCTATAAGCGGGCATGAGAAAACCTTGGCAGATAGGACCAAGGAAAACTCCAAGCCTTTTCATATGTACATGAAGAATAAGAGAATGCCAAGAGAAAAGGTAGGGCTGATCAAGGATTGTAAAGGGAATTTGTGCACAGAGCCTAAAGAGATAGGAGAGGTCCTCAATGAATACTTTTCTTCAGTATTCACAACTCAGAGGGACCTAGTTGTAGAGGAGGACAGTGTGAAACAGGCTAGTCGGCTAGAGGAGGTGGATGTTAGTAAGAAAGATGTACTAGGAATTTTGAGGAAGTTGAAGATAGATAAGTCCCCCGGGCCTGATGGGATTTATCCAAGGATTCTATGGGAAGCGAGGGAAAAGATCACAGGCCCTTTGGCGATAATCTTTTCGTCCTCACTCTCCACGGGTATAGTGCCAGAAGATTGGACAGAGGCAAACGTCATTCCCATGTTCAAAAAAGGGACTAGGGATAACCTCGGAAATTACAGGCCAGTTAGTCTTACATCAGTGGTGGGCAAATTATTGGAAAGGGCTCTGAGAGATAGGATTTATGATCACTTGGAAAGGCACAGTTTGATTTGTGACAGTCAGCATGGATTTGTGAGGGGTAGATCACGCCTCACAAACCTTATTGAATTCTTTGAAGAGGTGACCAAACATGTGGATAAAGGTAGAGCAGTGGATGTGGTATACATGGATTTAAGTAAGGTGTTTGATAAGGTTCCCCATGGTAGGCTCATGCAGAAGGTAAGGAGGCATGGGATAGAGGGAATGTGGCAGATTGGATTCAGAATTGGCTGACCCTTAGAAGACAAAGGGTGGTAGTGGATGGAAAATATTCAACACGGTGCTCAGTTACGAGTGGTGTACCACAAGGGTCTGTACTGGGTCCTCTTCTATTTATGATTTTTGTTAATGATTTGGATGAAGGAGTGGAAGGGTGGATTAGCAAGTTTGCAGACGATACGAAGGTGGGTCGTGTTGTGGACAGTGCAGAGGGCTGTTTGAGGTTACAAAGGGACATTGATAGAATGCAGAGCTGGGCTGAGAAGTGGCAGATGGTGTTTAACCCTGAAAAGTGTGAGGTGATTCATCTTGGAAGGACAAACTTGAAAGCAGAATACAGGGTTAACGGAAAGATTCGTGGCAGTGTGGAGGAGCAGAGGGATCTCAGGGTTCGTGTCCACAGTTCCCTGAAAGCTGCCACCCAGGTGGATAGAGTTATTAAGAAGGTGTATGGTGTGTTAGCTTTCATTAATAGAGGGATTGAGTTCAAGAGCCGTGAAGTTATGCTCCAGCTATACAAAAGCCTGGTTCGGCCACATCTGGAGTATTGTGTCCAGTTCTGGTCGCCTCATTACAGGAAAGATGTGGAGGTGTTGGAAAAGGTGCAGAGGAGATTTTCCAGAATGTTGCCTGGAATGGAGGGAAGGTCTTACAAGGAAAGGTTGAGAGAGCTAGGGCTTTTCTCTTTAGAATGACGAAGGATGAGAGGTGACTTGATAGAGGTGTACCAAATGATCAGAGGTATAGATAGAGTAGACAGCCAGAAACTTTTTCCTAGGGTGGAGGTAGCTATTACGAGGGGGCATAGTTTTAAAGTGAGTGGAGGTAGATATAAGAAAGATGTCAGAGGTCGGTTCTTTACTGAGAGAGTGGTCGGGACGTGGAATGCATTGCCGGAGAGGGTAGTGGTGTCAGCCTCAGTAGGGGCATTTAAGCGGTTATTAGATAGGCATATGGATGATAGTATAAGGTAGGGGTGGAGGTTTGATAGACCTTACGATTAGGGTAAAAGTTCGGCACAAAACAACATCGTGGGCCGAAGGGCCTGTACTGTGCTGTACTGTTCTATGTTCTATGTTCTATTGTATGACTATCTCATTGTGGATGGAGTTACAACAGTCTGGAAGGAACACTCAGTAAGGCACACCACAGTAAGACTCTCCAAAAGAAACTCAGAGAACAGGTAGACACAAACAATGAAGAAGTCAGCTTAGTGATTACCTAATGTTAACTAAGACAGAGCCTGCTCTAATTTACCATGTACGTCATATTTCGTATGAAGTAGAGTAAATTGTGTAAAATTTGATGAATAAGCCTGAAGACTGGCCTAGACATAAAACATAACAAAAAATCCCTTGCTACTAACTCTCCTCTCCTACAAACTCCATCCCAATCATCTAATCTTGCTGATACTGAGCCGCAGAGAGGTGTAAAGCTAGCAGTACTGAACAATGAAGTGTTGTTGCCTCTGACTGGCCAGAATGTCTCAGCGGGCAAGATACTTATGCCCCTCATTCATGATCCCAGCGAAGACCTGCTGCTTCCCAGTTAAGTTCCAGATCCGTTTTAGTGAGGCAGGCATTCCCAAAAGGATGTTCTGGGTCTTTCCCTGGTCCTATAGCCAGGGAGAAAGACTCCTATTGTCTCCATTGAACATTGCCCAGTGTTTGGGGAAATTGTGAGAATAGAGATGGAGAGCCTGTAGCTTACTAGTAACCCACATTTTTAAAAAAATTGTTCAAGAAAGTTACATTTTACAAAACATTGTATTGGATATAGCCAATGAATCCAGAAAAAAATTTTGAAATGGAGCTGATTTAACATTAACATACAAACATGATAATTAAATTGCTTCACGAAGATAGTGAGAAGCATATTTTTTTAAAAAATCATTAAGCTGCTGAGACATTGTGATACAGGAGGAGGTCATTTCACCCATCAAGAATTTCTGTCTATAATATTTGAACTTTAATATTTATGCTGTGTGTCATTAAGGCTTCCAATAAAATTAAATTTCTAAGTTAGGTAGAAAACCATATAAGGTGCATAATTTTAATTTGCTATTTTCAATTTTATACTCAAACCAAATTTTAATTTTGATGGATTACTGATTCAATTCAAATCCATATATATAGTCCATTACTTGTGACTATGATACATGCAAAATTCAGCGGGTGCTGGAGATCTGAAATAAAAGCAGAAAATGCTGGAAAAATTCAGCTATGTACTGTACACTATGCCAATGGTTTGTTGCGTAATGTTCAATAGAGATTAAGGTTACAAGTAGAAACAGAAAATACTGGAGAAACTCAGCTGGTCTGGCAGAATCTGTGGAGAAAGAAAGGGTTTACGTTTCAAGTCCAGTGACTCTTGGGTCATTAAGAATGAGCTCCTAAATACTGTATTTTATGCAACACATCCCTGGGACAGTGTGCAGAATGCAGATATACCACCGATAGCATGCCGAGGATGATTAGCTAATTTTTACCTCCACTCTTGTCCTGAATTTCCATGTGAACCAAATCAGGGTCACTGTCAACTCCTGTCACAGACCTGGAACAAGAAATAACCATTAATATTTATCCCCTACGTAAGTGAAGGATCCAAGCTATTAAAATAGATACCAGATATTCCATTCTCTTCATTTGCTATAAATGCCTCTATAGATGCTTACACTTTAACTCAATTATGATACCTCAAAGAAATTCTGATTTTTAAAAGAAAAAAAACTACCTAAATTTCTCACAGCAATACATTAGATGTTTGAGATGCTAGTAACTACTCTCAGAGAAAGACAGTAGATTGGTTTGTGTATACCAGGTGATTCTAAGTTGGCTGAAAATGTCTGTCCACGATGCTATCATTTGAGCACTCATGTCTAAACCAAATTCATCTATACAAAATATAGGCAACCTGTTTATTCTAAACCAGTCATTACTTTTCTGAAAATAGACTTATTTATTTTAAATAATTTAAAGTTGCATGTGCTTTTCAACTTTCCAACAACGCTATTCTACTCTGACAAATATTGTCTCTTTCAGGCAAAGACCCAGCAATTTTTAAAAATTAATTAAAATTTGGAATTTTGTACATTATGTTGAAGACATATATGTTTACACCTAATGATTTTACACATCATTAGTGGAAATCATGCATATTTTATCATGACGATTATCGTTTAATTGTTAGATCTTATCTGTCACAACATAGTTCAGTTTGTGATATCAATTGTGATGTACATGATGCTTGTATTTTATTGACTGAACACTAGATGGCCTCCTGTAAGCACATGGTAACAATCATACTAAGTTTTCTTTTTGTGATAATTCACTATTTTTGATGAAATATTTGACAGAGTCTGGAAAGAAAGGCAGCTAGTTATTACCACAGAGATTTCGGTGCTTATTTAGAAAAATCAATTCTTTAAAAAATACTGAAATCAGTACTTTACTGATCAATCTCCTTGTATGGTAAATTCCTAATCTCAGTCAGGTTCTAAGGTTTTCTGCTGGAGGTGAGCAAGAAATGCTGAACTTACTTCACATTTTTAAAAAAGAGAACTGTGAGGAATTTTACACTTTCAGAACATAGTCAGGAGAGGTGTTAACATTTAAAATATCTAAATTTTGATCCCAATCTGTCTCAAAAATTTCCTTTTGATTTTAACAGAAGCAGTTTAGAAATGGGACACTGCCAGTTCTCAGGGGTATTCGACGTATTTGACTTGCGGCAGAAATGGGTGGCACAATAATGCCAATGGTCACAAATCTAATGGAAGAGTTACAGACTGTCACACTCAGTAGCAGAAAAGTAAGTAACAAAGATAAATACGGAAGATTGTTCAAATTATTTGCCTGAGTATTATCTTTGTTTGTTTCTCCATCTACCCTTCTGTCTGATTTTCTAATGTTTTCTCCTTATCTGTCTCCCTATGCCTTTCCATAACATTGTCTGATTTATGCATTGTCCTCAAGTTCTCATTCATCTTCATTCCTATTTCCAAGCTGATCTGTCGAATGGCTTCCCACACTCTAGAGCCTTCCCTATCCACCTATCTAACTATCTGTCTCTGATGTCAGATTTTGTACATCAAGAACTGGAATTAAATGGAAACATCAATTTGTTTTCCAGCATGAATGTTGCCATAGAGGCAATTGTCCATCTCGGTTCCAGTGAAGGTGGGAAATGATAGATGAAAAAAATGAGAAATGGAAGAGAAAAGACATCTCCAAATTGAATACTGACCAATAACAAAACTATTTCATGATACCCTCTATAATATTATACATAGAAACACTACAGAACAGATAAAGAGCATCCACCCCAGACCCATCCTTATACTATATCCCTGTAACCTTGCATTTCCCATGGTTAATTGCAGATTGTCGGAAAACCCCATCTGGTTCACTAATGTCCTTTAGGGAAGGAAACTGCCATCTTTACCTGGTCTGCCCTACATGTGATTCCAGACCCACAGCAATGTGGTCGACTCTTACCTATCCTCTGGGCAATTAGAAATGGGCAATAAATGCTGCCTAAGCAGCGACACCCTCATCCCGTGAATGAATAAAGAAAATAAAATAATCCAGCTAGTCTGCACATCCCTGGACACTACAGACAACCTGCACATTTTATATTTGTGAAAGCATTGAATGCTTTTAAGAAGGAGATAGATGTAGTTCTTAAGGCTAAAGGGATCAAAGGGTATGGGACAAAAGTGGGAACAGGGTATTGAATTGGATGATTAGTTATGATCACATTGAATGGTGGAGCAGGCTTGAAGGGCCAAATGGCCTACTCCTGTACCTATTTTCTATATTTAGATGCTTCAGACTTTAAACAACAAAAGATTCAACAAGGCCATTCCACAATCCTTCATCTGTTTTAGTACTAAATTCCTGAAGAGATTTATAGATCAACAGCCTGACCATTACAATATGGTGCACACATTCCTTTAACCACGTTCTGGGGCCCAATCACTAGTTAATTGCTGCAAGACAAAAATAAACAGTTTGATACTGATTCCGGGTGAACAGAAAGGTAGGGGAGTGATTGTACATTGAGGAGTAAAGACAAAGTCATCAGGAAGATTGTGGGTTGGTGATCATAAGGGTAGTTCATGAGTCTGTGGTGAGGATGGACAGAGATTATGGATTGAGGGCGAGAGTGATGAAGAGTTGGGGAGGAAATGGCAGGTTATTGGAGGTGGTGGATCAAAAGTGTAATTGTGGGTCAGCAGGAAAGTATGGGGTCAGGGTGGCGAGGTTGTGTGGAGATTGTGGGGAGTTCATGGGTTGTAGGTTTGAAGTAATTGAGGGGAGAAGGTGGAAATCACAAACAATCCTGAACAAACCCCTGAAATCTGTTCCTTCTCACAACCCTTCAGTTGCTGAGTTTCCCAAGGCCTGGAAAATTTGACCTGCAGTTGTTAAATCTTAATGGCTGCTAAAGATCAGAGGTGTGTAGCCCATTAACAGTTTTAGGCAATGGACCTATCTCTCAAAACAACTTGGAGCTGCTCTTTTACAGACCGCTTCAATTATTGCTAATGTCCAGATAGCTCACACTCTTCCAGATTCCAATGTCTTGATTTTATAATCTGCTCAACGGCGCACAATTGTAGCTTTTTGGCAGATAGCTACCTTCACTAAGTTGCAATTACCCCTGAGCTCCAGTATTTCTCAGCTGCTCCAAGCAACTAATGTGGGCTCCCTTCCCCTCTATTTTCAGCTGCATCTGATCATTAGATGTACATGTAAAAGTAATCTATTTGACCTGTTGAGCCTGCTCTGACTCAATGAGATCATGGCCAATTGGCACTGAACTATCAATGCCTTTCATGTACACCTCCTGTTCTAATTGCTTGGAGTCTGCTACCAGAAGAATGTGTGTTGTCTAGCCCATATCTGCTTCAGCACTCTACCAGCTCTAAACAGCAACCAAGCTCTCTCAGTAAACATTCCCCAAGATAAACTGACACCAAAGAATGTGATTAGGTTGTGCACATATTCATGATGACATAGCCTACTCCAGGCTCCTTAACATGACATTTGGGGGTCTGTGAAATGCTTTTCATCTAATTTAGCTCTAACTGCAAGATTTCCAGATATCACATTTCCAGCTGAGTAAGCCACCAGCTGTTTTTGCAGCTCCAGATCATCAATTCTAATTCTATTAAACAAAATGAGTAGCACCTTCTTTAACTTTCAGCTGTTAACCTCTTAAAGCAACATAACCCTAACCTTGATAACAAGGTGTGGAGCTGGAAGAACACAGCAGGCCAAGAGGCATCATAGGAGCAGGAAAGCTTGGCGTTTCGGGCCTAGACCCTTCATCAGAAATGGGGGAGGGGAAGAGGGTTCTGAAATAAATAGGGAGAGAGGGGGAGGCGGATAGAAGATGGATAGAGGAGAAGATAGGTGGAGAGGAGACAGACAGGTCAAAGAGGTGGGGATGGAGCCAGTAAAGGTGCGTGTAGGTGGGGGGGTAGGGAGGAGATAGGTCAGTCCAGGGAGGACGTACAGGTCGGGGGGGCGGGATGAGATTAGTAGATAGGAGATGGGGGTGCGGCTTGAGGTGGGAGGAAGGGATAGGTGAGAGGAAGAACAGGTTAGGGAGGCGGGGATGAGCTGGGCTGGTTTTGGGATGTGGTTGGGGGAAGGGAGATTTTGAAGCTTGTGAAATCCACATTGATACCATTGGGCTGCAGGGTTTCCAGGCTGAATATGAGTTGCTGTTCCTGCAGCCTTTGGGTGGCATCATTGTGGCACTGCAGCCAAGCGGAGGCTTGGGGACCGCTTTGCGGAACACCTACGCTTAGTTCGCAACAAACAACTGCACCTCCCAGTCGCGAACCATTTCAACTCCCCCTCCCATTCCTCAGACGACATGTCTATCCTGGGCCTTCTGCAGTGCCACAATGATGCCACCCGAAGGCTGCAGGAACAGCAAATCATATTCAGCCTGGGAACCCTGCAGCCCAATGGTATCAACGTGGATTTCACAAGCTTCAAAATCTTCCCTCCCCAACCGCATCCTAAAACCAGCCCAGTTCATCCCTGCCTCCCTAACCTGTCCTTCCCCTCACCTATCCCCTCCTCCCACCTCAAGCCCCACCCCCATCTCCTATCTACTAACCTCATCCCGCCCCCTTGACCTGTCCGTCCTCCCTGGACTGACCTATCTCCTCCCTACCTCCCCACCTACACTCACCTTTACTGGCTCCATCCCCGCCTCTTTGACTTGTCTGTCTCCTCTCCACCTATCCTCTCCTCTATCCATCTTCTGTCCACCTCCCCCGCTCTCCCTATTTATTTCAGAACTCCCCCATTTCTGATGAAGGGTCGAGGCCCAAAACGTCAAGCTTTCCTGCTCCTATGATGCTGCTTGGCCTGCTGTGTTCATCCAGCTCCACACCTTGTTATCTCGGATTCTCCAGCATCTGCAGTTCCTATTATCTCTGATACAATAACCCTAACCTTTTTAAGTGCGCCAGACTTCAAAGGTGCTTCAAATGAATTTATCCCATTTTCTCCTGTTGAACATTAACTCCAAAAACTAAAATTAGATCAAGAACTATGAAGGAGCTCTGTCCTGTTACAATCTGGAGTGAACTCACATGAGTGAAATGAACACTTCTCTCTTTATATGTGACAGTGAAGATTAACACTGTTACTCATTGAGACCCATGTTTGGCGCCAACAAATGGTACTAAGTGCATGAATTAAGTGAACAAACAGTCGACAGCTGTGACACAGATATACTTTCTCTGCACTCCCCAAAATGCTGAGTGAGAATGATGTAACTTGTTTTGTCTTGAATACAGCTGTTCACCATCCATACAACATAAAAAAAATCAGTCAGGTTTCACTTGTCAAGCTGGCAAAGAACTTTAAAAAACTCAGCCTTACAACTGGTGACGTCGAGTCGCATGCTGATTACCCCAGTGTGGGAGAATTACCATTATAAGTCTATCAGATGAAAGCTCCCCCTCCCAATAAAGATGTCCATCAGAAGTCTGCTGCTAATGGCGGCAACTGCCCTTCATTTGAAAGACTCAGAAAAGGCTGTTACCATCCTTGGGATAAAGAACTGTCCCTGATGTGTGATTAGGAGACCTTCACACATCTGAAAGAATAAGTACCCCACCATGTGGGTTATATAGAACACCTCTGCCAGCCAGCTGTCTGACAGGGAAAAACAGCCATCTCTAGCAATACTCCTAGATGTCAGCATTTGTAAGTAATTCCTAACCTCCAATTCACTGCTTAATTAACATCAGAATCCATCAAAAGCTGAGCCAAAGTATAAGCTCAAACTGAAGGACATCTGTCTACTATGATAGGGTGGCATGGTGGCTCAGTGGTTAGCACTGCAGCCTCACAGCGCCAGGGACCCAGGTTCAATTCCAGCCTCAGGTGACTGTCTGTGTGGAGTTTGCACATTCTCCCTGTATCTGCGTGGGTTTCCTCCCACAGTCCAAAGATGTGCAGGCTAGGTGGATTGGCCATGCTAAATTGCCCATAGTGTTCAGGGGTGTGTGGGTTGTAGGGGGATGGGTCCGGGTGGGATGCTGCAAGGGTCAGTGTGGACTTGTTGGGCCGAAGGGCCTGTTTCGACACTGTAGGGGTTCTAATGACAGTAAAATGTTAAAAAATTCAACACAGGTAACAATCTATTTTGTCATAAGCATCTAAAACTTCCCAATTAATTTTGTGATATCCAATATAAGATTTATCCATTTTATTTACTTAAATTCAGTTTTGTACATGTTTGGTTACGGCTATGGTTTTATTTTCTGTGTAGTCCTGAAATGTGAGAAAAGTCTAACATCAACATTTTCCTTAATGATCTATGTCAAATGCTCCAATGTAAATCTGTACACGCCCTGACTTCACAGATTTTCAGAACAGTTTATTAAAAGTGAACTTTGAGATCAGGACTAAAGCCGATGGCACTGGTAATGCTACTGCTTACTTCATTTGCAGGTGATCCAAAAAAGGTGCACTGGATGCAACTCTCATCTCAAAACTATCTTACACTGAAATAAGTGGGGATTTTCAAGAAACGAAAGTTGACACGTTTGTAGTATTATAAACACTTCCGAATTTCCTCTGGTGCTCTCCAAAACAGCTGTTGTAATTTGGATGGAAAGTCAATGGGTACTCTGCTTAAAAGTACATTGAGAATTTCTAATGACTAAAGCAGGAGGACTAAGCAGTAGATCAGTATCATTTTGAAGCAGACTGGGAGGAACTTGCAGTGTCAGTATCATTTTGAAGCAGATGAGGAGGAACGTGCAGTGTCAGTATCACTGTGAAGCAGACTAGGAGGAACGTGCAGTGTCAGTATCACTGTGAAGCAGACTAGGAGGAACGTGCAGTGTCAGTATCACTGTGAAGCAGACTAGGGGGAACGTGCAGTGTCAGTATCACTGTGAAGCAGACTAGGAGGAACGTGCAGTGTCAGTATCACTGTGAAGCAGACTAGGAGGAACGTGCAGTGTCAGTATCACTGTGAAGCAGATTGGGAAGAATGCGCAATGTCTATAATTTGATATTTAAATCATGCCACATCTGAGAAGACATTTTTCACAACATTTCTTCAAGGGTCTATGATTCTTCTTGACCCTTATGCGGCCAACATGATTCCCCTGCATTATCTAGTAAATTGCCTTTCACCTGATAACAAACTGGCTACCTTGCGAAACCTAGGCCAGAGTTAAGGAACTCCTTTCCTGGGAACCCCATCCACATTGTAAATGCCTCCTGATGTGTGGAATCATGTTTTGGGAAGATCCTAGACAAGTGAAGTGGAAGACAAATGCATAGTTCAAATCTGGATCCTGGCCTACCTCACTTCATTATCCAACTACCACAAGTTTGGCCAAGTTACTCTGAGATTACCCAAGAAAATGTATAGATTTTCACAGCCATAAAATTTGTAAAAACAGGCCATTTCAGCCATCAGGACTACCTATTCCACCATTCAGCATAATCACTGACAATAGATAGCAGACTTTTATAACTAAACCCTGTGATTTACGAAAAAATGCTTTTACATCTCTTGCTTTGAAGTGCAGGATAAATTTCAGTTTAGCACTTTCAGTATTAATTATGATACTTGCTGGAAAAACTTACATAGAAATAAAAATCTCAAGAATTCAGGAAAATGAGACAATTGCTTCTATTATTGCTCGGATACACTGTATAGGGTGCTATATTTCACACACAATAATGGGAAATTATATCTTGAAATAAATAATGTGAATCTCACCAATAAAATCGCTCCTTTGTCACTCGTTCCTGCAGTAACTCCCATTTCTTGCCAAGATCAGTAGAAAAATAAAGCTAGAAGTAAAGGAAAAACAGATATATTATCTGGTTTCAGCAGAACAGCTGCAAAACAATACATGCTGGTACTGTAGATTACATATTGATAAATGACACTAATATGTCCTTTGACACCTGAGAACTCCTCTTTGTCATCGTGCACCACTATTAGCTTCAGTCTTTAATCTACATGCTGGCATTGTCGACAGACTCTTCCCAAGGAAAACACTTAAAGCTTCTTTATCACACGAGGAAAAGCATCTGGCATTATTACTGGTGTCATATTCAATGTATTCCACAGTGTCATTGACAAAGTTTAACTCAGACAGGTGAATGGCACAGATGGTAGTAAATTCGGGCTTATTCTGTGATCCTGAATACATGGGGGATGTACCTGTAGGAAGTGACAGATGTGCACACACTATTTCTCATAATGTAATCCTCACTGGATGCATGGTTTCGGTGAATCACCCAGAATTATCTTCACAGAATTATCATTTCCACTTAGGTCCAAAAAAAATACATTCTTGATGGTGTTTCTTTGTCCTCTGACAGCACCTTGTAACTTAACTCTTCAAATATCACAAATGGATTTTGTTACTTTCAAGTCAAGTGGATTCTTCAGATAAGACTGATTTGCAGGCCTGACCTTTTTAGCAACAGTGTTTAAAATTAATTTGGGGTTCCCTTTAAAAAATGAACATGGTGAAAAAAGAAAAAGATGACAAGCGTAAAATGTATTTTCTCATTTGTATCTAATATTGGAAAAGTAAGCCATGAATGATAAGTGAAAAAAATGTCAGCCAAACAGGAAAACATAATAAAGGGGAGAAATCAGGATGGTATGACAAACAGAATTTTAACTCATTGGGGTTAAAATTCAAGACAGCAAAATACTTTTCACTTCCCTGTACTTGCAGAATTGCTCTAAAACACATTATAGATTTGGTCCAAATACAAACAAAGGGCTACATTTTTGGAGGTGAGGTGAGAATGGCTTCCCTCGATATTAAAGCAGCTTTTGACTCAGCGTGCCATCAGCAAAACTGATGAATCAGGGGAGAAATCTTCCACTGATGGGAGTCATATCAAGCACAAAGGAAAAGGCTTGGGATTGTTGGAGGCCAAACATTTCAGGCACAGATATTCCTCAGGGTAGTGCTACAGTCCGAGCCATTTTCAGTTGCTTCATTAATCTTCCTTCATCCTGAGGCCAGAAATTGGGTTGTTTGCTGTCGATTGCACAGTCTTCAGTTCTAACTGCAACTTTTTAGAGAATGAGGCGGTCCATGCTCACACACAGGAAAAGTCTGGACTTGCAACGGTATTATAATTGTGGAATAACCTAAAATCAAAACTCTAGAGGTTAGCCCGATCATCCATACAAGTACTATGTCTAAAAAAAGAGATCAGAGGCTGGGTATTCTGTGGAGATGACTTCACTTCGTGATTCCCCGAAGCCTTTCAAAGATCTAGAATGTGCAAGTCAGGAGTGTTATGGAATAACTCACCATTTGTCTAGGTGGGTGCAGCTATGACAAAACTCAAGGAGTTAGACACCATTCAGGACAAAGTTGCAACCTTGACTGGCAGCGCATCTGCCACTTTAAACACTGACCCTCTCCATCACTTGTACATAGCATGCACCAACTACAAGGCGCACTACAGTAACTCACCAAGACACCTACAACACCACCTTCTAAACGTACAACCTCTGCCATCTAGAGCAACAAGGTCAGCAGATGTATGAAAACACTTACACATGCCAGCTCCCCTCCAAATCACATACCACCCTGACTTGCAAATGTATCATTACTCCTTCATTGTCACCAGGTCAAAATCTTGGAACGCCCTCTCTAACAGCACTGTGGATATATCTACATCAGATGGACAGCAAAGGTGCATCATTATCTTCTCATACGCAACAGGTAACAAAACAAATTGCAGCCTTGCTAATAAAGCTCACATTCCAGAAATTAATTTAAAAGAAGTTTTTAGAACAGAGAAAAGAGAGAAGATGAGGACATTGATGGACCAGGTTACAGAAGAAGGGTAATAACAAAGGCCAACAAAATATTTAGCTCATTATGATGCTGGCAAAAAGATTGCAATCTGCATGAAGTGTGCAAAAGGCCAGCACCACAAGGTTTGACGCAAAGCTGGGAAACCATTCTTTCCAGCCTGGTGAGGTGGTCAACTCCATTTACATAGTCTGTCCCCAAAATCCCCCAGATTTACCCTGAAGAAGTCAATCACGTTGGCCAATCAATCAGAGAAAGGCGAGCCATATATGTGAGGGAAAGAGACAGAGAAAGAGACAAACAGATCAATCACAGCTTCTGTCTCTCCCATGCTCTTTACTCCACCTTGTCCATTCACAGGTTCTCTCTCACTCTTGCTACTCCTCAAAAGACATTAATATGTGTCCATGATCCGTGGTATTGAGCTGGCATATCTTGCTAAAACATCAAGCAATCTTACAGACCAAACTGGAATACACTGATGGTTCCACTTCAGATAGACTCCAGGAATACAACTGAAGTACTAGATACTTCCAAAGAGGTTAGATACAAAAAAAACACTGCAGATGCTGGAATCCAAGGTGGACAAACAGGAGGCTTGAAAAACACAGCAAGCCAGGCAGCATTTGGAGGAAAGGAGAAGTGAACATTTCAGGTATTACCCTTTTCTAGGACTGGATATGGGGCTAGGGGAGCTGCAGATAAACAGAGAGGTGGAGGACAGCAGAATGTTGGTGATAGGTGGACACCAGTAGTGGGTATGACCTGATAGGTCAATGGGAGGGTTGAATTTGGTTGGTAGCTGGAATGGAAGGGAGGAGGTGGTAGGTGGAATGAAAAGGAGGAAGCAGGGTTGGAAAGGGAGCCGGAGGATGGGTGGGAAGGTTAGTTGAAATGAGAGAACTCAGTGTTAAGTCATCCAGGCTGTAGGGTGCCCAGGCAGAAGATAAGGTGTTGTTCCTCAAATTTGAGTTCCGATTCACTGACACTGGAAGAGGCTGATAATGGACATGTTGGATGGGGAGTCAGGCAGGGAGTTGAAATGGGCGGTGACCAGGAGGTTAGGCTGGCCATTTCAGGCTGTGTGATAATGCTTGACGAGAAGGTAACCTAGTCTGCATTTGGTCTCACCGATGTAGGGAAGACCACTTCGGGAGCACCGGATGCAGTAGACTAGGTTGGAGGAGATGCAGGTGAAGCTCTATCTCACCTGGAAGGGCTGTTTAGGGCTCTGGATGAAGGTGAGGGAGGTGGTGTGTTGTCGGGTGTTGCATCTTTTACAGTTACAGGAGAAGTTACCGGGCGGGTTTTCAGTGGTTGGTGGGGAATGTGGTGTGAACTAAGGCATGACGAAGGGAATGGTCCTTACAGAAGGCACACAGGGATGGGGAGTGGAAGATGTTCTAGGTGGTGGGGTTGGCAGAAGTGTTTGAGGACAATACGTTGGATGTGGAGACTGGTGGGGTGGAAAGTGAGGACAAGGGTTCATTATCTTTATGTCTGGGGGAAGGTTTTAGAGCTGAGGAGCAGGGAATGGAGAAGGCATGGTGGAGAGCTGTCTGGGTGACAGAGGGGGGAAAAGAACGTTGTCTGAAATAGGAGGTCATCCAGGATGCTTGGGAGTGGAACATCTCCTCATCAGAGCAGAAGTGACAGAGGTTGAGGAATTGGGAAAACAGGATGGGGTTTTTTGCAGGATACAGGGTTGGAGGAGGTGTAGTCTTGGTAGCTGTGGGAATCTGTGGGTTTATAGTAAATGTCAGTCTGTAAACTGTCACCGGAAATGGAAACAGTGACATCAAAAAAGGAGAGGGAGGTGTCTGAGATAGACCAAGTGAATTTGAGGGCGGGATGGAAGCTGTTAGTGAAGTTAATGAACTGTTCCAGTTCAGCCTGGGTACAGGATGCAGCACTGATGCAGTTATCAATGTAACAGCTGAAGAGTTGGGAAACAGTACTGGTGTATGTACTGAAGAGGGACTGTTTGATATAACCGACAAAGAGGCAGGCATAACTGGGCCCATGCAAGTGGCCATGGCCGCTTCCTGGATTGGGAGAAAGTGGGAAGAATTGAGGAAAAGTTATTGAGGATGAGGACTAATTCGGCGAGGCAGAGGAGGGTATTGGTGGGGCGGGTTGGGGAACTGGATGGGTCTGTTGGAGAGGGAAAAACTGAAGGCCTGCAGGCTATCCACGAGGGGGTAGGGATGTGTTCAGGGATTGCATATCCATAATAAAGATGAAGTGCTGGGGGCCAGGAAACTGGAAGTTTCTGAAGAGTTGGAGGGCATGGTTTGTGTCCAAGATGTAGGTGGGGAGTGCCTGGACCAAGGGGGAGGGAATGGAGTCGAGGTAGGAAGAGATGAGTTCAGTGGGGCAGGAGACAATGGGTCAGCTGGCATAGTTGGGCTTGTGGATCTTGGGGAGCAGGTAGAACTGGGCAGTGCAGGACTGGGAGTCTATAAGGCTGGAGGCAGTGGAGGGGAGATCACCAGAGGTGATGAGGTCGTGGACAGTGTGGGAGATGGTGACTTGATGGGCCATGGTGGGGTCATGGTTAAGGGGGAGGTAGGATGTGGTGTCAGAGAGTTGGCATTCGGCCTCTGCAATACAGAGGTGTATCCTCCAGACTACCATACCACTGCCCTGTCTTTATCAGCGGGTTTGATAGTGAAAAGGGGATTGGTGTGGAAAATGTGCAGCGCTGCACATTCAGAGGAGGGTGAGGTTGGAGTGGGTGAGGAGGGGGTGGATAAATCAAGGTGGTTGATGTCATGTTGACAGGTCGCAATGAAGAGGTCCAGGGTGGGTAAGAGGCTGTGAAGGGGTATCCAAGTGGAAGAGGAAGGCTGGAGGCGGGAGAAGGGGTCCCCAGAGGGTGGCTGGGAGTCTTTATTGAAGAAAAAGACATGGAGGTGGAGGCAGCAGAGGAAGAGCTCCATGTTGTGGTGGGCACGGAACATGGTGGGGGCAGAGGGGCACGAACGTGACAACTTTACTGAGGATAGACTGTTTGGCCTCAGAGAGTTCAAGGTTGGTGGGTATGATGAGTATGCAGCAAGGTTCAGGCGTGGGGTTTCGGGGATTTCTCGAAAAGGCTGAAGGAGGGGAAGGAGGAAAGAGCGATTGTATGTGATGGGTGAGAGTTGGACGTGGTCTGGTGGGGAGGAGGGAGTGGTTGTGGGAGGGAGATGAGAGTGGGAGGGGAGTTGGCTGGTGAGTGGGATGGAGGATTAGATGGGGGAGGGGTGTGGGAGAGATGGGATAGAGAAGAGGGAGGAGAGGTGGAGGTGGATCGATGAGGATGGAGGGGTACGCTGGCGGGCTGCAGGTGGGTAGTAGGCTCCAGGAGTGACCCTGTGGGTAGGAGTCTGTGTGCTGATTAGAGAGTGGGTGGAGTCCAAAGCAGAGGCAGAAGTTGAGGTAGGGCCCAGTTGGTGGAATCCAGGGCAGTGTTTGAGCAGTCGTAGGGAGCAGAGACAGAGGTTGAAACTGAGCTCCTGTGGGCCCCAGTCAATGGTTGTGGAGGCTTGGGTGCCAGACTGGAGCTGGAAGTGGCGACCGACTGGAGAGGCCTGGTGCTGGATGAGGTCTGCAGGTGCACAATGGCAGCGGCAGCATGAGGGGCCTGCAGGTGGCCAGAAATAAGGTGTGAATTTTGTGTGGTGAGTGGGTTCTCTGACCGGACATCACTGAATCCAGCCCTAAGAAAAGGCAGGGATGGTTTGCTAGAAATGACGGGGAAATCCAAGATCTGCGGGCAACAAAAATGTCAGTACATCAGTGTCACTTAGCTCAGACAGCCAGAAAGAGGTAGAGACTGACTACCATCAAGTATGTAACAATCTTCAACTTAAACTGAGGAACCTTCCAAATAACTGGTGTATCATACTTGGAAGAAAAATCTCAACTGTACATTGATACTGGTACTACAACAAGTTCTACAAAGCTCTAAAATCTCTATACGATTCAAAAAAATCAAATACAAAATGCCTACAGAACACTGAAGTTCAGGAGTGAGTCTGGCATTAGTGGTTGGAACACTGTGAACTACCCATCAGTGCTAAATACACAGAGCATGATCCTGCAACCAACCACTTCCAACATAAAACTGTCAAAAAAGAAGGCCGACAGCATGACTCCGGAGGAAGCTGAGACCACAACAGCCTGATGAAGAGTACAAAATTCTTTGTGTCGATGGAATTCCAAACCTTGAAGCATAGTAGCCCTGCCATCAAGACCAAATCTGAGACAAAACTGAGGGGAAATGGCAGTGCTTGGACCTGAAGTTGTGCGCCGGTTGGAAGCTGCTCAGGTGTGCAGTGAGGACACTGAAGATAGGCTGAGACAAAGGGATAGTATAAGGTTGACTATTGAATGTTGCATTCAATATGGGCCTATTTCATTTATAAATTTGGTTTGGAATTGTTTTTATAGTGTTTTTTATTTTTGCATTATGGCAAACAGGATGATGAGACAGTCAGGGACTGAGGGAAGACAAGGAGAATGAGACTGTGGCTGAATGGAAAATTGGGTTACAATTAGCAGCATTACACTCTAATGAGTTTTTCATATGCATATTTCATATTCCCTCACAATGGCAAGATTGTACAGCATGCAGCATATCACCATGAATAATGAGATCCACACAACTGAGTTCTGCAGGCTTCCAGCCATTGGTACTATTGCTTTAGCATATCAATTATTGTGGTGATTGGAACCAGGTGGATCTTGTTGACTATGAGATCCTTGGTTGGGATTGTTAAACTGGGCCAATCAGGAAAGCCCTGGAAGACCAATATCAACAGGAGATTTGCAGAGCTGTGGTAGATGTCTGATTTGCAGCTACCACCATTCAACACCTGAAAATGGCAGTGTGTAACAGTTGGAGGATGCTTAGGTGTGCGGTGGAATCCTGTCTGTGTGTACCCCTGCTTGGATGGAATTTCACACTGGCCCCAGGATCCTGTACCTTCCCCCGGAGGCTGAGCTACCTCTGGAATTTTATTTTGATGTCCTTTAAGGATGTAAAATGGCGGGTGCTGTACAGACTGGTGCTGCACACCATCCACCTCTTCTCCTTTATCCACTGCCCAAACACACCTTGGCATGCCCATTTGTCACCAGGCAGTGGGCATCCCCAGTGGAGGGCTCTCTATGCAGGGGTCCTTCCCTCTTTCCCTCAGGGATCTGGGGTGGAGGGTGTTGTACACTTGTAACTGCAGTTTGCAGTGGTTTGTGGGCTCCCAGCCCAACAGCCTGTTTTGTGGTGCTGTGGAGTCTGAGGACCATGTATACATTGGGTGTGGGCGCTTGCACTCCCTTGTCAGTACCTGAAAGACCTCCTTTTGTGTTTTTGGTTGCACCTCAGCTCCACACTCCTGATCTTTGGGCACCTGATGCAGAGGGGAGCAGGCAGGTCAGAGGATCTCCTCGTGGGTGTGCTCCTAGGCCTGGCCAAGCTGGCTATTAATAGGCCCAGGCAGTGGGCCATGGAGGGGGTCATTATGGCCAACTGCCTACCCCTTTTCTGTGGCTACACGCAGGCCTGGGTGTCCCTAGAAAAGGAGCACGTGGTGTGCACCGATGCTCTCGATGCCTTTTGGAAAAGGTGGGCACTGTGGAGTGTGAGGCGTTTTATCTTTCCCCCTCCAATTCCATTTTAATTTGATCTGTACCCTTCCCCCTCACTTTTTCATTCACATAGGCATTGCCCCCAGAAGGGGTCTGCTTGCTACTGGTTCTTTGGTCACATGTGTCTGTACCCTGGAGTGGACTATCAATAAAGTTATTTACGCATCTAGTGTTTTTACTGTGACTTGCACCTACATATACACACACACACACACACACAAGCAGAAAAAAAATCTCAACAGGAGATTAGATTCTCCTCAGTTCAGGGGACTTGGTGACAGGATACAGGCCTCTGTGCAGTATTAGTTATCATTCTTTTTCGGATGGCACGTGTCTCATTGTGTGCATATAGTGCCCACTTGTGCATTGCAAATGATGATAATGAGCTATATTATCACAGAATAGCCCTTGTTGCCTTTGCTTTGCCATGTGATTAAAATGCAGTGGCCCAGCATACTTTCACAATATGAAGACATTGTCATGACTGCTGCGAGAATGCCAGGCAGTGACCACATGATGTGCTGCCTCTGGGTTTCACAACAGCTGGAGCTTGAGGGAGTAATATCTCATTTGGCTCTGATATATGGTAGAGTTGCCATGTGCGGGCAGTTAATGGAACCCAGCAACTTGGGTGAACGGGCAAATCTCATGAAATTGCAAGCTGGTTCTTTCTGCTTCTCTCTGGCAAGAGGAAATAAGATTATTTTAGGTCTGACTCAATAGACAGCTTCATAGTGTTCCTTATCAATGGTGAATGGCAACCTGTGATAAATTGCTAATATCATCAGCAACCTAGAAGAAACAAATTTGAATAGTCACAATCATCTTCAAAGTCATTGGCACAGCTGAACTTGCCCCCACTGAGATTGAAGTCAAGGCTACAGTAGTTGGCAGATTTTTGCAAGAACTCTCTACTGAACTGCAGAGATCTCAAACATTATTTCTCATTGCAGTTCAAGTAAGAAAATTGTTCTCTGAGCTCTCTGGGTCAATAAAGCTTTCTCTATTCCCCCCCCCCACACCCCCATCCTCCTTCCTCTTCTGGCATTAATCTATCTCTTTCAAACACACACACACACAAAATAGTGGGCTTTGATGATCACTATGAGCAATGTATTGGACAGTTTTGCTGGGTTAGTAACAGGCAACTCAAGTTTCCTATAATGCACACTGTGACAACGTTTATCCAGTGCATAAAGGAAAGATAGAAGTGCTGCTGTGAAGAGAGGAATGTGCAAAGACGTGACTATGTCATCAAATCTCAACGACATCTGCTGCTGAGAAAATGATATTTGTTTACAACTTAAAAAGAAACAAAAGTAAACACATTAGTCTTTGTACAAAATGAACCTATGGTACCTGCTGCTACAGAAGCTGTCTCGAGTGACAATAATTAGGCAGAATTTGCAGAAAAGGCTGTTAACTGTGCTAGAACTAGGCTATAACCTGACAACACACAAACCAATACTCCTGTGGGTTAGTTTCAAACACAGCAGGAGAGCAAAAATATAAAGATCCCATGCAGTGGTGGGACTCAAAAGACTATAGAATCTTCTGGCTATGTACCGGGTAAATTTGTCACTTTTCTAAGTTTGGACCGAATTCCCAGCTCGAGTACTGGGAGTTAGTTTGCCAACTCTGGCTGAACACATTTTTGGGTTTCATCACATAACTTTTTGTCTTCAGTTACCAACTGCCATCTTCCCAGTACTGGTCACCAGGTCCTTTATCCTCGCAGGTCACCATCTTCTCTTGCCAAGTGGAAATAGACCCTTCATTTCTCAATTGGATACTTCTTAATACCAAACAGCTATTTTCTCTATTTTCAATACTTAATGGTCACGAAGCAAAAGTGTATAAAGAACATTAGATTTTTTTAAAATGTTGGCAGCAGTGTCCTAGAGATTAAGCTTAATTCCTGAACACTCCAGGACAACTCTAAATGGGTAACAACCCCAGTAAGTGTCTGCATTGTTTTTGCACAGTAGCACAATTGATTTATCGTACGTGCACACTTACCCAGCCCTCCTTGCTGTACACAAGTAACTTATCTTCCTCTTTCGGGTGAAAAACCAGCGTCTCGAGAGAGAAGAAAATCTGCTGTTTTTGAAAGTTGGCTCCCTCATCTGTGCTCACAAAAAGACTCTGATCACGATCATTCATTGATGAGCTGACAAGGATTACCTTAAATTTAAAAGAGAAACCTGGTCATTTTTTTGTATCAATAAAAATTGTCTCTTCAGTAAAGAGTTAATTTTCCAACTTTGTAGCATTCTATCAATGGGGAGCCTCAGCACTGCAACTGCATTTTGGAAGTTAGGAATATACCATGCGTGTATCTCCAACCATTAATGCCAGCAAATCATTTGTAACAGAACATCTAACTTTCTGATATATGTCACCAGAGGATAAGGTTCTACAACAGTCAAAATGCTGCCCTATGCAGCATTCTGACATGGTGCTTTGCAGTGTAGTCAAGGCCTTTATGTATTGAGAGAATGTTAGAAGGCAAGGAATATGGGACGAAAACAAGAAAATCTTGTATATGGATCATGCTGTTAACTTAGCAAAATTGTCCCAAGATGTAATTTGGGAGCAATTATCAAACTAAATAGGTGTACAAAGGCTTGGTCAAAGGGGTAGTTTTTAACATACTCCTTAAAGGAGAAGGTAGAGGTTGTTTAGCAGAGAGATTTAAGTAAGGAATGCTGGAGCTTAGGGTTCGGACAGCTAAAGGCATGCCCACCAATAGTGGGGAAAAGAAAATCCAGGATGTACAGGAAGCCAGAATGCAGGAATACACATATCTCAAAGAGGTTGAGGTTTTGAAAGCAAGAATGAACATTTTAAAATCAGGTGGGAGCCCTGTAAATCAGCAAATGAATGGGATGATGTGTGAATAGGACTTGGTGCAATGTTATAAATTGGTATCAGAGTTTTGGTGAGTTTAAGATTACAGGTAGTGGGGGGGATTCCTGACAGGCATGTGTTAGAAGAGGCAAGTCTAAAGCTAACACTGACTTAAGTTTGTAGCGTCACTTCTCTATTTTGTGCATCTACTTGAGTCAATAAATACTTGAGATAAAAGAACAGCCTGCAGATCCATTCTTAGGTCTACATCAAAGCAATTCCAAAACTAGTACTAGCAACTCACTTTTTGCTCAATTATAACCATTCTAAACTCATTCTTTCCCAGCCTACATGGAATCTATGTTGACACAATACTCATATCTCAGCAAAAGGCAGCATCTTAAATGCAGGATGAGCACATCCAAGTTAAATGTAACATCCTGAAATTTCAGTGAAGTCCTCCCAATCTCCCTCCACAAATACAGTGGAAGATTTTATCAATCTTCTTCCAAAGTGACGGCAAGAGACTTGAACAATCTATGTAGAAATTTGAGACAATTTCATTTATGACAAGATTATAACCGAAGTTTAAAAATTTCAAAATGTCAGAGAGCTCGATTAGGTTTAATAACACCAAACAGATTTTTCCCAGTTTCCAGCTTTTAATATCAGACAATAAGATTTACCTAAAAATTCAAAACTAAATTTGTAGTGATTTGAACATATTGCAAAAAGACCACTCTACTTTCTACAGATGTCCCACAGCACAGAGTTTTATTGAAATTCATGTCTTCCCATCTGTGCTGCAATGCCTTAGGTATTTCTCTGTATGTCTTCTGTGAGAGCATTTTTTTTGAAGCCGATCAGAAGCACTCACACCTCAAGTATAATTTACAATTAAACAAACAGCTTTGACAGGATTCTAATGCGTTAGTTCAGGTTATTAAAAGCACTCATTGTAACCTACACATGGAAAGAGCCTCGGGTTGTCTGTTATATTAATCTTATCCATAAATCATTCAACTGAGACAATGCCCTTTAAACAAAAGCAAATAGAAACGTGCTCTGTAAAAGTGCAGCTATCCATATGGAATACTAATTCTTGAAATCTAACCAGTAATTTATTGTGCATTAAGTAGCATACTGTGAAAAGTACAATTTGCTACCCAAGCTCTGAGGAATGTCTTTCACATTTTGAAGTCTGTGCAAATCCATCAGTTCATTTACAACAATTTCTCAGAGGGCTTCAGTCTGTACAAAATATGAAGGCTACAAACAGACTTGAGTAAAGTTAGCAATGTAATTAACTTTAATGTATTTCAGCACCTCCAGATCTCTATAAACCTATGAATTACAGCCTGTTTGTTTCATTTATTTTGTTGAATTAGTTAACATCCTACTGAATATTTGCAGAGGCCAATAAAAATCCAAATTAGATTTGCTATCAGTAAGGAACATGAATTTTTACCAAGACATTTTCTCCCTCTGTTCTTCATGGATTGTACTTGTTACTATAAAGTGACTCATGCAAAGTTGATCAGATAGCTGTAACCATCTCCAAAGATAATGATGATAGTGAATAATTGACAGAGACAGGGAGGTGTCAGTTAAGCAGGCTTTTCCCTCTCCTTGGTCTGGCCTTATCACTTGCAGTTTGATTAAGAGGCAAAAATATACAATATCAAAGGCCAGTATGAAACAATCTGATATAAACCTCTCAATTTCTTTGTATACACTATTGAGGCTGGATGCTGTACCATGCAATGAACACATAAAATGATTATCTCCTGCGCTGACAGGAGCAGGCCACATACAATCAGCTAAAGGTTGAACCCATACCTGCCATTATTCAGCAGTCAGGCAAATGCATACCAATTTTGAGAGGGGATGTAAGACAAATTGATGCCAGATGAAGCAGTTATGTTTAATCATACAGAAGTCATCAGAGACTACCCTAAGCAAGATAATGATGAACCACAACCATAACAGTAACTTCTCCCCGTGGCAGCATATTGAAATTACAGCATTACAAGTTCACATTGCCAATTTCCATTAAAACTGTAGAGACAGGAATGAATAATGGAAAATATGGGCATAAAGCAAATGCAGATGAATGGCTTTTAATATATGATAGCTGTTTATTTGAAGGCTGCCCTTTGTCCAGTTTCAATTACTAGTCTGAATTTGCTTTATGCATTATGCTTATGGTATTCATTTGGCAGCTATACACTGGAAAAATCTGATTCCTGTCAACTAAATCTTGATGATAAGTTTTTATTCATTAATTTTAAGCTTTTCTCAAGCTATCACTTTGTAACTGTTCTAACAGTGAAGTAATAAAATCAGCAAACAGCAAATTAGTGCTGATACATAACCCCAGCAACACAGATGTGACATACTGACTGACACATTGTTGAACACATTCTAAATGATTAACTTCAACAGAAGGAACCGATGCAAACAATTAATACTGTAAACACAAACACAGCGTCCCCAGCAACAACGAAAAGTACACCAAGAGCTATCCTCAAAGAAAATAAAAACTTCAGAAACATCAAAATAGTCTTTGCTTTTGATACCAGTTTGTAGCATGTAAGGTAAGCTTCACGAATATATATTCAGGAATCTATATTGAGATAGCCATTATTAACTGCTGGAAAGCTAAGAAAGAGAACAGATCAGTGACTAAGCTCAAGCTGGAAATATTTGGGACTGCAGTGTAATCCTTTATCACTTGGACATGTTCTAGTGGATATTACCCTTGACGTGAGCCTCAAATAAGATTGTAGCATACAAATAGAAAATGAAATGCTGGAAAAAGTAAAAATTTTAATATGTCTGACCAAGTCAAGCTTTGTACATTTCTATTAGAAGTCAGTATTCTATGGCAAGCACTGAAATTCTTAATTTTCACAACGTCAACTGATAAGCAGAACAACTACGAGTTTAAAAGGGAACAGCACCCTAGGATACAGTTGAAATCTTGGGGTCAACAGGAATGGTGCAAATCCCTGCTCATACTAGTAACAACTGCTGATTTATCTGCAATTTACATACATTGGCTGAGTGTATGTGTACTATGTCAGAGAGAACACTAGAATTGCCCTCTGATCCACATCAATCAGAAAGTTTCCTCTCAGATGGTTGTTAAACTTAATTATGCTTCCACAGTACATAGAACATTGTTAGACTGAAGTATAATTTGTACCAAAATCATCAAAAGCCTTCATATGCTTCTCTGAAATAGCTTTTCCTAAATAAAACACACAAGACACGTAGTTTATATTTTTACATATATCATAACAATTCACTTCCACAATTGAACGTATAATCCTCTTTGACATTCATGTATAGGAACAAAAGACGCAAACATTTTGGTTAAAAGAAAAGTTATGCATGAAAGCACAGATTGAAAATTAGGTTCATTTGCAGAATTCAATCAATTAAAACGATTTCAAATACAATTTCTGACACAGAAACCCAGATCCATATTAAAATAGTCTGATGAGGTCTTACGACAGACAAGTTTAAGCACATTCTACATATTATCCCTTATTCTGAAATGTGTACTTTATCCACATATTTATAAAACAGCTGACCTTTATATGGAGCCTTTGCAATAGATTAGCACTCCAGAATATTTTAGAGAAATACGTCAAAACAGAATGGAAACACAGCCAAAAAAGGAGACTTCAAGATGGGTAAATACTAGTGCTGTCAAAGTAATAGATTTTAAGGATTATTTTAAAGGACGAGACGGAAGTGGAGAGGCAGCAGAATTCAAAAATGGAATTCCAGGGTGCAGGACAAAATCATCTTATGGCATGTTTGCCAATGAGGAGGAGTAGAAAAAGGAAAATTCACAAAGGCCATAGCAGGGAAAAATAGACAATTTGGCAAAGAGTTGAATGTCGTAAATCTTGAGTATGTAACAAGGAGGGGTAAGAGTCAAGTCACAAATAGGTTTAAACAAGAGGACAATATTTTTAAATTTAAGACATTCAGGGACCAAGATCTATTGTAGGTGAGTGAAGGAGAAGAATGATGAGTTAATTAGATAGTGCCAGATAGGATGCAGGTTGCAGAGTTTTAGAACAGCCAACAGTTTTGGAATTTTCAAGCCTGGAGTAAACAAAGGTAAGGCATTTCGATGCTTGGTATTCAGTCCCTCCCCCTGCATTACAGCCAAATACATCCCACATCTTATTACATTTGGCAGATCTACTGCAGTGTTTGACTTTTAAATACATGTTTTACAAAGCTGCAAAAACATTATAAACATCCAAGGTTAACCACACAAAATTTCATTAATTGAACTGGGTAGTAATAAATCAATATTTGAATTAAAAAGATTGCCACACTTTAAACTTTGTTTTCATTTCAACGGAAAAGCACATCATAGACTGGTGAGCACACAGCAGAAAGTTAGTCTACCACCTACAAGTTCCCCTCTACATCACATACCATCCTGACAAGGGATAATATTGCTGTTCCTTCGCAGTCACTGGGTCAAAATTCTGAACCTAACTTAACAGCACTATGGATGTTTCCCGCATGGCAAGTAGCTTCTACAGGGCACTTAGGGATAGCCAACAAATGCTAGACTAGGCAACGATACATGCATCCAGTGAACAAATATAAAAAGACAAGAACAGGATCTTATTGACATTGCATGTAAAATTCAAATTGCCATTAATTTGCACAATTTCTACACTATATTTCTTTGAGCTATGATTAAACATTTTGCTCTTATAATAAATCTTATAGCAATGTGTACAGTTACTTAAGGCAACTACGTAAGAGAATAAGTCTAACAAATCTGGTGGAATTCTTCGAAGAGGTGATCAAGTGTTTGGATGACAGTAGGGCAGTTAATTTAGTTTATATGGATTCAGCAAAGTCTTTAACAAAATCCGACATGGGAAACTGATAAAGAAGGTGAAAGCTCATGGGATCCAGGGTAACTTGGTAAGTATAATATGAGGTTAGCTTGATAATAGGAGAGAGTGCAGTGGTCGGAGGTTGTGTGACTGGAACCCAGTGTGCAGTGGCACACCACAGGATCAGTCTGGGTCCTTTATTGTTTGTGATATTCATAAATGAGGAGGACTGATAAATAAGTTTGTGGATGATACAAAGATTTGCTGGGTGGTTGACAGTGAGGAAGAAGGTGTTAGGTTACAAGAGGATGTCAACAGATTGCTCAGATGTGCAGATCAGCTGCAGATGGAATTTCACCCTGATAAATGTGCAGTGATGAAAGAAAGAACAAAGCAGAGAGTACTCTCAATGAATAGCAGCACAATAGGAAGCTCAGATGATGTCATTTTATTATGTATTTGCTTTTTTAAAACTTTTTGGCTTCTTTTCATTAGGTGCTAATATTTTCTTCGACTTTCCTTTTGCCATATTATTAGGTTTTCAGATTTCCTTTGTACTTTCTTACCTCAACACTAACAGCTCAGTTCCCTACTCTACCAAATATTTGTTATTAACCTCCCTTTTATTTCATTATAATCTCTGTATCATCAGTCACCTAAGGAGCTCTCACTTTGAGTGTTCTTCCTTTACCTCTTGTACAAATACTGCAAATGCTATATCCATCTCCTGTTTGAAAGGCTCCCACTGTTTAATTACTGTTTTGCCAATTTTTAAAAAGAATTTAATCCCTTTGAACAGATTCAGCTTTACCTTACCTCGTTGTCCTTCAGTAAAGTATTTTTATCCTTGATTGTTCATTGTCCTTTTCCACAACCAAGTTAAACCTAAAGATGTTACGATCACTGTTCCCCAAATACTCTCCTACTTAAATATGCATTATTTGCACCACTTAATTCTCCATAACTAGTTCCAAATCCATAATATTGTAGGAAATTATTATAGTGAAAGATACATTGGCTGTTTGGAGAATGGCACTAAAATAAAGTTGTGTAGATAAATGCTAGACATGTATGCTTTTTAAAAGGCTCAAATCCTTGCTGTGGAAAGGAAAAGACAGTACTCAGAAGTTGCAACTGGATATAATTAGGAAGGCACAGGTCAAAGCAAATCACCTAGTTGGCATCAGAAGCAGGTTGGCGCAACACCATACTACAATCAGCTTAAATTGGAAGACATACTTCTTCAATTGTTCAAATTCAATTTCCATGGGCCCTTGTTTAGAGTGTTTGGAGGAAACTGAGCAGCATTCCACTTGCAAAAGGAAGTTTCTATTCAGGACTATTACAATCCTTTCCATCACCGATATTGGGCTGCTACTGTAGATTCTTCAAGGGACGGCAGGTAATTTAATGTCTCTGGCCACTTACATGTCCACAGATGCACAGAAAAAGTATTATTTTAAACAATTCAAGATTTTGCCATTTTTCCAGAATATTCTTCAACAACTATCAAGCATTAATGTCTTATTTTTGAAAGATATAGGAATTCATTTTAAAAATTATACATTTGAAAAAAAAACTAATGGATTATCTTTACAACATGAGAACATATGAAACAGCAGCAAAATGGACCATAGAGTTCCTTCAGCATATTCCTTGATTTAATATGACCAGGGCAGAATCTTTTGCCTCAATTCCACTTTCCTGCCCATCTCTCATATCCCTCGATTCCCAAGAGACCAAAACTTTGTCTCTCTCAGTTTATATATACGCAAGTATGAAATATTCACAACTCCCCGGAGTACAAATTACCAAATGCTCTCAATCCGCTGGGTGAAGCGATTTCTCCTCCTCTCAGTCTTAAATCTTGACTCCTTATCCTAAGACTGTGTGCTGTGTTCTAGACTTCCTGGCCAGGGGGAGCTAACTTTGTATCCATCCTGTCAAGTCCCTTCGAATTGGTTACTCAAAGCTGGCCTTTCAGATGGATTCAGATTTTTGCAGTAAAGTTATCACAAAACATATTACATCAACCACCAGGCCAAAGATCGGCAGAGATCAATAATCCAGAGCAAAGTCCTTATGAATGGAGCAATCACAGTTTTCTGTCAGTACAAGAAGAAAGTGTTTCAATTCTTCATTCAATTAACTGTGGTCAATGAATGGAAGATCTGATCATGAGCAAGCTACAAAGGGGATTTGTCTCAGTCATGAACACGCATTGTAACATCTGCTTCCTGGATTACAGGTGGGGGAAAAATTGTTATGGGCCATTATACAGCATAAATACCTCCCCCCATTAGCTCCACACCGTTAGAAAATGGATTTTCTTCTCAGTAAAGTGTTCAATTTTCATTTGCTATCAGAGAGGGCTGGGAGAAAATAAACAATCCTACCCACGAGAATATAAAACCTACGCTCACAGCTCCCGGGACATGAGTGTTTCTTCCTTCAGTAACTAACTCTGGCTGCAGTCATAAACATTTCTATGGTGTGTGGGGAAGCGGGACCAGTTGCATGTTATCAACCACATGATTTGAGGAGAACAGCTTACTCATTAGTCTGAATTTTGTACATTAACATGTGATGTAGACCAAGTAAACTGGGGAACTTCGGTGACAAGATGAGCCCCAGAAAATACAGCATCATAGCCCAAAGATGTATCAAACAAGCAGCTGAATGAATTTACTTAAGTGCTTCCATCTGTTTCCAATAAAAGGGAAAAAAAATCAATAATTATTGGTTGAGTTGTTGGTAATGTGGTGCAGGCCAACTGTTTAGTAACATACAATATACAGCTGAGTTCCTGTTAAATGTTAATAACAGCCTTTAGTGTCAGAGAAAATCTTCTGCGAGTTGTAGTTCATATTAGAAATGGGCATTGGAGTTCAACTGAGTTTATAGTGAGTCTACATTCAGAGTTGTCAAGAGTTGGGGATTTTAGCATTGCTGATCATAAAGGGTGGTCAAGAATCCAACTCTAATTTTAGAAGCAAGGGAAAAAATTGGGAAATCTGGAGTTCTTGGCCTGACCTTCAAGTTTTGGAAATGCAAATACCCTATAAAAGTATATTTATCTTTATGTGTGACAGGCAATAAATGAGGTTGGATTTTTAATCTAAGGACTGTGATTGACACCACAATTGCTACCCATCAAAGACAAAGTTTCAAATATGCTGGGGATTCAAAAGCAATCCCATGATTTGGATCTGGTCACTTTCAGGTCTATCAGCAAGATTTTAATGTGAAAGAGTTGCAGACAGCTCACCCTGAACAATAGTCAGTCTCCTTCGCAAATTCATTGGAATCATGGAGTTAATGAGCAGAAAGTGATTAGAACCATTTTTTTCCCTGATGCTGAATGAAAACAGAAAAAGAGAAAGATTTGTATCTGTATATCCCTTTCCTTGATATCAGTATGTGTCCAAGTGCTTCACAGTCAATGATGTATTTTTGGAATATCAACATGGAAGCGCAGCAACAACATTCCAAAAACAGCAATGAGATTATTCAAATACAGTCTGATTTTCAGTGATGGTTGTTGAGGAGCAAAGGTTGGGCAGGACAGCAGATAGGACTCCTCTAGTCATTTTCAACATAGTGCCACCGGGTCCTTTAAACCAACTTGAGTGAGCAGACATGGCCTCGTTTGACGTATCATTAAAAAAATGGCATCTCTGACAGTGCATCACTATCTTAGCATGACAGCGTATTTTGGCCTAGCATTTGTGTTTGAGTCTGGATTGGAACTTCAACTCTCCATCTGTTGACTCAGAGGTAAGAGTTCTCTTGAGCCACTGTTGTATGAAAGGTATCACAGAATCACAGCATTGTTCTCGGGCAGAAGGAGGTCATTCAGCTCATTGTGCCTGCACTGGTTCTCTGGCATTTTGATCAGTTAGTTTCAAAGCCTGCCTTTTCCTCATAACACTGCACATAACTTTGTCATAGAACTACTTTAAATAAGTTAGGCCAGGATACTTCTTATTAGTTAAAATGAAAATGTCATACAGTTGTTTTGCAAGTCTGCCAGTATTCATTTTGGAGACAGGCACAATAACTTGCTTCATGCAGGAGCAGCTAATTCATTTTGACTTATTGGAAACTCTGAGCTGTGCTAAAATCAAAGTATGAAAGTTTCCAGTTGTAAGCTTGTTGCAAAATAAAATTACTCATGATACCAAAATGGTGCCTCTCCCATTGACTGAAAATTTTGGGAAATTACGGACAAACTCCCATAATTTTTCTCTTTATCAAGTTTCACGGAAAGTTGTGGGAAGATTGCTTGGAATTTCCCAATATGTTTGCAGTCACTTTGATTGGCTCCCCATTGCTTATATTAAGGACTAATCTTGTTTCACAACACAGTCATGTGTGTTGTACGGATGAAGTCAGAACAAATTGAGCTGCTTGGCCCAGACTGGACACTAGCAGCTGGGCTGTTGTTTCCTTGTGGAAAGCAAGGAATAGGAGTTCTTTTGCAATAAATGAGCTCTCATAATTTAATACATAAACCTTAAGAACTTTACATCCTACTTCCATAGTGGCAAAAGCACATAAAAGAGTTGTGGAGAAAGATTCCCCAATAAAGCAATACCACACTTCTCGATCTTTATAATTTTGAACTTTTTCAAATGCTTTTGGGTCATGTACCATGAAAAGTTTCGCATAGCTCCTGACGTACATCTGGCTAAAGATTAGCTAAGGATGAGGTAAAATGTATATGAGAGTATTTGTTTATTGTAACTCACCTAGTTACTCTTCTGCTTTGCTTTTGTGCTTCTCTTTTCCCTGACTCCAATTAACTCCCCCAACCCTTTTTCCTGCCCATTCACATCTTTTTTGCTTTTCTCTGCATTTTAGGGCTTAAATAGCCTCTGATTGAAGTGTAGTGTTGCCACAGGATTGTGTAAGGGTTAGAACATTAAACTAGTTTGGTTAAAGAATTGGTTAAGGTACACAAAAACAAAGAATTGAAATAAACACATTATTTTCAGCTTGACAGGCTGTTACTTTTGGATACCATAAGGAACACACTAGAAATTGAGTAGTTCCACAGGATTTTCAGCGGTTAGGTTATGAGACGAGATTACAGAACTCAGGTCTGTTTTCTTTAGAATTTAGACAGTTAAAGGGTGATCTGATTGAAGTTTTCAAGGTACGAACAGGAAAAGACAGGGTAGGTAAAGATAAATTATTTCCACTGCGTGGGGATTCTACACCTTGGGGGCATAGTCTGAGAATAGGGACCAGACCATTCAGGAGAGATGTTAGGAAACACTTCTACACACAAAGGGTGGTAGAGGTTTGGAACTATCTTCCACAAACAGCGATGGATGCTGGATTAGTTCTTAATTTTAACTGGGACAAAGGCAGGTATATGGAGTTAAGCCACAGGTCAGCCAGGATATTACTGAATGGTGGAACAGGCTTGAGGGGCTGAATGGCCTACTCCTGTTCCTATGTTCCTAATTGCAGCTATTTACAGTCTAGATTAATGACTGAGATAAAGGGGCTGCAAGTAATATATCCAATTTTGCTAATGATACAATGTTAGGTGGGCAAGTAAGCCATGAAGAGGACATATGGAGTCTGCAAATGGATAGGGAGAGATAAAGTGAGTAGGCAAGAAGGTGGCAGATGGAGAGAGGTGTTAAATTATTCAGTTTGTAGGGAGAATAGAAAACCATATTTTTAAAATCATGTGAAACCATCATATGTTGGTGCCAAAGTGTTTTTGTGACCTTGTACATAAAACACAGAAAGTTAATGTGCAGATACAACAAGCAATTAGAAAAACAAAACCTAGGTTGACTTGTAGAGCTATAGTTTGGAAGCCAAGAGCAAGGAATGCTTGCTACGGTTGTACAGGGTTTTTTAGGGAGACCACATCTAGAGGACTGTACACAGGTTAGGTTGCTGCACTTAAGGAAGAATACACTTGCCCTTAGCAAGGGAGACAACAACGATTCACTAAATCCCTTTCTGGCATGAGTGTGTCGTCCAATGATAAGAATGATTAGAATAGGCCTACGTAATTTCTGGAATTTAAAGGAATGACTTTGATGTTTTAGAAAATCCTCAAATTAACTTTTACTAGCTTACATCTGTTTCCTGTTCTACTCCATCAATTTAATCTAAAGCAATAATTTAAGTCAATTTTTCTACATCATTACGATCTTAAACACTGCTATAAGATTATTCTTCAATCCGAAAAGTCCAGTCCACAGAGTTCTAACTTAGAGCTGCAAAGCCACTCTCTCAGAATCTATGTTAGATGTGGTTCGGCTGAGAGTGGTTTCACCTTGAGTCTGAAAGTGCATGTTCACAGCCCCATGCCAGAGATCAGAGCACAGAACCCAGGCTGGCATTCCAGGGCAAAACATTGCCATCCAGACTTGAAACCAAATGGCATTCAACCTCACAAGTGGATGAAGAACATCATTGAGTCATTTAAGGAAGAGCAGGAGAATATTCTTGGGTGCTTGGAAAATATTTCTCCCTCAACCACCATTAAAATAAGCTATCTGGTCATGATCACAATCCTGTTTGCGGGCTCTTGCCAAAACTAAATTGTACATTTCACTTCAGTGTTCGTAAAGAATAACCTGAGATCATTAATGATGGACTTTCTGTCTTGTCTCTGCACTGCCTGGATTGATCAATTGCTTCATTACATATTAACTAAAATTGAATGCAGTTTGTGATGCTACATGAGGGCTATTATGGCAATGTGGTAGGGTCCATACCTCCGAGTCAGAAGGTACAGGTGCAAGTCCCAACTGCTCCAGAAATGTCATCATGGGTTGATTAAAATAATTATAAGGTGTTACACAACCAGATCATAACTTCTTCTGATTCATACTCTATTCTTTCAGTTAGGTAGTTCAATATCCATTTGGTTTTGCTATTTGGCGCTCTGCTTTATTCTTTTAGGTGACGCTCAGATTCTCCCTTTACTTTTTCAACCCAACTCATGCTAATATGTGCTTGAGGTGTACCGATATTTGCAGACGTTCTGAGAGTCTGACAGCATTTGAAATGGCTCCGAGAAAGATAAAAGATTTAAAAAACAACTGAGGGAAGTATTCCCTGTGGTAATGTTCTGACAAAATTTGCAGCTGATACCATCAATTAGAAGCAACATTGTTACCATTTAAGATACTGGACCAAATAAATGGGTAGGATAAAAAAATGGACGGTTCATTATATTGTGAATAATTCAAAATTTAAATGCTGCTGGAACAGAAATGAGGTTGTTAAATTTTTAACTTTTAATTTCACTCGACTAATATGTGATTACTCATTAAGGTTGAAGATTCAAAGAATGCACACAAATGGAGACAGCCAAATACTGTCTGTAAGATGATGATTATTGAGTTGCTGAAACCACGGGAGGATCATGTATCAGTTAGTTAAAGAAGGAACATGTAAGATGCATATGTTTAGATGAATCGTAATGGATGTTTCCCATTTTACTTTACTGGAAGGCAGAGAGAAATTTTACAGACTATTTCCTAAACAGATTAAGTATAATTGATTGCATATTATCTGTGGCATGCTCCCAGGATTTATCAAATTCATATTACCTTTCATTTTCTTTACTTTTTATCAGTAAATTAACTGGCATGGATTTTCCACTCTTCTTAGCTTTGCATTCTAGCTACACATAAGCAAATTATAACTTATAGGAGAAAGTAATTTTAGCATGCAAGCTCATTTCTACATGCTGTGCAATATGTTTACTGCATTATTTCCTGTCTCAAATAATAGAATTCCAAAAAACAATTGTAATTTACTGGCAACGTCCTACGGTCACCAGCAGAAATCTATCTGGATAAATTTGCCCATGATTAATCATTAGGAGGTTAAATTATTCAAATAGAATCTTTCACAGGCCAATTTATATGAAGTCTGAAAGGAACAGGCTTAATGGTCCAAAGAGAATTTTCTAAATCTGCATCTTTTTACGTTCTAATAGACAAAATCATGATGACAATCACATTGCTCAATACATTATATACTAAATCACATAAGGTTGATCAGGAGTCTATTTATAGGTAATTCCTGTTGCAAACTTGGGTAGAGTATTTGAGGATTGGAAGGCAGGATGTTAGCATTTGATGTTGGTAAAACAATAGTGGGGGGAGGGGAAAGGAAGAGTGCATGGTCCCTTTAAAAGACGATGCGTTCTTTTAGGCTTGGAGATTAACAAAAAAGTCTGCAGGCAGTAGCAGATGCACAGAGAGTTCTTGAACTTGAAAAATTGTATCAAAAGGCTATCTCGGCTGTTATCAGGAAAAACAGCATTTTTACCAAGACAACAGGTTTTTGAATTTAGCCAATTAATTTAAACCAGGTCCTAGAATACCAAAACCCAATTAAATTTAAATCTGATGGTTATTACAACGAAGAATCGATTCTATTGTTAAAAAAAGGTCATCAAGGGTATAAAAGAAGAGGTTGTTTGAAAATCAGGTGAGTGCAGTTGCCACCTGTTAAGAGAACAACTCTCAACAGCCATCAGCTCTAGAGAAAGAAAAATTCACTGGCTCTCACAGAAATCTCTAAGATCTCAGAATGAGCACCATTTAAATAAATGTACAATGGCACTCTTAGCTAATATTTCTGACAGAAGAATTCAACAGAGGAAGGCATTCCTGACTGGAGAACAGCGGAGAAGGCAAAGAACACTCGGGAAGACTTATCCTGGCTGTAATTGCTGAGAGACTAAGTTTTAATTTATTTTTCTAATTAATTTGGTTTAGACAAGTGGGATTTATATTAAGTTGAACAGCGTGCCTTTAGAATTTTGTTTTATTTGGGAATACTTAATAGTTAAGGGGGGAATTATTCAGTTTGCTAGTAGTTCTGTTAATTTGTTCACTGTTAAAGTTAAATAAATAAATTGTTACTTATTATATATAAAGTGAGTATCAGGGATTTCTTTCATTTAACCTCTCCTTTAAACAGATTGGGGGTGAGAGGCAGATTATGTCACTGTTCACATTTCCTCTAACAGATTACAAGGCAAGCCAACCTTCTTTGGTGTGTTTCAATTTTAGTTGTCAGAGAGGTGTCGATCATACCCCAATAACATTCCATTTTTGATCAGTAAATAAACTTGTGGAATAGACACCATCATTTGGCACGTGATTTCAAAGTGCGCCTTAACATCTTGGTTGATACAATGGTGACAAAAAAGACCGAATATGCAGTTCCCAAAAAGTACAGGCTTCTCTGCTGTGTCCATAGTACCAATCACAGCATACATGTTGCTTTAGGGGCACAACGTGTTTACTCTGAGCTGCACTATAATGGAAATGAATTTCATTAAACCAATGGCCATGAATGGCCAGACAAAGAAATGTACTAGTCAACGCTCATTACACCGGCATGCTGCCTTTATTCTGTGAGAGTTCCCTGTGAAAACTAAATGTAAATCACATTGGCACACCCAGTGGTGACTACTGGGAGACAAGGGCAATACACTGACTAAATGACCTCAGTACACAATGGGCCTTGTTTCCACCCACATATAGGCAGCAAACATACAATGAATTTAATTCTGTCACATGAAATGTGATGGGCTGAACATGAGAAACAAAGCTTCTGCTTCAGCTGTGGAGGAGCCCTGTCGCGCTTGACAATATGCCTGCCTAAGATGAATGGTAGTCTGCTGCCTGCTGTACAAGCTGTCTTGCCATCAGCTATGTAGTAAGCAGCTAGGCAATTTTCAAGTCAGACTGCGTATAAATAACTCATCCAACCCAGAAAACACAACACCAATTCCCCATTCACCAACAGTCCTGCTCCTTACCTTCCCTTTTCACTGACCAGCACAGTGTTAGCTTAGCTACAGCGCAATCAGCATTTTTCTGTGATCAATTCTAATGTGTTAATCTGAAAAATCTTTAACAGAATTTGTGTGAACCCTCTTGCTTGGCTGAGAGACTCTCACTGCCGGCCAGTTGTGCCACTCTCCATGCTATCTTCTAAATGACATATGCTGCCAATATCTGAACTGGGGGCTGTGAGTGCAATATAGTGTCTCTCCATCATCACTGACATATTGCTTTTACATCTATGGCTCTTCTGCCACTGTTTTGCCAGTTTGCAGTTTTTGGGTATCTATATAAGGAGGTGTAAGATTGGCTAAGGGAAGAAGGGGTGCACGGCAACAGTTTACAAACCCAAAGGATTACAGGCTGAAGAGAGAAAGGGATGTGAAAACGCAGATCACATGTCATGATCCCATCATCTTCTACTAATTCAGTCTGACGATGGACAATAGCCTCAGCAATGGCTGCCGCAACGTCTTCTTTTGGTGGTGGTGGGGGATGGGGGGGGGGGGGGGGGGGGGGGGGGGGGGGGCCCCCGGGGGGCCCGCGGGACCGGGGGGGCACAGTGGGAGGACACTTGAACATGGTTGGTCATTGCTGACTAGCTCCTGCTAACTCCAGTTGTGTGCCACAAGGTCCTGCAGAAGAAAGAGAAACATTTCAATGCATATTGTGCAATTTCTTTGGGTGATCTGGTTATTGCAGTTGAGTTGTTAGCAATGACTGCATGCTCTGCAATGTCACAGTGCTCTGATTCATATAGATTCTGAAGGGATGGTTGTATGGTGCAGTGGCTGGTGATTTGTGCAGTGGAGTTGGTGGAAGACGGCACTTAAAGATGACTTGATGCACCTTGACCCTCATGTGAAGTCACTGAACATATTGCAGCACTGAGGGAATGGCTCCTGGCATTGACTGCCATCTGCTTCACTTCCTTCAGACACTTGCCTAAAGGATTTCCTAGCTCCATGTAAATACAGCATGTCTTTCCTCCTCCAAGGACTGCAGCATTAAATAATTTTGCTGCACGCTTTCTCCCATGTTTTTGTGACTTGTACAAGAATTCCCACCAGCTGCTCCAGTCAGAATTGTTATGACCAGATTTTTTGGGCGACAGCATAAATTGGTTCCTGTTTTATAAACCCCCTCGGTTGGCTACAACATAGATTTTCAATTCTTATTTGCACTGAATTACGTCCAACTTAAATTAAAATGTAGCTCAGAAGTTAAAAATTAAGTAGCCAATTACTGGCGTCAGAATCATAAAGGAGCCTATATATTGTAGATGGAATGTAATGCGAGAAATGCAAGGTCATCCAATTTGACAAGAGACACAGATGTGCAGAGTGTTTCTTAAATGATGAGAGGTTGGAAAGTGTAAATATACAAAAGGACCTAGGTGTCCTTGCCAATTAGTCACTGAAGGATTACATGTAGGTGTAGCAAGATATTAGGAGGTCTGTAAGAGCTGCAGTGGCAGAAACCCTCATAACATTTAAGAAGTTTTATTATAAAGCAGAGGTTGACCCCTCTCTGAGAACTAAAACTGAAACAACCAAAGTGGAGCACCTCGCCCCGTCATTTGCAAAAAAGGAGTGTGAAAAGTGGTGTAACCTGCCTCTCAGCAACTTCTAGTGGTTAAATAAAGTAAAACCCTGACGCTCACTTTATAATCAACAAGTTACAATTTATTTATCTGACTCTAACATTGAACAAATTAACTACACTATTAACAAACCAAATAAATGCCATTTCTGATGAAGGGTCTAGGCCCGAAACGTCAACTTTTCCTGCTCCTATGATGCTACTTGGCCTGCTGTGTTCATCCAGCCCCACGCCTTGTTATCTCGGATTCTCCAGCATCTGCAGTACCTTTTATCTCTGATACAGATTTTAATTTAATTTTTTTTGGTATTTAAGTGCCAGGTTCAAATTGATTAGCTAATTTCAAAACTTGCTGCCTTGATAACAAAACAAAAAACTGTTGCTTGGCTTGCTCACTGTACGACCTTTTGATACAAATGTTTCAATTCAGGTGCTCTCTGTGCATATGCAAACTTTCAAGCTGCTCACAGACATAAAGGGACCACACAATGCTTTCCCCTCATTAGCATTTTACAAACACTAAATTCTAACTTCCTACCTTCCAACCCACGAGTACTCTACCCAACTCTGCAATAGTATTTAGATGTGTATTTAGATGTGTATTAGATGTGTATGCCCAGGCATACAAGGCTATGGACCAAAAGTTGGAAAATGGGATTACAGTAATTAGGTGATTATTTTGACCATTCGGGCATAATGGGCTGAAAGGTCTTTTTTGTGCTGTCTATCTCTATGGATCTAATGGAATGTTAGCCTCTATTGCAAAAACAAGATCAAGCGTGCAGGAGCAGTAAAGTCTTGTTTTGATCGTACAGGAGCTTGGTTAGACTATGAGTAATGTATGCAGTTTTGGCCTCCTTACTTCAGGGAAGATATTATTAGCACAGACAGAGTGCAATGAAGGTTCACCAGCCTTGTTGCTGGGTTGGCAGCATTGTCTGTAGTTGCATGGTACATCTCCAATCCACTTACAGGAGGCGTCTACAGTGTGGCATTCAGGGACATGCACCTCGCTCATGGATTGGACGAAGCTGCACATTTGATCGTTCACTTGCTATCACTGTGACCCTACCCGGAAGCTCACAGCATCCCTCTTTACATTGCCTTTTTCTCTCTTTTTTGCACTTTTTGCCCTCCAATGAGATATCAGGATCACAGTACTGATGTGCTGATTGGTGTTTAGCACAGACACAAAGCCACAACACGTTTCATTTTTGTCAGCAAGAGAGCTCGCCTTTGCAGCACAGTAGGTCAAGGGAAGCCTCCGATACCGGTCCAGAGGTTTGGACACAGTCTGTCAGCTGCTTGCCTAGTCAGAGTCAGGATGGTCTCCACATTAATGATGAGGAGCTGAATGTTGGGCAGCACACCACCTGTTTTGACTCTTTCTATCCTACTGGGGACTGCTTTTCTCCTGGAGTGAGAGGGGCAAGATATTTAGGGAGATGAAAGTGGGTTGCACAGTTATTACTGTTGGTCCAGATGGGGAAATGTCCCAAGAGAGTGAGGCGGCACCTCAGAGAGCGTGCGGAGTTAGTGGTACTGGGGCTAGGTCTGGGTGGCAGCATGAGAATTTCAGTACAGGAATGGAAGACCATGGATGTTTAATTGATTACTTGTATCCTCCTCAGTAGCAGAATTTTATATCTTTGAATGTGGCAACTTGGGCATTCCACCCTTCTGTTCCCAATCTCGCATGAGAGAGTGTAGGTGGTGCATTGAGCTCTTCAGTCACCTGAGAACTCATCTTTAATGTGGAAGCAAGTCATTGTCGACCAAAACAAACTGCCTGACAGAGACCTCATCTGATTGCCAGGCTGGACCAACATGCGATTTACCATGTCGATTTTCTTCTGCTCTTCTATATGACTTCAGGAGAAGGTCAGCTTACGTGTGTTGGGTGAGGCACCAAGAAAAATTCATTCCCAAGGCAAATTCACCCAGGCCAACTTTCACCACTGCCCACAACTTGACTCCGATGTTGTATTCATTCTCTCCCTGTCCAGTTTCACTCCTTTCAATTTCAACATGAATGCCATCAAAGCATCTCTAAAGTAAGCATTCCAGTAAATATTTCAGAGCATTCAGAAAGACAGTGAAGTGATTAAACAAGGCTGAGCAGAGCCTTTTTAACACTTATGGTACAGGACAGTACAGCAGTAAAGAAGTTATACTGAAATGTATGGGGTCCTAATCACATGGTACAAGCATTTTACATTTGCAGCTTCATAAAATCCATAGATGCTCAATTCTGTTTTGCAATGCACTCACTTCATTTTCATTCTGTTCCAATCAAAGCAGAAGTGCGTGTGTGTTTTTTTTAAATGGCTCATGGCCTCTTGAATATAATCTCAAATTGGAGCCGGCGACTAAGCAGATTGAACACAGCAGAACAGAAGCAGATCTCAAAAGTCATCACCTACAAGCTGACTCTGGGTGTTAATATTAAGCTACACTGTGGTTGCTATTCCTTCACATGCAGCCAGGACAGGCTGCTGTAATCAGATGTAAAAACAATGTCTGTAACTAATGCTCTCAAAAGAAATGCTTTCCTAGCATAGTTGATGCTTTGTGACTGACAATAAGTACAGTAATTGCAAGCAATTAATTTAACAGTGCAGGACATATTTAACATTTTTATTTTAACTTCCTCCCCCCCATCTTAGTTCTGCCTTCCCACAGGTCTGCCAGCAATGACGCATCAACTAACTTTCCTTTTGCTCTCTGCATAGAAGCTTTTCATCTCCACCTGACTCCTTTCCCCAAATGTGCAATTCAACTCATTCCATAAGGAGTAATCTGTGTCATCGCTACAAAGCACAAATCTCATCTCTGGGCCACCACAGCAGAGTTTTTAGAGAACTTTTAGAATAAAGAGCAGGTGTTGCCGACTCAGCCCCTTGAGCTGATCTCATTACTGCACATTTCCGCATACTCTAAAACCTTTCACTAAATTAACGCATTAACACAAGCCATTGGAACTGAAAGGTGTCCCATAGGTTCCCTTCTCCACAGGATGTGATTTCCATCTCCAGTCATCCTTAACATATCTCTTCACAGAAATCTCGATCAACGGATTTCTAAAACTATTTAGATTGCTGTGAATTCTGAGGCAGACAGTCACTGGTCCACCGACTCTGAAAATGCTGTGGCAGTTCTGTGAGCTCTGGTTAGAGTTACTCTCCTTCCAATTTTTCTGGAGGATAATTCACATATTAAACAGCTCACAACAGAAGAGAAAATTGGCATGAGATCAGCGGGTGAGGAAGTCCAATCTGTGTGCTACCTTGTTGTCAGCCTATCATCAATCTTTAGAATGGTCACCAGAAACGTTAACTCTGATTTTTTCTTCACAGATGCTGCCAGAGCTGCAGAGCTTTTCCAGCAGCTTCTGTTTTTGTTCCTGATTTACAGCATCCGCAGTTCTTTTGGTTTTTATCATCAATCTTTAGCTCCTTTGTACAGAAAAGTAAAAACTGCAGCACAGCTCAGTAGCAGATATTTTGCAGGCGTTTAAAGACATTAGGCTGTTCTGTATGAGTAAATTTAACAGCTTCTTCTGTTGTTTAGTCTTGAATTTTCTGAAGGTTGAAGCCGATAATGTCACAGTAAAGGAGACTGAGTGCCTGAGAACTTTGCAAACAAGACGAGAAGTGATGTAACTCCTTAAACAGTCAGACTGTGAAATAAACAAGAAGGGTACATCAGAGTAGCTGAATTCAATATCAAATCAGGTACAGGAGGATGAATAGAGGGGGGTAAAGAAAGGTCAGAAATAGAAACAGAAAATCTTGGAAATACCTCGCAGGTCGGATAGCAACTTTAGGGAGTGAGAGAAGTGATGTCAATGCTTCGGATCAAGAAGTAAAAACTGGATTGAGAAAGGTAGGGAAAAAAGAGATAGAAGGCAAAAGTTAAAGGAAAGCATTTCATTTCAAACTTCTCACACTTAACATGTCCAAAAGCACACAACTGGCATGTCAAAGTAAAGGACATCACTGGAAAGGTGCAGGATATTGTGTGGGAGAGGGCAAAGGGGAACAGCCAGAAGTTGTGGTCAATGTTGAAACCAATGACAGAGATAAGGAAAGGGGCAAGTTTCTCAAAACTAAATTTCAGGAGGTAGGAAAAAGATGAAAGAACAGGACATAAAAGGTCGTAATCTCCAGATTATTTTTAGTGTCACGCGCTGGTGAATATAGCAACAGAACGACAGAGCAACTGAATGTCTGGCTGGAGAACAGACTGAAGAGGGAGAGCTTTCAATCCTAGGCATTGGGATCAGTTCTGGGGGCAGAGATAGCATTACCAACTGGACAGGATGGGACAAGAATGGGGAGGGGAAGCAGATACAAGTATTGATCACGGATAATGTTACAATTCCATTGGGAGGGGGGGTATATGATTTATAGACTGGATCCATTTGGTTAGCATTATTAGCCAAAATAGAAGTCATAGAATCCCTACAACGTGTAAAGAGGCCATTCAGCCCACTGAGTCTGCACTACTCACCATAGGGCATCCCACCCAGACCCAACCCATCACTGTAACCCCGCATTTTTTTTTTACCATGGCTAACCCATCTAAACTGCACATCCCTTGGATATTACAGGGCAGTTTTTAGCATGGCCAATCCACTTAACCTGCACATCTTTGTACTGTGGAAGGATACCAGAGCACCCAGTGTAAACCCACACAGACACAGAAAGAACGTGTAAACGCCACACAGATGGTCACTCAAAGCTGGAATTGAGCCCAGGTTCCTGTTGCTGTGACGCAGCAGTGCTTGCCACTGTCCCATCATGCTGCCTGAAGAGATAGGAGAGATGTTACGTTGCTGAGTGCTTCTTACACACCCCAAATATTAAGAAGGGGACAGAGAGCCAAATATTTCAGCAAATTTCGGAGTAATGTAAAAATAATAGAACAGTAATAGTAGAGAACTTCAATCAGCCCATTACAGATTGGGGGAAAATGGTAAAGGGCAAGGCAGGTGAAAAATATTTAAATATGTGTATAGAAGATCTTTATTAATAGTACACTTATAACTCAATGGGAAAAGAAACAGTGCTGGACGTAGCTTTGAGATGTAATGTAGGGCAACAGGAGGGCTTTTCAGGAAGACAACATCTGGCTAATAGCGATTATAATGGAATTAAAATTAAATCTGTTATGAAAGCTGATAAAAGAAAGAACATCCGAAGGTGGAAATGTCAAGCGGATGATATGGTGCCTCAGTGGTTAGCACTGCTGCCTCACAGCGCCAGGGACCCAGGTTTGATTCCAGCCTCGGGCGACTGTCTGTGTGGAGTTTGCACATTCTCCCCGTGTCTACAAGGGTTTCCTCCTACAGTCCAAAGACATACAGGCTAGGTGAATTAGCCATGCTAAATTGCCAATAGTGTTCAGGGATGTGTAGATTAGGGGAATGGGTCTGGGCAGGATGCTCTGAGGGCTGGCGTGAACTTGTCGGGCCAAAGGGCCCATTTCCACACTGTAGGGATTCTATGATGATGAACTGGAAGACAACCAATTTTAGTCATTTAGAAAGGAATCTCAGGTGGACTAGAAACAAAGATGAGCTACAAAAACATTAAACGGATAGTGGGTGACTTTCAGAGCAGAAACAATTCAGCTGCAGAAACAGAATTGTAAAGCTGTCTCAAAACACAGTTACAGACAAAGGAAAAATAGGGGAATCAGAACGAGAACTCCCCAAATTTGACAAAGGAAATTGATGCAAAAATAAAAAAGAAAAAGCAAGTTTATGACAAAAGGCAGGTTCTGTCAAAATGAAACAGCAGAAGGGAAAATTGAACAAAGACATAAGAAGGACAAGGAGACAGTCAGAGAAAAGAATAGTGAGTAGCATTTAAACAAAACCCCTAAAAAGCAATAGGTTAAAAGTGACAAAATTGTTAAAAGATAGATGAAGCCAATAGGGACAAAAAAGGAAACCTTGGTCTGGAAGCTGAAATCATGACTGAGGTACTGAGTGATCACCTCGTGTCTGTCTTCACCAAAGGTGAAAATTAAGTTAATATTACAGTAGGGGAGGCAAAAGCAGAGGATAATCATTTAAAGTAGATGCTACGAAAGACAGCATCATTCAAAGTTATACAAGTCACTGGTCCAGAGGCAGTGTATCCAAATTTGCTGAGGGAAGGTAGGGTAGAGACTGAAGCAACTCTGACGATGATGCTGAAAGCTTCCTCAGATATGGGCTTGATATAATAGGGTGAGGGATGACAAATGTCTGTTCATAAAAAATAGGAGGCATAAACCTGTTAACTACATGCCAAACTGTTTAGTGTGAGGGGCAGAATCAATTCTCATTTGAAAATGCATGAATTCACAACAAACAGTTACCATGGATGTTTTAAAAGGCAGATCGTATCTGATTAACTTGATTGAGTTCTTTCATCAGGCTATAAAATGGTCGAAGAGGTAGCTTTTGAATGTATTGACTTTCAAAAGTCATCTGATACAATGCCACATATGACATATTCAGTTGGAAAATAGAAAAGTGATATTAATGGGACAGCAGCAACTTGAGTAAATATTGGATATGTCATTAGAAGATAAAGAGCAGGGCCACAGAGCCTTTTTGTTTCTCACTGGAAGTAAGTATGAAACAGTGTCCCCAGGGATCTAAATTAGGATCACTGCTAGATACAGATGATCTGGATTGGGACGTAGGCATATAATTTCAAAGTCTGTAACTGATACAAAAATTGTTCAAATTAATGACAGATCAAAATAGAGGGAAACTGTGTCCACCTGTTGAGGGTTGAAAAGCAGAGACCACCAGTTGAAGATGACTGGCAAAATAATAAAAGGTGATGTGAGGAAAAACTCCTTTTATGCAGTGAACAATTATGATCTGAAATGAATTGCCTGTGTACGCAGTGGAGGCAGACACAACTGTGACTTTCAAAAGGGAATTTGATAAGCACCTGAAGAAAAAGATACTAGACTACGTGGAAAGCATGGGAGATCGAAATTCGTGGAGTTGTTCTTGCATAAAGCTTGCACTGACATGATGGATTGAATGGCTTCCTTCACTGCTGAACCATTCAATAATTAGATGTTAATGTCACAATGAACAGAGTAGCTTCAGACTTCGGGATTTCAGATGGACTAGTGAAATGGGCAGACACATGACACATGCTATATATTGCTGATGTCAATGAGGAGCAACATGAAGAGACCTTCTGTAATCCAGTAAGCACTATTTTGAAGCAGGTACAAGAGCAAAAGGGGCATGCAGAGGCGTACTCACAAAAAAGTGAAAATGCCTGCACAAATTGATGAGATGATGAAATGAGTGTGCTCCTGGTTTTGCAAATAGGGACGTTAAATACAAAACCAAGCTAAACATTGACAAGCCACTGTTTAAGCCTTAGCTGGAGCTTTATGTACAATTCTAGGTATTACACTTTAATAAGGATGATAAGGCCTTAGAAAAGAATTCAGGAGAGAGTTAAAAAGAATGCTATGATAAGATAACAGAATTCAGGCACATAGAGGAATTTGGAGAATCTCAGATCCTTCATCCAGGAGCAGAAAAGTTTAAGTGGTGACCAAATAAAGGCATTCTAAATTATGAGTAATTTTGACACAGCAAGTAGTGAGAAACGATTTCCTTTGGCAAATTGATTGATTATTAAAGGTCATGGATTTAAATAATTAGTAAAACAACCACAAGGGAAACTACGAGAAATATTTTCACAAAGATCTCAAGTAAACTCGACATAAAGATGTTGGAAACAGATTCCACAGGATGATTAAAATGTAAGTGCACAAGGGGAGGCAGTGGCCTGGTGGTATCATTTGCTGGACTGGTAATCCAGAGCCCCAGGTCATGTTCTGGGATCCTGGGTACAAATCCAGATGTGGCAGGTGGTGGAATTTCTCTGCATACTTGAAGTTCTCTCATCTGATCATGGCATTCTTTTTAACTCTCTCCTGAATCCTTTCTAAAACCTTGGCATCATTATTAAATTGTGGTACCTTGGATTGTACCTGAATTCAATAAAAATCTAAGAGTCTAATGATGACCATTGTCAGAAGAGCCCATCTGGTTCACTAATACCCCTTGAAGAAGGTAACTACATGTGACTCCAAGCCCACGGCAATGTGGTTGACTCTTTACTACCATCTGAGCAATTAGGAATGGGCAATAAGTGCTGACCTATGAGAAACTATTTCCTTTGCCTCCCCTTGTGCACTTACACTTTAATAATGCCCATGTCCTGTGGGCGATTTTCAAAAAATTGGACAAGAACTTGAACACTAATTTGCGTGATTATGGGGAAAATGTTGGAGTGTATGACTAAATTAGAAACATATTTCATATATGAATATGTCAAATAATCTGCGATATTCTATACTTCCTTCAAGTAAAACCTGAAGGTATAAGTCACCAGACTTGTAATAGTTAATGTTTGGTGCATGAGAGGTGAGTTGGCAATAATTAGGAATGATCACATTGTTAAAGGAATCTCCAGCTGTGAATCCAAGTTTTAATTGTCTATCTTAAATAGTTCCAAAAAAAATCTTTTTGTCACTTCAAACTAGCTCTAACTTTCTGGAGCTAGTTTAATTTGCATCTATTGAGCAAATACAGCAATGTCATACCATTTAATCTATTTCAAAGCAAAGGTGGTTAATGAAATGCTGCCTTCAGAAAGCTAATCATGAAGCAGCACAACCAGGACAACAAAGGTTGAATTTCTACTTTTAATCAGGCAACTGCCTTTATCTGTAGTTGACACAAAACGCTTGCATTAATAGAGTTCCCCTTTAACTTGATAACAAATTATGGCTCATCATTATCCATCCAGGTAGAATATCCTGTTCAAACTTCTGCCTCTTTAACCTCTCTCTTCTCTTTCGAGTTGCTCCTCAAAATCCACCGACTAGATCAAGCTTTGGGTCACCTGTCTTAACATCTCCTTAAGTGGTTTAGTGTCAAAATTTTGTTTAATACCATTGTAAGAATGTTTTTATATATTAAAGGCACTAAAACGTCCATTGTTGATGTTTTGCTCTGGAATGATCAGTCCCAAAATCTTTGCATAAGAAGCATTGCTTTCTTCCAGGAAAACATGTTGAACAACAGTGTAGATGTACACCAGACAGAAAAAAGACATTTAGCATGCAGTTTATGTGAGCAGAGGTTGACTGATAACAAGCCAGGTCACTGTGTTGCAATTAAGTCTTTCCCCCAATAGACACTTAAAACCTAGACTGCAAAGTTTGCCCTATACACTAGCATATTTATTAAGACACGTCCAGGGAATATCAAAGTACTGATGCCTGAGTCCTGCTTTATACTCAGCAGGAATCCAGGAGTGAAGAACAAAGGTTCAGTCACATGCGTATTCAAGCTGCTCCCAAACTGATCTGTCTTGGAAAAGCCTAAATCATTTGCAGATCAATGTTAAAAAGGATATTTCTTAATTGCAATTAAAGATCCGTTGTAAAACAGAGTACTTATTAGGGAGTATCTTTAAGGATATAATCTTGATTAAGGATTAAATTTCACAGGGTCCACTCAGTATGTTACCAACCCCCACCTAATGAGGCCAATCCAATCTAAACATTTGCCACAAAATCTCATGTGTGAAACAATGATCGTTAAGTGGGAGGGTGAGAGAACACTGACATCCCATATACATCACCTGGGCAAGAAATTCTAGACATTTCTCTTGTTTTCTGCCACTAGAAAGTGACAGAAACCAACACATTGTACTGGAAACTGTGCTGCTCCAGAATCAGTGGCAAGATTGAACACTTGGGTAGCCATGATCCACAGACATTTTGTTTTCCCACATTCTGCGGAGGAAAAGCAGGAGGAATACATTTAAATCAGAAGGGCAAAACAAAAACATGACAAAAAGAGAATAGGGGAGAAAGAGATAAACATATTAACTCAATAATTTGTAACTTGCTGTTCTTAGCCTTATTTATTGACGGCTCAGGTTTTTGGTGTGTAACTAAACATATCACATTTAAGATGAGTTGGCAGCATTAGAGGTCAAAGTCAAAATAAGGCTGCTCTGAGTCATCTTCATCACATCGTGGTAAATAGGCACTTCATATATTGAAACCCCACAGTAGTCAATTTCTCCTGAACATTTCTCACCTTTGTAGGAAGACCCTAACTGACCTAACATCATGTTAGCACTTTTCCACAATTAGATTCATATCTTCCTTCTTTCCTGTCTCTTAAATTTTGAAACAAAATGAAGATGTTTCCCAATACTGGGCATATTAACAGTAAGATGGCATTTCAGCAGCAATAATCAGACTCAAAATAATCAGTTAATTACAGCTAAGCACTGGACATACTGCTACCCTGAGTCAGAAGATTGTGAATACAATTCCAAGCCAGAAAATGTCCTTCAAAGGATTATTGAGTGCTCTACAGTCAGAAGTGCTGGTTTCAGAGGAGATATCAAATTAAGGTTGTGACTGCCTTTTCAGATGGACATGCAAGATTCCATGGCACTATATTGAAAAGCAGGGCAATTTCATGATACCATGAAACGTGTTTCATGCTTCAGTTTCTTTATAAAAGCTGTATCAAAATGCACAGCAATGTTCCAACTTACATGGTCAATTTTTTTCTTCATAAGATCATAGCTAAGTTCAGTCCTTCAACAGTAGGAAGCGGACAATAATACCTTGCTAGCCACATTGGCAGACTTAGTGACACATAATAAAATAGGGACAATGCCATTAAGCCCATCCATCTCCATCCTGTCCATTACATGGTGAATCCTCATACACTGGGCTCCCCGACAGTTGGAAGTGCTGACACCTGGAGGAGACAATTACTTAGGAATAGTTATTATTTCTCCTTTTTTCCCCCTGAAAAATGGTGATTAATTCTGGGATATGGCATCACTTATATCAGCAGCCTTCTGGGACTTGTTTAAATTGTCATTAATTAGTCAGCAGCCGAGACAGTGAGTGTTGCCAGGCTATTCATTATAATAGAGGGGAATCACATAAAGCTGATTTTTATTTAACATCTGTGTACATGTGCATGCATACACTTAACCAACAGCAATTACTGGTTAGTCTCCAGAAGTAGGACCACGGGAAGCTGTTATTGGCCCCTGAGCCCAGGCTCACCAAGGCCAATTATAGCACTCCGACCTCTGCTGTTGCTAACTACAGACTGAGAAACGTTTCTTATTTATCCTTCTTCTGGTAAAATAAAATTACAGGAGTTCAGACATTTTGAGAAAGAGTGGATCTTTGATGCAAGTGACTATGCATAGGGTCAGAGGTGATGAAAGATGGCAGCTTGTGGTTATGAATGACTCATCTTGTCAATCAGAAAACCAAGAGGTGAGAGGAGGAGACAGTGAATAAATAGCTAGCCCCTTCGAAAGCAACATTTTCCATAAACCAACCTGCAACGTTAGGTCAAGATAAACACTGCTGTTGAAGATGCTTATCAATCTCATGAAAAACACGTTTTAAAAACGAACTAATCCTATTACAAGGTTCCTCACCAGACTGCCACTTCCTGCCACATTCTCATGTATTTCACTTAATAGAACGACAAGAGAAGCCTATTTTCTTACTTCTACAGCAAACTTCAAATAATAGGAAAACTATTCTCCATATCAATAGAAGAATGATGGTGCAGATTTAGAGAGATGTGCAAAGATCAACTTGCTGTTCATTCAACAATCCAAGAAGACTCTCAATTATTTTGTTGCAGTTAAAATGACAAGGTGCAGACAGGCACCAACAGCAGCATTGCCCTCAAATGCAAGCTTTTGATTATTTTACCAAATCAGAAGTCTGTTCAACATCGAAGATTATTCAGAATTTTCCAAATACACAGATGCTCCATGTCACAAAATGACTGGAAGGTGTTTTGAATAAATCTGGAATGTTTCGTGCAATGCTCTTTTCCAAATTGCAAACCTTGTAGAAAATTTTAAAGTATGCAGCTGATCTTAAAGATTAGAGGAAAATATAATCAGATAACTTAAAAAAAAAACTTAGATACTTCAAAGTGTAGAGCTGGATGAACACAGCAGGCCAAGCAGCATCAGAGGAGCAGGAAGGCTGACGTTTCGGGCCTAGACCCTTCTTCAGAAATTTCTGAAGAAGGG
>JAHRHZ010000143.1:559340-611989 GCA_024137785.1 Ginglymostoma cirratum | reverse complement strand
ACAGCAGGCCAAGCAGCATCAGAGGAGCAGGAAAGCTTAACGTTTCGTGTCAGGACCTTTCATCAGAAATTTCTGAAGAAGGGTCTAGGTCCGAAACGTCAGCCTTCCTGCTCCTCTGATGCTGCTTGGCCTGCTGTGTTCATCCAGCTCTACACCTTGTTATCTCAGATTCTCCAGCATCTGTAGTTCCTACTACATCTTAGATACTTCAAAGTTCCAATAAGTTATTGACATGTTCTGCTCCAAGATGACTTGGTGTATATAAATCTAATTAAAAATTATTTTTGTGTCAGTCCAACCAAGTTTGCAGGATTCAATGTGGTTTCGATTTTATGAGAATAAAAAGTTATTCCAGGCCCCAAAGGATTTCAACTTACTCCGACTTGATCTGGTTTCATGTATCGTCAAGTCAATACAGATGCACAACTGCTTGAAGGGTATGAATGAATAACATGGTATAAATCTTCTGTCAAAACACCATAGAATAATCTTTTAACACTTCAGTATCATAAGAGGTGCAGGAATGCATTGAGATCACTTTAAACAATGTAGTCATTCCATATTGTGTGGAAAGAAATTGCATCCTTTTAATTAAGTTATTGCAAAAATTCTATGTGTTATAAATGATGAAAGCCTTTTGACAGTTAGAAGATGCAAAATCAGTGTTCAACAAGCACTTCAAATTCAAGTAATATGTTGCAGGTAATTCATGCCATATATTAGTACGTAATCAACTCATCCTGATTGCCGCAGTGTTTACTATATTGGAACCCAAGCTTCATCTCAGTTTAATTCACAAGGTTAAAAAGAAGGAAGAATTAGTGTTTATGTAGCTGTAAAACTCTCTAACACAGCTCACATGGAAGGAATTAGATGGCTTTGGTCAGGTGTAGGAATATGCAACACTTTGGCAGATAGCAATGTCCCACATGAAGTAATGAGATACCAAAGCAAAATACTCAGGATGCTGGAAATCTGAAATGAAAAATGAAAATTCTGAAATGCTCTAAGTACTCAGCAGGTCAGGCAGCAACCATCGAGAGAGAAACAGATGCAAGGCAAAACCTTATAGGGATCTAAGTGACGTTGGCTATGGTGAGATATGTGGCAGCTCTGCCCATCGACCTCAGAAGCAACTCATGCCATCTTTTTTGCCTTTCACAACTAGAAAGGCATGTTTCTCACTAGACATGGTGAGTTGTGTGTTGTTCCCTCCCAGCATGAAGGTCTACTTATTGGCAGCACAGATCAAGGTGCTAATTAGTATTCCATGGGGCGTTTCCTTGCCAATGTTCGACCTGATGCCATGAGACTTCACAGGGTCGACTGGCTTGGTTTGTCATTGTTGTTTATGATACCTAGGTCAATGCTGATTGATGTATCATGTTTTATTCCTTTTCTTTATGCGTTGTAGCAGCTTAATAGAACTGAGTGGCTGGCTAGTCTAAGAATTTTACTGAATCCAAATTTCCTGAACTGCCTGACGGAATTTGAAATGATGCCTCCAAAGGATTAGCTTAGCTCAGTGATATTACTATGATGTCACAGCGTTCCCACCAATACCATAATATGGTAGGGGCAGCACGGTGGCTCAGTGGTTAGCACTGCAGCCTCACAGCGCCAGGGACCCGGGTTTGATTCCAGCCTCAGGTGACTGTCTGTGTAGAGTTTGCACATTCTCCCCGTGTCTGCGTGGGTTTCCTCCGGGTGCTCCGGTTTCCTCCCACAGTCCAAAGATGTGCAGGCTAGGTGGATTGGCTATGCTAAATTGCCCATAGTGTTCAGGGGTGCGTGGGTAATAGGGGGATGGATCTGGGTGGGATGCTCCAAGGGTCAGTGTGGACTTGTTGGGCCGAAGGGCCTGTTTCCACACTGTAGGGATGCTAATTCTAAAAATATGATATGCCCTCCAGCCAGATGAGGTTCCATGTTACAAATACAATTAAACATTAGAAACAAGGGGAAAGTGAGATGGAAGTTTTCGATCATATCTTCAAACCACAATAAGCTTGTGAAATAGGATACTGCAATACAGTGCTGAAGCAGACTTGATAAAAGAGATGGCTAGATAGAGCTGAACAAGTTAAATCTAACAGCCTTTTCCACATCCTGCCAAATATATATGTACTCATGAGAGAACCTTTGGGATCAAGTTGTATCTTGAGTCCGTGTCTGGCTTCAAATTCACTTCACTGCATCTCTCAATGGTAACCATTGATTATTTTTAATGAGAACTTCTTCTATCCAGCCCTGCCCCTCATTGTAGCATGCTTTCCTATTTCCTAACTCTGCTTACAATTGTTAGCAGTTCTGACAAGTCATAGTCACATCCTGCCTTGATTGATTTAGTTGCACAATCATCCAAAATTATAACCTGCCTAACATGTAAATCTTGAATCCTAACAACCAGAGTGCTGAACCCAATACGTTCTGAAGCATCTGTGAAATTCTTCTCTCTTACAAAGAATAAAAGAGAACACCTTGAATTTATATAGCACCTTCAGTGTAACAAAATGTCCTAAGCAAAAATTTTACACAAAGCCTCGAAAGGAGTAGGTTAATGCAAGTGACAAAAACATTGGCCAAACAGGTAAGCTTTAAAGAGCATATTTAAAGATGAGACAAAGATGGAAAGGAATGAAAAAGAAATCAAGGATGCGCAAACAGACCAGAACCAGAAGACCACAACAACATCAGAGCCTTGAAGACCAGAAGCAGTTAGCGAGGGAAAGGCAAAGGATTTGAGAACAGGGATGAAAATTTTACATTTACCATCTTGTCAGACCAGAAACCATTGTAGGGCAGTGAGCACATGCTGTGCTAGGTGATTGGGATTTGGTGGGAGTTAGGATACAGACAGCAGAGATTTGAATGAGCTTTTTTCAGAGGATGCAGGGTGAGAGCCCAGCTTGGAATAGGTGGATCTTGAGGAAATGATGGAAGGTTCAGCAACAGCTGAAACACGAGATGTCGCAAAGAGAACGCATATGAAAAGAGGCACTCAATGTCATTCTTAAGTGACTGAATGGGCGCTACTAGGAGGCCTGATGAAATATTTTCAGCTGTATGTTGTATTTTATTCCAAGGCTTAGGAAAGCCGAGATATTAGTTCCTCTGTTCCTGTCATATCTCACCAGGAATTAAAACTGTTAGAATGTATCTTACATAACAAGGGACACCTCTCCTACCACAAAACAGTTTTTAAGTATTTAAATCACTTATTTGGGTCATGCAATTGATTGATTTATTGTTGTCACATGTACCAAGATACAATGAAAAGTATTGTTTTGCGTACTATACACAGTACAACTTGGAGGCCCCTTCCCTCTCATCGCTGGTGTCTCCTCACCGCTGGTCCTTCACTGCACCTTGCCATGCCTCGCCTTGTTGCACAGACAGGGATCCTTCCCAGAGTGAGACACTGGGTGCCTGTGCCCACCTCTCAGCTGCTGTTCCGTCACATCACTTCCTCATCCAGGTACCAGGCATATAGCAGCAGCCCTGGAATGACGGGTGGCCTTACGGCTTTGTAAGGGGCCCGTCATCAGGCAGCAAGACAATGCATGGGGGCCTACTCCTTCTCAGTCTCCCTCCCTGGCTCCGTGGACACACTGGGCCCCAGTGGGTATGGCACAGCTGCTGATGTCACTGCAAACAAAATATGCCAATATAATTGGCAGATTTGCAAACACTTTTACAGCTCATCACAGCCCTATCCACAGAAATGTAGGGTCCTGATTGCACTCTGGGTAATCACGCCATTCAGCAATAAATGAGCTGAGACAGGGGTGGATACATGTGATATTATAAAGTGGAAGCAGACTTCAACTTGAGTTTAGTTCAAGGTCAAGTACAACACGAAAGTTGAAAACAGCTTGGTTCAGCCTCAGGTACCAGGGATGCAGAGTATTAGTGAACAGGGATTTGTGGCAGTGATTGATGACAATAGTTTTGGTCATTAGTTGGAAGAAACACCTGGAAGTGTCTGCTCACAACACTGTATGGAAGCTTCATGTAATATAACGAAAACTACTCCAGTTTGTGAATATAATTTAAGCTTTAGCATTTGTTTTTTGGAATTTCTCACCTTTCTGTAGTTAGTGAGTCAGGGGGGAAAGTTTCCAAATTTTCAACAGGCCCAGAGAAAATTCTTGCAAACATTCACTACAAATCTCAAAACTTGTAGGACATGTGATGTAACACAAGCTTTCTGCAGTTTGCCTGTGGTGTATCAATTTCTACCTTGGAGCATTTTGTGAAAGCTATGGCATTAATAAATAACAGTGGGGCTGAATTAAGGAGACAGGTTGTATGCAGTGTGATGTCGAGACAAATTTGTTTGAACACTGACCTAGAACAGAAATCACTCAAGTGAAATGTTCAAAACCAAATTCATCATGATTAAAAAAAAATGCAGAAAACCCACAAGACATAGAAGCAGGCTACTCAGCCCATCAAGTCTACTCTGCCATTCAATTACATCATTGTTGACCTGATAATCCTCAACTCCACTTTCCTGCCTATTCCCCATAACGCTTGATTCCCTTACTGATTAAAAATCTGTCTATCTCTGCCATGGAAATACTTAGTGATCCATATTCGACACCTCTCTTCAGTAAAGAATTTTACAGATTCATCGGAGGCTGCACTGATGATGTTACCCAGCAGGGCAGTGAAACGTCAACAAACTAACGAACCAGTTGAGCGAGCAAACCAACCACAGTATCTGGTCTCCCTGCCATAGGAACGATGCTGTGAAACTTGAAAGGGGTCAGAAAAGACTTACAAGAATGTTGCCAGGATTCGAGGGTTTGAGCTATACGGAGAGGCAGAATGGGCTGGGACTATTTTCTCTGGAGTGTCAGAGGTTGAGGGGTGAACCTATAGAGGTTTATAAAATCATGAGGGGCATGGATAGGGTAAATAGACAAGGTCTTTTCCCCAGGGTGGGGGAGTCCAAAACTAGAGGCTATAGGTTTAAGGTGAGAGGGGAAAGATTTAAAAGGGACCTAAGGGGCAACTTCTTCACACTGAGGGTGGTGCATGTATGGAACAAGCGGCTATAGGAGGTAGTGGAGGTTGGTACAATTACAACATTTAAAAGGCATCCAGATGGGTATATGAATAAGAAGTGTTTAGAGGGATATGGGCCAAATGCTGGCAAAATGGGATTAGATTTATTTAGGATATCTGGTTGGCATGGATAAGTTGGACTGAAGGGTCTGTTTCCACTCTGTGTAACTCAATAACTCTATGACTTAGATAATAGCTCCTTGTTTGCTCTTATGCTGAATTTCAGACCTGTTGATTGGTTTAAAAGTTGTTTGTGCATGGTGACCCAGCCAAACCTAGAACATGAGAAATCAAATCTTATCCTGTATAGAGAATCATAGAATCCCTTTGGTTTGGAAACAGGCCTTTTAGCCCAATAAGTCCACACCAACCCTCAGAGCATTCCACCCAGACCCATCCAATCTACACATCCCTGAACACTATTGGCAATTTAGTGGCCAATCCACCTAACCTGCACTTCTTTGGACTGTGGGAGGAAACCAGAGAAAACCTAAAAAGACACCAGGGGAATGTGCAAACTCCACACAGACAATCACCCAAGGGTAGAATTGAACCTGAGTTCCTGGTGCTGTGAGGCAGCAGTGCTAACCAATGAGCCACCATGCCACCCCAAATTGAATTAGAACTGTTCCAGGTGAAGTTCGAACTCGCAGCCTCTGCACATGCCTGTACACTGTCATATAAGTGCCATTGCGTCACTGGATCTTACAGCATATCAAGGTAAATTTTGACTTTGTATAATGGCAAGGTACTAGTGAAGTTAGCAGAAATTTAAAAAAAAACAGGAAAGTTAAGAAAAGGGCTATTGACCAACAATCTCTGTAAGTCATCTCTGTAAGTAGCTGCACCCACCAATCTAACAACCAAGAAAAAGATAGCAATGAGAGAAAAATATTTACGATTATTCTTTAATGCAAACAAAAACTTTGTTACTGCCAACCAGGCAGAATCTTTGAAATATATGCTCAACAGATTATTTTTAATTGAATTGATTAAGTTGCCGCAAATAAAGGAATTCTACATTAAAACGCACATGTATCAAATTTATGAAGAAATGAAGATTTACAACACAGAAGGCTGGTTCCTTTTGTAACTAAATACCAAACAGATTGACAAATCACAGAGCAAACAATGTTGGATATGGAAGATAAAAAAAATTCTTTCATATTGCAAAAATGTACTTTATTCATCAAAAAGATCTTTATTTACATACATAGGTACAAATGTGGTTCTGTACACTCTTCGCATACAAAGAAAAAACATTGGAATTTGACATCCCCTGCAGTTGCAGAAACCCAAGGGTTTGGAGGGTGAGGACGAGGTTGGCTAAGCAGCTGAGGGTGTCAGCTGAGGGGGACTGGTCGCGCCTGCAGGACAGGAAGAAGCGGAGGACCTTTAGGCCATCTGCGTGGGAAATGCAGGTGTATAGGTACTGGACGTCCATGGTAAAGATGAGGTGTTGGGGACCGGGGAATTGGAAGTTGTGGAGGAGGTGGAGGGCGTGGGTGGTGTCACGGACGTAGGTAGGGAGTTCCTGGACCAAGGGGGAGAAAATGGAGTCGAGATAATGAGGGTGTCAGTGGAGGGGGACTGGTATGAGGGTGTCAGTGGAGGGGGACTGGTGCTCAACCTCAACAACTTCTCTTTCAATTCCTCCCACTTCCTACAGAAAAAGGGGGTGGCCATGGGTACCCGCATGGGCCCAAGCTATGCCTGTCTCTTTGTAGGTTACGTGGAACAATCCCTCTTCCATAGCTACACTGGCCCTAAACCACACCTCTTCCTCCATTACATTAATGACTGTATTGGCACCGCCTCGTGCTCCCACGAGGAGCTCGAACAGTTCATTCACTTTCACCAACACCTTCCACCCCAACCTTAAGTTCACCTGGACCATCTCCAATGCCTCTCTCTCCTTCCTGGACCTCTCTGTCTCCATCTCTGGCAATCACCTAGAAACCGATATCCATTTCAAGCCCACCGACTCCCACGGCTACATAGAATACACCTCCTCCCACCCATCTTCCTGCAAAAATGCCAAACCCTATGCCCAATTCCTTCGCCTCCGTCGCATCTGCTCCCAGGATGAGGCATTCTACTCCCGTACATCTCAGATGTCCTCATTTTTCAAGGACGGCAACTCCCCTACCTCAGTGGTCGAGAACGCCCTCGACCGTGTCTCCTGCATTTCCCACAACTCATCCCTCACACCCCCTCCCCGCAATAACAACCAAAATAGAACTCCCCTCGTCCTCACGTACCACCCCTCCAACCTCCAGATCCAACGCATCATCCGCCGACACTTCTGCCATCTGCAATTCGACCCCACCACCAAAGACATTTTTCCCTCACCACCCTTGTCTGCTTTCTGGAGGGACCACTCTCTCCGTGACTCCCTTGTCCGCTCCACGCTCCCCTCCAGCCCCATCACACCCGGCACTTTTCCCTGCAACCACAGGAAGTGCTACACCTGCCCCTACACCACCTCCAACAGCCCCATCCCAGGCCCCAAGAAGACTTTCCACATCAAGCAGATGTGCACCTGCACATCTGCTAATGTGGTATACCGCATCCGCTGTTCCCGTTGTGGCCTCTTCTACATTGGGGAAACCAAGCGAAGGCTTGGGGACCGCTTTGTGGAACACCTATGCTCGGTTCGCACTAAATAACTCCACCTCCCAGTCGCAAACCATTTCAACTCCCCCTCCCATTCCTCAGATGACATGTTCATCCTGGGCCTCCTGCAGTGCCACAACGATGCCACCCGAAGGTCGCAGGAACAGCATCTCATATTCCGCTTGGGAACCCTGCAGCCCTATGGTATCAATGTGGTCTTCACAAACTTCAAAATCTCCCTTCCCCTTACTGCATCCCAAAACCAGCCCAGCTCATCCCCGCCTCCCTAACCTTTCCTTCCTCTCACCTATCCCCTCCTCCCACCTCAAGCCCCACCCCCATCTCCTATCTACTAACCTCATCCCGCCCCCTTGACCTGTCCGTCCTCCCTGGACTGACATATCTGCTCCATAACTCCCCACCTACACTCACCTTTACTGGTTCCATCCCCGCCTCTTTGACCTGTCTGTCTCCTCTCCACCATCCATCTTCTATCCGCCTCCTCCCTCTCCCTATTTATTTCAGAACCCCCTTCCCCTCCCCCATTTCTGAAGAAGGGTCTAGGCCTGAAACATCAGCCTTCCTCCTCCTCTGATGCTGCTTGGCCTGCTGTGTTCATCCAGCTCTACACCTTGTTATCTCAGATTCTCCAGCATCTGCAGTTCCTACTATCTCTGAAGCATTTCCTACTTATGTAGGACATGATTTATGTACACTTTGAGGCAAAAAGAGGGTCTAGTCATTGAACAGACTCTGGTAGAAAGACCTTAGAGGGTGGTCTTTCCTCACTGCGCCTTAGTGGCAGCTGTCCCCCATGGAAGATAAAAAATAATGATGTGCATTTATTAGACTAGGAATCCATGCTAGGTTTTGTAGCAGTGGAAGCATCTCTACTTCCAAGTTAGAATATCTGCGTTTGAGGCATTTTAGAAAGGTGTGTTCACAACATGGCCAATCAGACTGATTATCAGTATGTAAAAATCCTTCCACTACTCCTGATAGCAAGTGGCAACCGCGGGGGAATATTCTGGTCAGTCATCCTGCAGTAAGCAATGGCACACCACTGCACTACATTGCTCATAAGTGTGGACCAATCCGATGGAATTCCATGGTCCAAACCTCGTAAATGAGGATGCAAGAAAAGCCAAACAACAGTCAGGTAACCCAGAGGCCTGGGCTGATGATCCAGAGGGTGCGAGAGTACTGGATATCCTGTAAAATGCTTCAGGATCTCTGGTTCTGAAAGATACTATATAAATGGAAGCCCTTTCTTACGTTCTCAGAAAATCCAGTTGTTGACTTTACCAACAAACTAAGAATTGTAAAGTGCACAGCACATTACAGTCTTACAGAACAACTAGTTTGTCTGAGAACTCGTTGGTGGAGCTGATTTGTTATTTGGAAATAATAATAATAGCTGCACTATATCAAAGGAATACGTGCATACAGTTAACCTCCATAGCAGTATTTAAATACTGACCAATCATTTATGGCATCGTTATCAAGTAAAATATTGCAATTGCTTTGTGCTGTTATTTACGGTTGTGCAATGTTGTTCATGCTCTTTAGCTCTCATCAGTAGGAATAATGTATCAACATTAAGTTGCTGGGGAATGAAAGGGACAGAATATTGAGTTTAACTTACATTCAAATTGAACCTGAAAAAGGCTGACCTCCAAATGACTGAATTCAACAATACCTCTGAGAAATGCTGTGCTTCAGTAAAATTTTAAGCAAATGATTTCCTGTGTTAAGATGAACTCTGGCAAGCTAAATTCTAGATAGACATATACCTTTGAGTTCAATTTTGGGCAAGTATATTAGCGTTGATGTGCACATTGGTTTCTGACAGTGATTCTCCTCATTTCAAAACAATAGCTTGCAATGTTCAAGACACTAGAGATCAAGTGAAACTATGCATCTTGAGGGCAAATATCTCCAGCTCTTAAGGAGGCTTCATTTCAAGCTAACTACTGTCTAGTTGTTGGAAACAAGCAATGTATCACAGAGCGTGTATTTTACAGCACACATTCAAGAATCTCAAACATTTGGAAGAGGATTTCTAAATACAGCTGGCAGAGAAAATAAATCTGCAGGCCATTTCTATAATTGATGTATCCCCAGATGCTGCTCATGTCAGATATTCGCACAATTTACCACAAATACCACAGTGTTATTATTAACCGGTCTCTTGAGGATATACCCAATTACGGTCTTAAATTGGCTGATTCGGAAACAGGAGCATCAGATACCATATCACAAACATGTTTCAAAATAAAAATCATACGTTTTGTCAGTCAGATTTTGGGTTTTTTTTGGTCCATTGGTCTATAAATTGGATGGTGCTTTACAGATATGAAATAAGAAGTTAAAGGTACAATATGTTGGGTCTTGGTGCACATGCTCACTCTGCAGAATAAGTGTGTAGCCTGCTATATTGAAAACAGCTCCTCCATAGATGCCAGAACATGTTCCTGAAAAAGGAATTTGAATATGTGCATATGTGGATCAAGAGCGTGATCTTTGTTTCAGGCCCCTTTTGCAAAATCTATAGTGCTTGTTACGACTGCTCTGATCAACATCTTCAGACTCTCTGCATCCAAGATAGCACCTCCTTAGCTATCCTTGAGGCTATCTTGCAAAATGTACGTCTCAGTCCTTTTATTTACCTTATTGTACAGCTTGGGGAAGCATCTGGCTCCAGGTTAAATGCTTAGGCCACTGTTCATCTCCTTCCCATCCTGGCCTCTAGAGGCTAAGACAGATGTCTCCTGCTTACTGGTGATGAACTAATGAGTTCAGCCGACCAGTTTAGTGCAGTGTTGCTGCCAAGCTTGTTAAAGAGGCATACTCTGTGTTCTATCAGAATCATGACATAGCTCATATGTGCTCCAATTGAAGGAATCCACAGAATGAGTTACGGATCGGAAAGGAATTGAAGCAGAATACTATGTGCTGCTGTTGTGCAACAGTACATTTGGCAATCCTATACCAGCTGCATAGGGATCACAAGCTAACTTTTACAATGTACACCGCTGGCATTGTTTTTAAACAAGAAAGCATTACTTGATAAAACTGCCATAAATAAATTATCCCTTCAGTTTGTCTTGCCATTGATGTCAGAAAGCTAACAGATGAGATGAAGGGGTGGGAATGGCATAGCGTTAGCGTCACACAATTAGAAATTCAGAGCTCCAGATTAATCTTCTTGGTGCACGGGTTCAAATCCCACCACAGCAGATGATGAAATTTGAAATGACAACCATGTATCCATTGGCAATAGTCACAAATAAACCTATCTGGTTCACAAATGCCCTTCGGGAAGGAAATCTGCCATCCTTACCTGGATCAAAATCACTACAAAGCAAGAAATGAAATTGGATCGGTCACCTGGTGTTGACCTAGGCCATTACCATCAAGTCAGGAAATCAACACTGGTTCATTGAAGAATGCAAGAAGGCATGGCAGGAGTAGTACCAGCATACGTAAAAAAAAGGTGCCAATCTGTTGGAACTACAGCGCACGTCTACCTTAGCATTAGGAGTAATTTATGGGTTTGGATAGAGGACTGGCTAACTAACAGAAAGCAAGAGTTGAGATATATAAATCTTTTTCTGATTGGCATGATGTAACTAGCGGGGTGCCGCAGGGGTTTGATCCTTAAGCCCAACTATTTACAATCTATATTAGTGACTTGGATGCGGGGATAGAAAGTGCTATAGTCAAATTTGCAGATGACACTAAGCCTGGCAGGAAAGTTAGTTGCTATGAACAAATATAAAAATAACTATTGGATATGGATGCATGCAGTGAATGGGCCAAAATCTGGCAAATAAAGTTTAATGTGTATAAGGTGAGGTTAAACATTTTGGTTTGAAGAATAGAAAGGCAACTTATTATCGACATGAAGAGAAACTTTCAGAGTGCTTCAGGACAGATGGATCTGGTGTTCTTGTGCGTCAATCACAGAAAACTAGGTTGCAGGAAATAAGGAAGGCAAAAGGAAATTACTCGGTGCACAGACTAGCTGATTTTTACCTTGCTGCAATTGTTAACTAAAATCTAGATGAGTACAGAGACACCACCCACAGCTTCAATTAGATAACACCACTGGGTCCCCAGTTGAAAACATGACTTATTCCACCCTACACCTTTAATGTAATGTGTTTCCAGTGAGTCTGGCAGACTAATCTGGTGATGAATGAAGGACAACCTTATTCTATTTGTCATGCCATAGGATCATCCAGATCTAGATGTAATACCTTGCTACGCACAGTAACCAGCAAATACCAACTGGTGATTGAATCCTAATGCATGGAAAAATAAGTGTCTCAATCTGAATTATATAAAAAAAAACAAGTGAATAAGTGAGCCAGTTGCCCTTCACAAAAGTTCTAAATCTATAGTCCAATGATCCAACTGCATGTGTTTTTAATTTGGTAATATTTTGGAGCAGTTTTCTTTTGTTCACTGAAAGCCAATTGGAGGTTTGTCTGAATTCGTTTCACTCTGAAGCGTCAGCAGGAGTCAGGAAGATGAACCTCTCATGCCACCTGTCTGGCCAGTATTCAACTGAATATCCCTGAAGAGAGGAACAAAAACAAAACAAAGATATATCTTCCAGACAAATTTATATTTAATGAACCTGCCTGGCTTTTATCTGCCATCTGCCACTGAAAATAAAAGAGATGCTGAAGAATTCCACTGCAGCAATACTGGAAAATATCAACAAAAAGAGTTCATTATATTATTTTCATAGCAGCTTGTTAACAAATCTCTGGATAATGCATTAATTAAGTATTCAGATTTTGCTTTGCATTGCTAGAGCTCAGCTACCCGATGCACAAATAAATCACAGGTGCTCTCTGAGATAAACGTTGAATGTTTGAACTACTGGATTCTGACTCTATAGCAGAACTGGCAAACTGATAACTTTACTAGAAGGATATACAACTAATCAACATTCAGACCATAGCCTCAGGGTGTGAAAGTACCTTTTTATCTATACTCACCCCAGCAGAGGTTACAGAATTTTGCCCGTAATTAACAGAAAATCATTGCCTGATCTTTTTAAAATGAATCATATTAGAACTGACTATCAATGTGAACACGCCTGTGCACTGATGAGACAATGTGCAACCACAGCCATGCCGAGAGCTGACAGTCCCTGCCACTACTAAAATAAAAGTTTCAATTATGTTCACTTATGAAACATGGGGTCACTGGCAAGGTCTTTGAGAAAGTGATGGTAAGCAGTCTTCTTGAATACAACAGAATAGTTTGCTGGTCACTTCAGAGGGAAGGAGCTGCTTAGACCCAAGCAGGTTGTTCAAGGTCTGGAATCAAATATAGATCAGACCAGAAAAGAACTTTGGCATTGATCAATCAGATATGTTAAACAACAATCCAGCAGTTTCATGGACACTAAATGCCAACATAGGCCTGGTTGTATACAATGATGGTGTGCCTGGAAATCACAAGTCCATCCTCAACTGGGTCACAATTTCACAGAGACAGGAATGGATTTAGGCCAAGTTTCACACACATGTGTGATAACCATATCAACCATGTCCACAAAGTACTCCACGAAATGGGTGTTTGTAAAGTTTCCTTTTAGTTTTTGAGTTTTTAGATTTAAAAACAAATAGCAGGAAGACTTTAGTTCGAAATTAGATCAAAGATTAGTTTTATACATAATTATTACTAATCAAAAACAATGGTAGTTATTAGCTAAAATATGGATACAAAGATCAAAGGTAGATATGAATTAAGGATACTTAAGATGAGAATAAAATAGTTTGTTATAGTCACAGGTCTGACTTGCTTCAAATTTCCCGTTTTCTGAGGTGACAGAGTTGAAAACATGAAGTCAGAATTCAGCAGCTGCAATGGCTGCTGTGGTTAAATTGTTGGAGGTTTGTATTTATCGATCAACTCAGTGAGTAAAACAGGCTTCTAAAGAAAGAGAGAAGGTATCTTGTTAACTTTTTCTTCCACGGTTATGCCACTTGCAGATTGACTGGTTTATTTTGGCAGATGTGTGTTTTTTGTCTGAAAGCTCATTGCTTGAGCTCTCTTTGGCTGAGAACTCTCTATGCCATTGTCTTTTGGAAGTCTTTGTGGAATTCGTTTTAAAATGTTACAGCAGCCAGTCTTTTATAACTTAAGATGATTGCTATCGCCAAACAGGTTAGGGAGGCAGGGACGAGCTGGGCTGGTTTTGGGATGCAGTTGGGGGAAGGGGAGATCTTGAAGCTTGTGAAGTCCACATTGATACCATTGGGCTGCAGGGTTCCCAAGTGAAATATGAGTTGCTGTTCCTGCAACCTTCAGGTGGCATCGTTGTGGCACTGCAGGAGGGTCAGGATGGACATGTCGTCCAAGGAGTGGGAGGGAGAGTTGAAATGATTCGCGACTGAGAGGTGCAGTCGTTTGTCGCAAACCGAGCGTAGGTGTTCCACAAAGCGGTCCCCAAGCCTCCGCTTGGTTTCCCTGATGTACAGTAGGCCACATCGGGAACAGCGGATATCATATACCACATTGGCAGATGTGCAGGTGAACATCTGTTTAATGTGGAAAGTCTTCTTGGGGCCTGGGATGGGGGTGGGGGGGGGAGGTGTAGGGGCAGGTGTAGCACTTCCTGCGGTTGCAGGGAAAAGTGCCAGGGGTGGCGGGGCTGGTGGGGAGTGTGGAGCAGACAAGGGAGTCATGAAGAGAGTGGTCCCTCTGCAAAGTAGATAAGGGTGGGGAGGGAAAATGTAGTGGCCGATACAGTCATCGATGTAAAGGAGGAAGAGGTGTTGGATAGGGCCAGTGTAGCTACAGAAGAGGGATTGTTCCACGTATCCTACAAAGAGGCAGGCATTGCTTGGGCCCATGCTGGTACCCATAGCCATGTAGTGGGGTCAGATTGCAGATGGCAGAAGTGCTGGAGGATGATGCTTTGGATCCGGAGGTTGGTAGGGTGGTATGTGAGGATGAGGAGGATTCTGTTTTGGTTGTTATCGCGGGGAGGGGAATGCAAGGGATGAGGTGCGGGAAATGCGAGAAGCACGGTCGAGGGCATTTTCAACCACCGTGGAGGGGAAGTTGCGGTCCTTGAAGAACGAGGACATCTGGGATGTCCAGGAGTGGAATGCCTCATCTCGGGAGCAGATAGGGGAGAGGCGAAGGAATTGAGAATAGGGGATGGCATTTTTGCAGGAAGGTGGGTGACAGGAGGTGTATTCTCGGTAGCTGTGGGAGTCAGTAGGCTTGAAATGGATATTGGATTCCAGGTGGTTGCAGAGATGGAAACAGAGAGGTCCAGGAAGGAGAGAGAGGTATCAAAGATGGTCCAGGTGAACTTAAGGTTGGGGTGGAAGATGTTGGTGAAGTGGATGAACTGTTCGAGCTCCTAGTGGGAGCACGAGGCGGTGCCGATACAGTCATCAATGTAACGGAGGAAGAGGTGGGGTTTAGGGCCAGTGTAGGTACGGAAGAGGGATTGTTCCACGTAACCTACAAAGAGGCAGGCATAGCTTGGGCCCATGCGGGTACCCATGGCCACCCCCTTTGTCTGTAGGAAGTGGGAGGAATTGAAGGAGAAGTTGTTAAGGTTGAGGACGAGTTCAGCTAAGCGGATGAGGGTGTCAGCTGAGGGGGACTGGTCGGGCCTGCGGGACAGGAAGAAGCGGAGGGCCTTTAGGCCATCTGCATGGGGAATGCAAGTCTGTAGGGACTGGACGTCCATGGTAGAGATGAGGTGTTGGGGACCAGGGAATCGGAAGATTTGGAGGAGGTGGAGGGTGTGGGTGGTGTTACGGACGTAGGTGGGGAGTTCCTGGACCAAGGGGGAGAAAATGGAGTCGGGTATCAGAGATGGTCCAGGTGAACTTAAGGTTGGGGTGGAAGGTGTTGGTGAAGTGGGTGAACTGTTCGAGCTCCTCGTGGGAGCACAAGGCAGCGCCCATACAGTCATTGATTTTCAAGTTTTCTCATTTCTCAAGTTTGTTGTGACCATTATCTTTTTACAAAACCTATAACCTGCTAACTATCCTTTCCATGACAGACATGTCATTAAGGTACCTGCTATTATAAATGCTCAGCAGCTTCTACTCTTATGTGATTTTGCGAACCTGGGTGTCTGAAATACAAAATGCATTCATTTAGACCTTGTAGGAGCAGGTCTTGACTTTGTGGGTTTACTTGGATACCCAAAGTATCTTTTTGGAGAGTGTACCACTTTGTATACAGTCTCAAGAGACATTTGGGGGAGGTCAGTTGCCCTTTAAGGGAGGTAAGGTGCCCTTTGAAGAGGCAAGGTATCCTTTGAAATTGTTACAGGGAGGCACAAATGTTCGAAAAAAACTGTAAATCCCATTGGAAATGTGTATAGACCTTTCAAAACTGTCAAAAGCATCTTAGTAGATACTGGGTGAGTTTGGCGTAAAGGCAAAGGATGGCAGGTAAGGGCATATGGGTTAGCGTGATTGTCATTAAGTCTGCACAAAGGACTATAAAGGGAGAGTGCATATTGGTATTTGTTTGCATACAGTATCAGAGGGTGTATGGGGTGAGTACAAGAGCATAGGGTGGCCTAGATAGAATCAGAGCCAATAGGGTGTAGGTACAAGGAAAATACTAGGATAGTTCGACATGAATGGACAATGAGAGTGAGAGTTGACGGTTTGCAGAGTATTTTCTGTTCTATTCTTTCTTTTCAAATATTGATCACAGTGCCACAGCCTCGAGGTAGACATTTCACCCAGATCCCCACCACACCTGGCAGCCTTCTCACTACTGCAAGTCAAGGTTAAACGTTGGCTAGGGTAAGGCATATGGAATTTCTTGCCTACCTGATATTAGTGGCTTTTTACCACAATCCAGGAGTCTCATGGTTAACATTACCAGATATTAACCTTTCACTCCAGATTTATTTAGTTTATTTTTACATTTCCCAAACTGTATGCTAAGATTTAAATATAGGCCTTTGGATTAATTGTTAAGCCTCTGGAGTACTCCAACAACAACATAACAACTATATCTGCTGTTGTCCTGGAATGAATGCAAGTCACTCATCTATCAGGGGTTTTAAGGTAGCAACTACAGACCTCATTCATGAAGCTACAATATTAAAGCCCTTTCATCAGATAACTTAGTCATTTTCATGTATTCACTTTTGAGTTCTGAATTATAACCATCACTAACAAATTAACAGAGGTGCTAATATTCATAATGTAATCTTTACTAAATTAATGTGTAGATTAAAAGTCCAACAGAGCATCAATTGTGACAAACTGTATTAGATTAAAAGTTTATGCAATACTCCCAAAGCTACGTACTGGGACAGTCCATGTAGCGCATTATAACTGGCCTCAGGTATGTATTAAAAGTATTTTTTGCAGTGAGAGAAGGTTGAAAGGTGTGAAAAGGTAGGTAAGTGAATCTAATCTGTTAAAAGAGAGAATCATTTTGGGACTTAATGCATTATCTAACAATTCCTAGATAACATTAGGAGAAGAATCGGGGAAAATACTGCAGACTGCAGAATCCGTGAAGTGAACCTGATGCAAGCGCTCAAATGAAAGCAATATACTGTGGATGGTGTGGAAATGTGAAACAAACAAAGAGAATTCTGGAGAAATTCAGCAGCTCTAGTTGCATCTGTGGAGAGAGAAACAGAGTTAACCTTCCAAATCTGGTCTGGAGTAATTCTGAAGAAGAGTCATACCGGTCTCAAAACGTTAACTCTGTTTCTCTCTGTACAAGTCCTGCCAGACCTGCTGAGTTTCCCCAGCATTCTCTTTATTTCTTCCCTGATGTAAGCACTGCTGCTTCGTATTTAAGATCCATTACTTTAGGATTGATAACTCAAAATGTGGTTTCTCTGAACATTCAAAAGTGAAGGGGATTCATTCATGATTCAGTAAATAGAAAGGGAATAGTATAATTTTATGAAAAATCCATATAAATAAGTGAAGGTATAGGATCATAATGTTTTGAGTAAATGGCGCGGAGCAAATGCTGTATTTTCATTCTTAAATTTTTGTCTTTAATAACTTCAAGCTATGGTTTTCCACATTCTTGATATTTTCCTCACTTACAGAAACTGAAAAAAGCCAGCCTGTGGAAGAAAATTGCCCCCATGATCCATATCAGGGGTCAGATCCTAGTTTATGCTAATAACAAAGACCACATTGAAGGGCAATTCAGAGTGGTATCAATATATGTTCCTTATACCCATTAGATGACAAATGTAATAACTTTATCTGCACTAATGAGGCACTGCTAAAAATTGTGTTAGGGGATAGTGCTGTACTCTGTTCAAATTCTTTCATAATTGAAAGCCTTAAAGCCCTCCAACTTGGCAATTCCCCTTTGAGTCTTCTCAGCCTATGTAAATTGGAGGAATATTTTAAAAAAACACTCACAATTTTCATAATTCAATGGATCCTGATATTAGTTTTACCTATTCAAACTGTCCGACAGTTTAAGCTAAGGACAGTCTTGATTACTGTCTTCAAGATAATTGCAGAGTCCACTAACAAGTGGAACATCAATTTGTCAAAGTTTAGGAGTGTTTAATTTCACAGCAAAACACAAATGCAACTATTCTGGAACATAATTTATTTACAATGCTTTTAATTGCGTGAAAAATGTTTAAAGTCTTTTCCTGTGACATTCTAGTCAAAGAATTACCTGCACTGTGTAGCCAAGTCAGATGCAGTTAAAAACCGAAAGAACTGCGGATGCTGTAAATCAGGAACAAAAACAGAAGCTGCTGGAAAAGCTCAGCAGGTCTGGCAGCATCTGTGGACCCTTCTGAGGAAGGGTCACTGGACATGAAACGTTAAGCCAGATGCAGATAAGGTGCACAAAGCATCCACCAACAAAAGGGGATTAAAAGATCCTATGGCTCATTTATGGAAGAGTGTCCTAGTGAATATTTATCTTCAATGAACTCACTGAATCAGAAATTCTGTTCATTACGACATTACTGTTTTTGTGGAATCTTGCTATGCTTAAATTGTCTATGTTTAAAACATTACTGCGGTGAATAAATTTCAAATGTAAGAAACTGCAGGATGTTCTGACTTGATGAAATGCACTATGAAAATCCTGTAATCTGTACAGTAGCCTACATTCTCCAGTTCCTATCAGTATACAATAGAACTTTACACTTCTCCTCTTTATCCTGGCAATGAATGAATGGCCTGTTTCTGTCATGCATATTCCATGTAAATTCTTTCCAAATTGGGCATCAAGGATGATACAAGTCACCAACTACTTTAAGGCAGTTATGTTTTGGTTTTTTCCACATTTCCAAGGTGAAGAAAAAGCATATTCCCTCCTCAAGGTCAAATTTTACTTTTGTACACAAGCTGTAGTCTTTAAATGGTTGTGAGCTTCACCAGAAAATGGCAGGTTGAAATCAGACAATTGCAAAGCCTTCTGGTGCTCAATGAAGTGCTTACCAGAGTATTGTTTCCTTGAGCACTTTTCACATGTGCTCTGTTTGAATTTCTGACTAAAGATCTTCCAGAATCTACGTCTGAACATTCCACACAGTATCACATAATCTTCTGACTGAAGGCTAGGATGTTTATATTTCACATGTAATAAAGAGTCTTGAAAACATTTTCATGCCTCACTACTGAAAGCCACTTAACAAAATCAAATCCTTGCACTGTGATTCACAGAAATGTACAAAGGAACAATTAACTGATTCCTCCAAGTACTGATGAATGGATCCTCAGCATGTGGTGCATTGTCGTTTTTACACACCATAAATTGGATGGAAAATGAAAGATACCTGGGACGGAACCCAATGAATAGCATACAGAAGAAGTACCTGAAATTTGACATGAGCTGAACGTGTTCACATTCTCTCCACATTGCCTGGCATTATTGGCTATATACAGTTTGTGACTTCTTGACTTTTATGAAAGTAAGCAAAAAAGGGTTTTGGGAAAATAAATCATACAGGTTTTTTAATACACTTAGAGGACAAGGTAATAACAGTGCCATAAATGCTTCCTTTCATCCATGGTGGCTCCCTGCAAGCTAACTCTCAATTCTGTCAGCAATACAGCTTGTCTAAAATTCCCAGTATTTAAGCATGGCAGAATCTGTTTGCACTTGTACACATGCAGCTGGACCCTCTTCTGCAGGCAATAATAACAGATGCAATTCTGTCATTGCTGTACTTCCATTTTAATTAACATAAATAATAGGCCTGCCATGTTTAGACAAGCTACTGAATAAAAGTATAATCTAATGATCATGCTTTCCTCAGCAATGAATGCAGATGCATAAAATCTGCTGTAAAATGGTTTTAAGGATGTTTTTGACTTGTTCATTCAGTCACAGCGACATTAGTTTAAACGGGTCAGATTTCCCATGCTGCTGCTGATAGTGGTGAAATCAAGATATAGTAAACACATCTTTTGAGATATGAAACAGCGGTGCTGGGACTGCCCCATTCATCCATCAACTCTGTGCTCATTCACCTATGTTAATTTCTGGTTTAACAATGTCCAAGATTTAAAATACTCATCTTTATTTTGAAATCCCTCCATGGCATCACTGCTCCTTGTTTCTGTGAACCTCATTCAGCACTACACATCAATGAGAACTCTGCATTCTTCCAATTCTGGACTGTTGGCCATTTTCAATTTTCTTCACTTCATCTTTTGCAGTTGAGCTTCCAGTTGTCTCCGCCCCACGATCTGGAATTCCCTCCTAAAACTCTTCCAATTCCAACTCTCTCTTCTCCTTTCGGATGCTCCCTAAAGCTTTGACCTCACTTTTGCAAATCTGTCCAAATAAATGTTCTCTCTAAATTTCCTTTGCATCAACAGGGCTACAAACTCCTCTACGGCACTACTTTCACACCAATGCACAGCTTAGGTAAAGGTAAAGTCATCATAATCCCAGAGGATCATAGGGCTGCTCTCTCATTAGAGAGAGACAACTGCTGGTAGTTTAACCTGAGGGTCACCATGCCTCAGGTGAGGGGCAAGGTTGATAAGGCTGGTACTTTGTGGCAATGTCAGCCAGTGCAGGAACTGAACCCATGCTGTTGGCATCAGTCTGTATAACAAACCAGTCATCCAGCAAACTGATTCCACCCTGAGTGGATTTTCAAGAATTGGAGCCTGACTGGCATCACTTACCAATATTGCAACATCAAACAACAAATTAAGCATCTATTAAGCACCTGTTCGTGTCTATTTGGTGACTAATTGCTGGGATCTTCCTCACAAGGGAGGGGCTCCTTGTTGAGGCTTAAGCCAAACAGTTGCATGGAAGGACTCTCCTGGTGGCAAGCCAGGGAACTACCAATATCGCCTTTAAGTCACTACTCCCTTGGAGCCATGAATATCCAAGGTCCACAGGTGAGGCTACAGGTCACCTTTGTAGATAGTCTGACAGCTGCAGTCACAGTTATTTTAAACAATTTTATAGTTTATCAGTGTGACCAATCCACCTGAAGACACTTTCATATTGTCCTACCTGAATTACCAGCACATATCTAGCCCAACGGGGCTGTCCCTTCCCTCTCTGCCTTGGTCCCTCTTGCCCCTACAAACATGTGGCCCTCCTATTGGACTTGCCAGTATCCCGGTCCATCCACTGTACAGAATTGGATAGGATCTCCAGAGGTCGTTTCTTAAATTACTGTCTCCAGAATCATCAATACTGGCATCTTGCCATGGCCACTTCCTGATTTCCATGCTGGAATCAAAGCCAATGTCAAGATCATAAACCAATAGGAAAAATTCAGCTTTTCATATTGGAGTCTGCTGTAAAAAACTATTAAATAGCTCTAATGCTTCTGTTCCAGTGCCGCTGTTTACATTTGTGCTTTGATGGGAAAAATATATTGCATGGTGTCAATCAAACGGAAAGCCAGAGGTCTCAGTGGAGTAAACCTACACAGGCGGTTGATATGTGAACACATGAATTAGGAGTAGGAGTAAGACACTGGACCTCTCGAGACTGCTCTAGCATCCAATATGATCGTATGATCTGATTATTCCATGTTCTTGCATCCCCTCGATAATCTTTCAACCTCTTGTTCATCAGGCATTCTGCTTCCATTGCCTTTTAAGAAGAGTTCCAAAGACTCACATCCTCTGTGAAAAGAAATTTCTCCTATCTCTGTCTTAAATGGATGATCCATTATCTTTAAATAGTGAGTCCTAGTTCTAGTTTCTCTCGTTTCTAGAGGAAATATTCTTCCCCAATGTACCCTGTCAAGATCATAAATGTCTCAACCAAGTAGCCTCTTTTCTAAATTCCATTTGATAGAAGCCTAGCCCATCCAACCTTCCTTCATAAAACAGCTTTCTCATTCCAAGTACTAGTCTCCTAAACCTTCTTTGGTAGCCCAGCAGCATCATGTAGTATTTCTGGGATATTGGAAAACCGTTTTATTATTTTAATATTGAAGTTGGACAGAGACAGCATTCCTCTTATGATTAATGAGGCAAATCAGTGTGACTTCCTGCTGCCCAAACAAAAAATACTTGCTAATTGGATTTGAGAGAACAAGTGTAAAACCAGCACACTGCTTATAAATTTGGCAATTAAACAATTTTTCATGTTTGCTGTGGTTTAAAAATGAAGCAAGAGAACAATTTCTGCCTGTATTTGGGTGGGCATGGGGCCATCACAAGCTGAAAATCATAACACTGCACTAACCGCCTTGTTGCTGCTGACCTTCAGCTTGCCTTGAATTTGGAATGGATTGGGAAATAAGTGAGCAGTATTCCTACCCAAAAAAACAACTTTTTTACTACACGAGGGTAGCAAACAACATCTGCCATTAGTTAGACCTGCCCTTGAAGATTTAATTTCCATGAAATCCTACGATGGAAGTCGCTACAAGCTGGAGATAGAAGTGGTACATTGTCCTCTACCGTGTTTTGGTGATGTGTCTGATCAAGGGAAACAACTGCATGCCTTCTAACCAATCAGCTTGGTCAATTGTGAAATGGAGAACATTAAGTCCAAAAAAGGAATGGAATTAGCTAACCAACTGAGCATAAAACAATGCAGGACTATAGTGAAAGAGCAGGGAATGGGACTAGTCAAATTAACCTTGGAGAAAGTCAGCATTGACTCAGCAGGTTGAATAACTTCCTTCTGTGCTGCAACCATTGTGAGACTCAATAAGTTAAAATAGTTAGTTCAAATAATGACAGAAAGAAAAATAAAGAAGAGATGGATTAAGAGAGTGAATTAAAGAGACAAAAATATGAATATAATAAATATTCAATGCTCAATTTTTCAAATCTCTGCTACCAATTAAAATCTAAAGGATTTTAGATTTTCAGAAAGCACAGCCAGGATCATATGGAATAACGAAGCAGGTTTGAAGGGACGAATGGCCTACTTGTGTTCCTATATTCTGCGCTTCTGCGAATGAGATCTTACCATAATAGTTAATTTAAATAGTAAGTACATTGCATTTGACATGATACAATCTATAATACATTTAACATGCATATACCATCACACAATGCATCTGAATTGTCAGCCAGATAACAACTTTCAATGTGTTATAGGAGTGTGCAAAGCAGGCAATAACTTTTGGATTCAATTGTGCATATCTCTCACTTGAATTTGCTGTATCATTTACATAAGGACTAGGAGCAGGACTAGGCTCTTCAGTCCCTTTAGCCTGCTCTGCCATTTAATACGATCATGGCTGATCTCATCTAGGCCTCAATTAAACCTTCCTGCCCAAGTGAATCACCTCACACCTACGAAGACTGAATTCCATTTGCTACTTATCAGTCCATCTGACCAGCCCGTCCATACGCTCCTGTAATCCAAGGCTATCCTCCTCACTGTTTACCAGTCCACCAATTTTCGTATGCACTTCAGAAAGGCTTTTGACCAGAGCCTGGTCAAGCAGATAAGATCCCTTAGGAAACTGGATCCAAAATTGCCTTCATGGTAGGAGGGAGGCATGTGCTGGTGAAAGTTGATTTTGTGACTGGAAGTCTGTGTCCAGTGGGATGCCACAAGGTTTGATGCTGGATCCCTTGCCGTTTCTAATGAACATTAATTATTTGGACACATGGAAGGTTTTTATCAGTAAGTCTACAGATGACACTAAAATTGGTAGTGTGGTAAATAACGAGGAGGAAAGATTTAGTTTACAGAAAGACATAGATATTTTTAGATATGTTATGACACACCTCAGAAGCAAGTGGGAATGAGCCCACACCTCTTAGCTTAGAGGTAGGGACACTACTAATGCACCAGAAGAGACATAACCGGCTGATCAGAGGGGCAGAGCACTGGCAAATGGAGTTTAATCTTGAAAAGTGTGAAGCAATAATTTTATGAGCACTAGCAAGGTAAGGGAGTACACATTGAATGGTTGGACCATTTGTAGTACTGAGGATACATGTCTCCATCAGTCAAAGCATTGAGTCCAAGAGCAAAGAGGTTATGATGGATCTGTATAGAACATTAGTTAGGCCACAGCTAGATACTGTGTACTGGTCCAGTCATTTCATATAGGATGGATGTGATTGCTTTAGAGGGACTGTAGAGGAGATTCACCAAAATGTTGCCTTGGCTGAAGCATTTAAGCTTTGAAGAGAGACCACATAGATTTGGGATCTTTTCCTTAGAGCACAGAAAGCTCTTGGGGATCCTGAATGAGGTGTACAAAATTATGAGGAGTATAAATAGTGTCAATAGGACTAAGCTTTACCCTTAGTTGAGGGGTCAATTATCTAGGAGTGTAGATATAAGGCGGGAGACTTTGAGAAGATTTAGTAAGATTTTTGTTCACCTAGAGGGTGGTGGATATCTGGAACTCACTGCTAGAAAGGGTGGAGGGGTAGGGGCCATCACAATATTGAAGAAGCATATAGATGAGCACCTGAAACACCATGCCAGAGTACGTAGCAAATGCTAGAAAATGAGACTAGACTGGATAGGTGCTGGATGACAGGTGGACAAGATGGGCCAAATGGGCTCTTTCCATCCTGTAATACTCAGTGTAGAATCTCACCTGCAGGGTGCAAGAGAGGCTTTGGGAACACACTCCCTTTAACTCCAGCTACTTAAATTTGTGGTTAAATGGTGTGTGTCCAAATTCCTGATATACACTCCCATCGGGCAAGGTTCCACACCGGGAATACATAAACATTGTCGGGAAGTTTTCAAAGCTCTCAGCTTTCTCCTCTAGGAATACATATTTCAACGAAGCTATTTTTCTCTTTTTAAAAGATGAACATCTGAAAATAAATTTGGATTCCAGTCAAAATCTTATGCCTATTTGACTTGAAGGTTAAACACAGTAATATCACAGATGTGTTGAAATAGAATAAATATTCAGTACAATATGCTATATCAACAGAGATAGAAAATATTATTCATACTGCTAAAGTTATTCGAAAAGTGAATATTCATACATTTCAAATTTCTTCATTAAAATAGTTTGGAAAAATGAATGAATCCAAGCTGTGATGCTTTTATTGAAATGTTCTAATTAATCACTTTAATTATAAATGTTACTCTATTATACACCAAATATTTTAATTTGAAGGAGCGCATGTCTAGTAAATGGGGCATTTTCTCACTGTGTAATTCACTGTTTGTGTCAACTCCACTGGTCACTAGGCTGGCTTCACTTCTTAGCAGACGCTGTATGTTGTGAATTGCAAACACGAGCAAGATTTATTGTTATTCTTTGTGCTTACAAAATTGGCAGTGGCCTGCACAGTCAGCAATGACATGATGTCACCCAATCAATCAGTGCACTCAGCTCTGCTCAGGTCTTAATCAAATCTCTTGTAAGACCTCTTGCCAGATAACATCGGCCTCAGGAATTTTTCCGACTTTGCAGTTTGTCATTCCTTAAACTGCTTTAACGCTGCAACAAAGAGGTTTATTCTGTCCCTGTGGGCAGTGATGTTTATAAAGAGTTAGATAGCTGGCTAAGAAAGGCATGCTGCACCTTTCTAATTTACTTGTCATCTATCCTGCAGACATCAACATTTGCTAAGGTACCATTCCATGGGTGGAGCAGCCCTTTGTACCCATGTCCAACCTAGACACACAGTACGAGTACTCAGGGATAGGAGTGGTACTTGATTCACCACCTTCACTCAGCATAGGTTTTATTCACTGGGCTAAACATCTCTTGCAATCTAGGAAGAGGAAAGATGGGTGTTAGGTTTTTAAGGCCGTCAGCACTCTTATTCAGCTAGTAGAAGGCATGTGGAGACTGAGGAACATTAGTTGAAGGAAAAAAAATTACTGAAGATTCTGGAAAGTGTACTGAAAGTAACAAATGCTAGAGATCACAGTGGGTCAGACAGCATCCACAGAGAGAGAGCAAGCTCACATTTTGAGTCTAGATAACTCTTCATCAGAGTCATTAATTGAATTAACGAATTTAATTGAATGTTGCCTCCCTTTTCTGGATTTATAATTCAGAAAATGACAATAAATATGAAATTTTTTAAAAAGTAAAAATGTTTAAATTATGAGAAAAATGAGATTATAGTGTTAAGTGACTTCATTTGAAAATATGATCACCTTTAATCTGTAGCCTATAACAATTTACCATCTTTTTATAAGTGCACATACTAGGGTAGCAGTATTGTTAGAAAAATTTCTCTCACTGTCAGATATAACTATTTCAAGAAAATTAATCCCATAGTTCATGGTAAATAAGACTGGCATTTTATTGATTTATTCTAACAACTCTGCTAAAGAAAATAAATGTGGAAAATCAGAGCCAGTTTTCAATGTACTTATACAGCATACTCAATTTTTATCATCAAATCTTCCATTATACAAGACTTCATCAAGGAACTATTTAAATTAATCATTCCAAAAATGTCATTAGCCTTTTACCAAAATGTGCAAAATTCTAGATGCATCATTCACATTTGTGAAATATTGTTCAGTTCAAATCGTAGTTTTTCCCTTCTTTTAAAAAGCTATGTTCTTCTCAAGGAGAAGAGGTGCTTTTGTTGGGGAATGGAATACCTCTTTCTGGGCATCATCAAGCATTTCAGGGTGAGATTAGCTATTATATTGTCACGTTAGTATCACAGGTAAGAGATTTGACATCCTATACTGTGAATTTACCTCACTCCTAATGGTGGTAGATTTTATCCAATAAACTTTATCAGTGAAGATTCCTTTCATAGTTGTCAAGTGTACAGCTTATAAAATCCAGTTTAGGATTGATGCAGCCAACTGGGAGTACTCCCAATTTTTCAGTCTTTAAAACTAAGAACTGAAACATTGCAGTTGCCTCAGGTCAGGCGTTCTGTCCTTTGCATTTGATTCTCTAATGTACGGAACTTGCTATTGAGAGTATCACTTCATAAAATCTACACAACAAACGATGGCACTAAGAAACAAAGAGAAAAGCTGTTCCAATCCAACTAAAACTGCCCATGCTAATCACTGATATAGCAAGGCATGGGGCTGGATGAACACAGCAGGCCAAGCAGCATCATAGGAGCAGGAAAACTTGACGTTTCAGGCCTAGACCCTTCATCAGAAATGGGGGAGGGGAAGAGGGTTCTGAAATAAATAGGGAGAGAGGGGGAGGCGGATAGAGGATGGATAGAGGAGAGGATAGGTGGAGAGGAGGCAGACAAGTCGAAGAGGTGGGGATGGAGCCAGTAAAGGTGAGTGTAGGTGGGGGGGTAGGGAGGAGATAGGTCAGTCCAGGGAGGACGGACAGGTCAAGGGGGCGGGATGATGTTAGTAGATAGGAGATGGGGGTGGGGCCTGAGGTGGGAGGAGGGGATAGGTGAGAGGAAAAACAGGTTAGGGAGGTGGAGATGAGCTGGGCTGGTTTTGGGATGCGATTGGAGGAGGGGAGATTTTGAAGCTTGTGAAATCCACATTGATACCATTGGGCTGCAGGGTTCCCAGGCTGAATATGATTTGCTGTTCCTGCAGCCTTCGGGTAGTATCACTGTGGCATTGCAGGAGGCCCAGGATGGACATGTCGTCTGAGGAATGGGAGGGGGAGTTGAAATGGTTCGCAATTGGGAGGTGCAGTTGTTTGTTGCGAACTGAGCGCAGGTGTTCTGCAAAGCGGTCCTCAAGCCTCCGTTTGGTTTCCCCGATGTAGAGGAAGCCACAACGGGTACAGCGGATGCAGTATACCACATTGGCAGATGTGCCTCTCTCCCTATTTATTTCAGAACCCTCTTTCCCTCCCCCATTTCTGATGAAGGGTCTAGGCCCGAAACGTCAAGTTTTCCTGCTCCTATGATGCTGCTTGGCCTGCTGTGTTCATCTAGCCCCATGCCTTGTTATCTCGGATTCTCCAGCATCTGCAGTACCTTTTATCTCTCTCCCATGCTAATCACTGACTGTCAGGTAACCATTTCAAACACTGGTTGTAAGTTGACCAGAGTAACGTGGACACTAAGTCACTGTTGCACACCTTTAGTAAGTTGCATCACTTAGCATGCCTTTTCTAATGAACCAACTGCTCTGTCTTCACAAATCTTTCAACTTTTTAAGAACTGTGAAAATGGAGTGAAGGAAAGTTTTTAAAAAAAACAAAATATTGCTGCTCATGGCAAAGCTCCCTGGGGTCACATAAGACAATTAACATACAGGTAGACACCCAGGTATAGTTAAAGCCCTGGAAAAGACACGGGCATATAGACTGGCTACATATCCACAGTTCATAAAAAATGATCATTCAGTATAAATAAAATCTACAGTACAACATTATTAGTAGAGATCCTGATCAAGGTTTCTAAACAAGTGACAACAGTACTACCATTTTCAGTGACTGCAGACCTGGGTCTACATCTGACTTAAGCCCTCATGTTTACTTTGAAGTAGTAAACAAGTAACTGTTGTATGTAGGTGATATAATGCTTACCCCCTGTTGGCTAGTCCTCTACATACCAGCCCATCTGTGCTTACAATACAATACTAAATCAGAGAATTAAAGATGACAAATTCTTGCATGCCATTTCCTCAAATTCACTATGCGTCACAGAACACTTTTGCTCCCTCGGCCTCCCCCCTAACCAATCCCTTTAAAACTCACGCATACAGATGCCACACGCTCAGGTCATTAAAGTATGTGTGTGTGTCGACCTAAAACCCAGGAGGATGCTGCACTGTCAGAGGCCACAACAAGTTAATCTTTCAATACTACTGAAGAAGCATGGACAGAGACAGAAAGCACAGAGGTGGACGAGAACAATTGGCAAGGATGAAACAGCAGAGGAGCTTACGTGAATGCTTTCAGGGAGCTGCAAAATGTACGAAAATAGACTTTGATCTGGATTTTATTTTGATGCACTGCAGACAAAGACAGAAGAGAAGAAATCCCGGTGGGAATCTGTCCCTGTAGGTATATAAGATATTAACTAACACAAGTCAATTTGCAACATGTCCAGCACTCTGAATCCTATTAAGCAGACACAATAATAACCTGACCTTGCAGGCCGGAAGATAAGCGATGTGATTCTGTATGCACATATGTTTGAATAAGCTGAGCCAAGTCCCATTACTCAAGAATGGTTCTTATTATGCAAATCAGACACCTGCAGACAGTGTAATTAAAATATTTATGAAATTATTCATACTGTCACATGGTGTACTAACATATTGGATTAGTCACTTCTTTAATAAAAACCTATCTCAGAGAGATCTGTACTTCGTTTGCAAAAACAGCTGTAATGAACTTTTCCACTCATGCATGATGGTTGTCCTGGCAACTGATCAAGGACATACATCTTCCTTTAGTCAACAAATACAGCAATAAAGACTGAATGTGGATCTTGTGGAAAACCACCGCCAACTACACCAATCCCAAAAGGCTGACATGACTATCCTGCCTGTGTCTACTGAAGAAAAAGAATGACCCCAAACCATGAAAACATTAATCACAGAAGGGTCCCCCTTAGTACCCTTTAGCTGCGAAAGGCCTACTCCTGTCACTTCAGATTCTCTCTTTTAGCTATTTGGATTAGCACCAAATGGGGAAGGGGGAGCAGGTTGTAATTGAAAGCGACTAATGATCACACAAAATAGTGTGTGTTATTATCACCTGATTTGGTGACCTCTGAGCTAGATTATGTTGCTCGCTGGAGACTATAAACCTAGACACCAGTTTAGTTACTATCAAGTGAACAGTCCCTCATCAGCTTTCATTCAAATCAAAACTTACACAGTTTTTTTTAAACATTTCATCTGATCACATTAGATTTCTTTGAATGCACATTTCAGTCAGCAAGGTCCAAATGATTGCCATTTGTGTGCTATTTTTAAACAGACATTAAGCAGTATCTTAAGCACGTTGTTCATTTCCTTCTGAATGTTGCTAATCAGATTAAATGATTAAACTTTTGAAACAAATGTGATTTTCAGTGTCAATTACCTTAAGAATTTCAGAAATCACATGACTCCAGGTTATAATTCAACAGGATTATTTGAAAACACAAGCTTTCGAAGTCTTACTCCTTCTTCAGGTGTTAGTGAGAGAGGTAGTACCAGACACAGAATTTATAAGTAAAAGGTCTAAGTGTCACACCATTGATGACAAGGTACTAAACAAACCTAAGATACTGTTAAATCTTCAATCAGCTAGAAGGTTTTAATTAATTATTACGTATATGTAAATACCCGAATTCCTTTCAAGTCCCTGTCCTGTGAGAACCTAAAGGTTTTAGCAGTTCAAGGAAGAGGTTACATTTCAGACAGGTCAGACAATGCATGTTAGGTGTGAGACATAACACAGTGTGGAGCTGGAAGAGCACAGCAGGCCAGGCAGCATCAGAGGAGCAGGAAAGTTGACATTTCGGGTCAGGACTCTTCTTCAGAAATGGGGGAGGGGGAAAGGAGCTCCAAAATAAATAGAGAGAGGAGGGTTGGTGCTGGGGAAGGTAGGTGGGATAGGTGAGTGTAGGTAGACAGTGGTGGGGATTGGTCAGTGACGTGGGAGGAACAGATAGGTGGGAGAGAAGATGGGCATGTTGTGTCATGTCAAGGAGTTGGGGATGAGAGGGAGGATTGGTCATTGGATGAGGCCGGGGGTGGGGAGATTTTGAAAGTGGTAAAGTCCACATTGAGACCATTGGGTTATAGGTTCCCAAGGCGGAATATGAGGCGCTACACCTCCAGTTTCTGGGTGGCGTCATTGTGACACTGGAGGTGGCCCAGGATGGACATATCACCCAGGGAGTGGGAGGGGGAGTTTGCGACTGGAAGGTGTTGTTGTTTGTCACGAACAGAGTGCATGTGCTCTACAAAGTGGTCTCCGAGCCTCTGCTTGGTCTCACCGATGTAGAGGAGGCCACGTCGGAAGCAGTGGATGCAATAGACCACGTTGACGGATGTGCAGGTTATCCACTGTCTGATGGGAAAGGTTTGTTTGGTGCCTTGGATGGAGGTGAGTGGCAGATACTCAAGTGACTCGGCAAAGGTTGTCTGTCTATTTCATACTCTACTGGTAAGGATGCCCCGAGGCATAGTACATTGGCGAAAACATGCAGATGCTATGACAACTGATGAATGAACACAGCGCAATAATCGCCAGGCAGAAATGTTCCCTCCCACTTGGGGAACACTGCAGCAGTCAAGGATATTCGGCCTCGGATCTTTGGGTAAATGTCCTCCAAGGCGGACTTCGGGATACGCAACAATTCAGAGTCGCTGAGCAGAGGCTGATAGCCAAGTTCGGTACCCATGAGGAGATCTTGGATTCAGATGACCTCATCACACCACACACACACACACACACACACACACACACACACACACACACACACAGATCTATGGGGTGAAACTGTATTTGCACATACATTCTATTTTGTTGAAAACACACACAATTTATAGACAGTCAGTCAATGTGGCATTTTACAAATTCCTATTTTAGCAATAAAACCAGTCCGACTCCAAACCAAAAAGTAAACAGATTCTAAACAAGACCTCACACCTAACATGGGTACTCCCAATTCATCTGCCTCCACCGCATCTGCTCCCAAGATGAAAAGTTCCACTCCCGAACATCCCACATGTCCTCCTATTTCAAGGACTGCAACACCCCCCCCTCCAGTGATCAAAAATTCCCTCAACTGCATCTGTTGCATTTCCCGCACTTCTGCTCTCAAATCCCCTGCCCCCAACAAAAATAAAGACAGAATCCCCCTTATCCTCACATATCACCCCACCAACCTCCACATCCAGTGTATCATTCGCCGCTGCTTCCACCACCTACAATCCAACTCCACAACCAAAGAGATACTTCCCTCCCCAACCCGATCTGCCTTTCATAGGGACTGCCCTCCCCATGACTTCCTCGTCCGCTCCACACTCCCACTAACCCTACCACCCCTAGCACCTTTCCCTGCAATTGTAGGAAGTGATACACCTGCCCCTACACCTCCCCCCTCACCTCCATTCAAGGCACAAAGCAAACCTTTCATATCAGACAGGGGTTCACCCGAACATCCGCCAACTTGGTCTACTATATCCGCTGCTCCCGAAGTGGCCTCCTCTACATCAGTGATACCAAGTGGAGACTCGAATACTGCTTTGTAGAGCATCTGCGCTCTGTACGTGACAAACGACAACACTTTCCGTTCACCAACCATTTTAACTCCCCCTCCCACGTCCTGGGTGACATGTCCATCCTGGGCCTCCTCCAGTGTCACAATGACACCACCCAGAAACTGGAGGGGCAACACCTCATATTCCGCCTTGGGAGCCTACAGTCCGATGGCCTAAACATAGAATTCACCAGTTTTAAAATATCCCCAACCCTGGCCTCATCCCATGTCCAACCCTCCCTCTCATCCCCACCTCCTTGACCTGACACAACCTGTGCATCTTCTCTCCCACCTATCTGCCGCATCCACCTCACTGACCAATCCCCATCACTGCCTACCTATCACCATCCCACCTACCTTTCCCATGCCCACACCTCCTCTCTATTTATTTTGGAGCACCCTTCCCCCTCCCCATTTCTGAAGGAGGGTCCGGACCCGAAACATCAACTTTCCCGCTCCTCTGATGCTGCCTGGCCTGCTGCGCTCCTCCAGCTCCACACTGTGTTGTCCCACACCTAACATGCATTGTATGTTCCAAAAAGGTCAATTCTTCTTTACACTGATAAAACCTTTAGTTCTCATAGGACAGGGACTTGAAATGAATTCGGGGATTTACATTTACGTAATAATTCATTAAAACCTTCTAACTGACTGAAGATTTAACAGCATCTTAGGCTTGTTTAGTATATCCTTGTCAATAATGTAACCCTTTGATCTTTTACTTGTAAATTCTGTGCCTGATACGACGTCTCTCACTAACATCTGAAGAAGGAGTAAGACTCCGAAAGAGATAACAAGGTGTAGCGCTGGATGAACACAGCAGGACAAGCAGCATCAGAGGAGCAGGAAAGCTGACGTTTTGGGTCTAGACCCTTCTTCAGAAAAGACCTACGTCAGCTTTCCTGCTCGGCCTGCTGTGTTCATCCAGCTCCACACTGTGTTATCTCAGATTCTCCAGCATCGGCAGTTCCTACAATCTCCAAGAATCTGAAAGCTGGTGTCTTCAAATAAACCTGTTGGACCTGGTGTCATTGGATTTCTGACCTTGTCCACGCCAGTCCAACACCAACACCTCCACTTCAGAATTTCAGTGGAGGGTTGTTCATTTTAAAGTACTGTGTCACTATTGTTACATCTTTACACTATTTTATAAATGAACCTTTTAAAAATGAAACTGCAAGTCAATTAAAATGCATCAGCTACGAAATCACACATTAAGAAACTTTGATTGGTATAGAATCTTATCACATTGCCAAAGGACTTCACAGTTAATTAACTGCTCTTTGAAATGCAACCACTGATGTTAAATGGGCAGCATAACCAATTAGCACATCACAAGGTCACACAACCAGCAGCTGAAGTAAAAGACTACTGATTAAGACAGCAATGTTGATCAAGACCGTAAGTGGAGATCTACTTTTTCTTCTGCAGGACCACAGAATCTGTTGCATCCACTGGAACAGGTAGATGGATTTTTGGTTGAACATCTTTTCTTCTACAGGACTGCACCTGTGACAATCCATCAAGACTGCACTGAATTACCAGTCCAGCTGAGGATGCAGGACTGTGGAAGTACTGGGACAGTATATGGCGCAACTAGAGGTGTAGCAGCTTGATACGTATGTGTTGATGTCTGGTTACCAAGTGGGAGATGTCCTGTACTTCTTATATTGTCTGACCAGAAAAATTACCAAGGGAAAATATATTGCGTTTATGTGCAATAAGTGGAGAGAAGAGCAGAATCCACAATAAGGAAGTACAAAAGAGACTAGGTAAGTAGCTGTGACTGCAGAAAAGAGATTCACTGCCATGTTCTTAAAAATTATCTGCCTTTTCCTTGACACCAAGTAATCCATGGTCTTCATTTCATAAGAGTTTGCAACTGATAACCTCTAATTTGTGCATTAAATTCTGCCTCCAACAGCTAAGCTCAGCAAGGGTTGACGTTACATTTTGATTGACAGTTTTATAAGGCATGTAAAGATTTACATAGCTGTGATGCAGTTAATGAATAGAAGTTTGTTTTTAATTTGATTGATTATTCAAGAAGAGTTAAAATTTTACATGAGTTTTATGAATGAGATTTTTTCAGTATCAATATTTACAAGTGCAAACTCTCTTAGATTATTAGGAATGTATTTTCTTGTTGATCTCCAAGTGTCTCCTGAAATCTACACATACAGTATATTGTGGTAGCATAAGTGTATAAGACAGTTTGATGGCATGGAGGGTATGAGGCAAAATGGAGGTGCAATGGACCAATGTGGGGGTGGGGGATAGGAGCTATGTGACCTAAGAGCCTTATATAAACTGGGCCAAAGTCTCAAAGAACAAATTGGGCCTTCTACCCTCAGCGCCTGACTGCCTCTGTGGCTGTCTGCCTCTGCCTTTGGACCCAACATGAGGACAACATCTTAGCCCACCCTGTTAGAGTAGAAATCATATGTGCAAGCCTTGCTTTTATGGGGACAAGTCTGTCAAGTTTAGAGATTCTCAAACTTGAGCTTCCCACCATAATGGCAAAAACCTGATCCAGGATATAGAGTTGGAGCTAATCACCAGGCTCTGCCTGACTGAGAATCTGGAAAATCAGGGCTGGAATGCAGAACTTAGAGCAGAAGTTGAACAGGGTTAATTGGGTATTGTCAATGTGAAGCCTGAAAACAGTTCTAACACCTTTATGACTTGATATTTAACAAGCAATGATGCACATTAAGGTGAGAGTTAATTCTAAAAGGAGTTTTACCACTTCCTCACCTTACTTTTTATGGAAGGACCCTGGAAATCCCACACCCCCAACCCACAACCCCTTCCCCCCCCACCACCAATCCCCCCCTCACCCTGCCCCCCCAAAACCAAAATGGTATAAATCTTGTTACCATCCTTGGATTTAGGTAGACTGGAGCGTTACTCTATCACCATTCGGTCAATGGAAACCCAAGAATTTCTGATACCGAGATTTTACACATCTACATCTTCAATTATGATGGTAGATAACATTACTAGATTGTCACTTTTCATGTGGAAACTGACAGATTCAAGTCTGATGAATGAAGAATCTCCCATGTAGTCTCATCCCCCTTAGCTGGCTACTTAAACCACTAATAGAGACAGGGAGCAGACGAGCAGCATTGTCTGCCTATATACTGTATGGTCAAAATAGTGATTGAGCAACTGAATGGGTCACTCCTTCTGAGAGCATCATTCCCATGCATTTCCTGCACGGACAAATATTTGACTGCGTTTGTATGCCAACATCCAGTGGGGATACTTCATCACGCCACTAACAGGATTTTGAAACCTACATATTTGCTATGGGCATTCAGGACGAGTGCAGGATTTATGGTTATTTTTCAACCTACCTTAAGTAAACCAAAAGTTGCATATTCCCATGTGAATGTTTCAATCCATCTACCCTGTCTAATTAATACTGGTTAGGCATCCAGGAGGTTAATTTCTTCATGGCTTCATCTACTCCAACAACAGATTCAATTTAAGTTAAAGTTATTGAAGCAGAACTTGAAAAGCCCTGAGGAGATTATTCCACATTCTGGCTTTGAAGAGTATTGGATTAGAAAAATTTTGAAGGACACACGCCTAACGATCTCACTAGTCCAGGCAGTAGAGATCAAAATCTATTCCATGACATTTTTTTAAATATCTATACATCAATTTGTTTTACTGTGACTTCTCTTAAGACCATGAGACCATAGGAAACAGAAACAGGAGTAGGCTGTTTGGCGCTTCAGGCCTACTCTGCTTGCTCCTCACATCCACTTTCCTCCCTCTCCCCAGAACGCTAGATTCTCGACTGATCCAGAATCTATCTACCTCAGCCTTGAATATACACAAGGACTGTATATCCCCACAGCTCTCTGTGGCAAGGAGTTCCAAAGGCTCACAACCTTCTGACAGAGGAAAGTCCTCCTCATCTCAGTCTTAAACTGGCACCTTTTAAGTCTGAGACTATGCCCTCTGATTTTAGACACTTCCATCAGGGGAAACATCCTCTCAGCATTTATCCTGTCAGATCTCTTAAAAATCCTATATATTTCAATGAGATCTTGTCTTGTTCTTCCAAACTTTAGTAAGTAGAGTCCCAACCTGTTTAATCTTCGCTCACGAGACAATCTATCTGCACCACCCTCGTAAACCTTCTCTGAACTGCCTCCAATGAAATAATACCTTTACTTAAGTAAGGCAGCCAAAACTGCTCACAGTACTCCAAGCATGGGCTCACTAGTACCGTGTACACTGTAAGACGTTCCTACTCTTATTCTCCATCCCCATTCAAATAAGGGCCAACATTCCATTAGCCTTCCTGATTACTTGCTGCACCTGTGTGCTAGCTTTCTATGTTTTGTCCAAAGAACCCCTAAGTTCCTTTGTGGTGCAACTTTATGCAGTTTTTCTCCATTTAAATAATATTCTGTTCTTTTGTTTTCCCTTCCAAAATGAACAACTTCACAATTTTCCATACTATATTCCATTTGCCAAATTTTTGCCTATTTACTTAACCTATCACTGTCTCTCTAAATTGTTTGTATCCCTCTCGTATCCTGCCTTTCCACCTATTTTTGTGATACCTCCAAATGTGGTTACTGTACATTCATTTCCTTGCTCCACATCAATAATATATTGAAACCAGCACTGATCCATAAGGGATAACAAGGTGTAAGGCTGGATGAACACAGCAGGCCAAGCAGCGTTAGAGGAGCAGGAAGGCTTGACGTTTTGGGCCTAGACCCTTCTTCAGAAATCCACAAGGAACTTCATCGGTCATGGGTTGCCAACCTGAAAAAGAACCCCTTATCCCCAGTCGTTGTGTCCTGCCCATTAGCCAATTCTCTTGCCTGCCAATACGCTACCTCTCCATCATGAGCTCTTATTTTATAACTTAACCTTTTCTGAATTACCTCAAACACTGCTGGAAATCCAACAACAACACATCTACTGGTTCACCTCTATTCACTCTGGTTGAGACATCTTCAAAAAAATACATTAGTCAAACACAACTTCCCTTACGTGAAGCCGCGCTGGCTCTGCGTGATTAGATGATGATTTTCCAAATACTTTGCTCCCTTAATAATTGATTTCAATACTTTTCCAAAAATAGATGTTAGGCTAATCTGCCTATAGTTATCTGCTTAAAGCCTCCTTTTTTGAATAATGGTGTCACTTTGCCAGTTTTCCGATCCTCCAATACTTCTCCAGAATCCGAAGTTCTAGATATGCAGTTCTGTTTCCCTTTCTCTTAGTTCTTATTAAGGTTTCCACTGGAAATGTCCTCTCCCGAAACTGCCTGACCTCCTGTTTATTTCCAGTATTTTCTATTGTAAGGTAAATGAGCTCAGTCCCAGTTAGGTTCCATCAGCCATTTCCTTTCATTCACCCATGCAGGCTATCCATTGCTCAAACCGTTTGAATAGTGGTTCAACAATGTAAAATCTCCCCACTTCTGTCAGTGGACTGTAAATCTAAACTGATATCCCATTGCATTGCTGCCGTGTTGGAGGTATTGTTTTTCAAATGAGACATTAAACTGAGGTATAATGTGGTATACTGCATCCGCTGTACCCTTTGTGACTTCCTCTACATCGGGGAAACCAAGCGGAGGCTTGGGGACCACTTTGCAGAACACCTGCGCTCAGTTCGCAACAAACAACTGCACCTCCCAGTCGCGAACCATTTCAACTCCCCCTCCCATTCCTCAGACGACATGTCCATTCTGGGCCTCCTGCAATGCCACAGTGATACCACCCGAAGGCTGCAGGAACAGCAAATCATATTCAGCCTGGGAACCCTGCAGCCCAATGGTATCAATGTGGATTTCACAAGCTTCAAAATCTCCCCTCCCCCAATCGCATCCCAAAACCAGCCTAGCTCATCTCCGCCTCCCTAACCTGTTTTTACTCTCACCTATCCCCTCCTCCCACCTCAAGCCCCACCCCCCACGCCCCTCTACTAACCGCACTCCGCCCCCCGGACAAGGCCGCACCCCCTGGACTGACCTATCTCCTCCCTACCCCCCTACCTACACTCACCTTTACTGGCTCCATTCCTGCCTCTTCGACTTGTCTGCTTCCTCTCCACCTATCCTCTCCTCTATCCATCCTCTATCCGCCTCCCCCTCTCTCCCTATTTATTTCAGAACCCTCTTCCCCTCCCCCATTTCTGATGAAGGGTCTAGGTCCGAAACGTCAAGCTTTCCTGCTCCTATGATGCTGCTTGGCCTGCTGTGTTCATCCAGCTCCACACCTTGTTATCTCTCGTTAAACTGAGCACTGCCAGTCTTCTCAAGTGGACGCAAAAAGTTTCATGGTATTATTTCAAAGGAAATTGTGCATACCCCACAGTATCGAGATTGTTAATTATCCATCAATCAACATCAATAAAACAAATAATCTGGTCATTGTTGCACTGCTGTTGTTGGAGCTCACTGTACGTAAATTAGCTGTTTTCCCACATTACATCAGTAACTATACTTTCAAAGGTACTTCTTTCCAGTTGTGAAACATGCTATGAAAACTGATGAGAAACAGCTTGTTCACGTGCTTTTTTAAAAGGCAGATTGTTTACCTAAGGAAGTAAGGAAGTGAAATGGGAAACAATTGTTTACCCCTAAATCAAGCACAAAGGTTGCATTCCAGCAATGGGACCTATACTCGCTGATTATGCAAAGTTTGTTCAATCAGTGGGAGGTCCCTTTTCTTGACTGTCAATGGCAAGTACTCACAGTACAGGCTCACCAGTACCATGTACAGTTGCTGCAAGATGTCCCGACTCTTATTTTCCATCCCCATTGGAATAAGGGCCAACATTCCATTAGCCTTCCTGATTATCTGCTTCATTACGTTGTTGCACTACCTGTATTGTATTGTTGTTACCTGAAAATAGATTTGTTTCTGTGCGGCGACAATTTGAGGTGCAAAATCGACTGATTAAACGTTTCTAATTTCAGGACTTCAAAAGAAAATAATTAATTACTTGATAAAGCTATAATACTGGATCTTCTGAAGCAGAAAGTTTCAGAATGATTAAAGACTTGGCTGTGAGAGGCAACCACAAGACAAATAACATATCGGTTCGAGCCTGCTGCCCTGTTTGTAACAATTAAGTAATTGCACAAAAATGAATTGTGGTTGCACAAAGCAAGGTATCAGAAAGCTTTGAGTTGGAGAACCAATATTCAACATGTTATTACATAGCCAGGAAAACATGTTTGTCAACTGAAACACAACAGTGGAGATGTGTGGCCTTCTGTCCAGCCTCATATTCAACTAAAAGCAGGAGTAGTCTGCAATTCAGCCACAATGATCAATGTAGTACTTTAAATAGAGAGAAGGTTTTAGTTGTGTTTCAGACACACTGAATTTCCAAGTATCACCCAGTGATGGAAAAAGCAAGCCAGCTCAAAGGATGAAATTTTAACAACTCGATTTTGAACGAGTTCAAACAAGCTCAGTAACTGATGCTTTGAAAAAGTGTAGGCTGTACTCCACATAGAGATTATAAACAGAATCTGTGGGAACAAATTTAGATTCATTCATAAGTTAGCACAACAACTATCCTAGTGACATGCCCTTCAGTAAAAAGCATCAGACTTAATTCACAGCAGTTAAAAAAAAGCATTCTGTTAATTCCACTGTAAAATTTCAACTTTGATGTAAGTTGCTCCAAATACAATACATTGTTTATCAGACAGTTGGCTAAGGCCAATGCTTCATTGTTCAGTGACTAAGCTTATGGTATTAACAGTAATAGTACATAAATTCTCCTGAGGTTTTCCCTGCAACGAGCTCAATTTTAATTAATTTTATCCCAACAATGCATAGTGTCTTCAGCACATTAATAGGGCTGGGGCTACAAAATGTAAAGTGCAGCTAATTTCTTCATTTTTAAAATTATAATGGATCAATGCACTTAGCTATACTATTCAGAGCGACATCACTTTATCCCTATAGGGAAGATAATCAGCTGTCCTTAATTCCAGACCCACAATAATTTGACTGACTCTTAACCACACTCAGAAATGGCCTAGCAAGCTGCTCAGTAGTACTAAACAGTTAAAAAGCCTAAAGTAAAGAATGAAGCCAGACAGACATTCCAGCTTTGATTAGGGAACTGGAAATGACAATAGTAAACCCAGCCCTGTCAACTCTGGAAAGGTCACCTTACTAACTTCTTGGGGCTTGTGCCAAAACTGGGTGAGCTATCCCACAGAATAGTCAAGCAACAGCCTGGATTTAGGCACAGTCACACTGACAGTCAGATCTTACAGACAATGTCCCAGGCACTAGCTTCTTGAAGCTTAAGTATATCGTGTCCTGCCAGCGGGACAGACCCATCAGACGTGGTGGCACAGTGGTGTGCAGTCAGGGGAGAGTTGCCCTCAAAGTCTTCAATATTGACGCTGAACCTTGTGATGGCCATGGCACCAGTTTAAACATGGGCAAGGAAAGCTCCTCCCGATTAGCACCCACCAACTTCCTTTGATCGATGATTTTATACTCCTCCATACTGAACAGCACTTGGAGGAAGCACTGAGGATGTCAAAGGCACAGAATGCATTCTGGATGGTGGATTTCAGTGTCCACCACTAAGATTACCTTGGCAGCACAATAAAGGACAGAGGGCAGCAGAGTCAGAATGGACTTAACTAAGAATTGAGTCTGTGTACAAATTGATGGAATCAGCAATAAGGAACCTCTTGTCTGACTTCATCCTCACCACATCTATCTATTGTATACCCTCCATAGTGTTATGTAGGACTACCATAAATGAGACAGACTTCAAATAGATATAGTAATTTAAAACTGGGCATCCAGGAGGCATTGTAGTCCATCAGAAGAACTGTATTCAATCACAACCTGAAAAGTTATGGCCTGGTATACCTGCCATTCTAACAATACCTTCACGCAAGGAGATCAATCTGGTTCAATGAAGATTGCAGGAAGGGAAGCCAGGAGCAACACCTAAAAATTAGGTGTCAACCTGGTGAAACAATACCACAGGACTATTTGCATACCAAACAATAGAAGTAGCAAGTAATAGACAGCAAAGATATTCCACAACCAACAGATCAGATTTAAGATGTGCAATCCTGCCATATCTAGTCACAAATGGCAATCGACAATTAAATATTCCCATCACCAATTTTAGGGGACCGAAGTACATCAGTGCAAAAGAAAAAGCTAAGCATTTGCATCCATCTTCAGTGTTATGGTCCCAGATGATGGTCATGCTGGACAAATCAGATCCTACAGTGTGGCTTAGCTTGATAGTCCACAAGTTTTATATTTTCCTTCTTTTTTTACCATGGTGATCAGTTATTGAACATATTTACAACAGGCTGCACGATGATGAAAATTTTTAAAACAGTCTTATTACAAATGGCAAAAAGACAGTTTTAACCCTTTTCATCCCAACAAATTCCTGCAAGCATTCAAACCTCAGCTAAATCTCCCTTTTGCTGCTGGCATGGCTGTAACCATGTTTTTTTTTCAGCAAACGTCTGCTTTCAGCCAAAATTATTTTCTTTAGTTAACGTCTCTACCTCAGACCATAAAACAAGCTGCATCTCATTACTACTTAATATGAAAGGCATGTGCCCAGCTGAGATGTAAGCCAGACAAGTGGAATGTACTATCTATCTAGCTTTAACCTTTTTTGGGTCACTAGACAACTGCACAGGGACGGTCATGTAACAAGACAGTTAACCCCTTTTGCATTTAAACCCCTTTTATGTTTTGCAGACCAGAGGGCAAGTAAATGAAATGCTGAGAAAGCAAGGCTCTGAGTGGATTTCCTCTCTATCTCTCTTTCTCTCTCCATGCAAGTCTCCATCTGTTGCTTTGACTATCCATCTGTTGCAGCAGAGTGTGAATAATCAACTCAGCAGCTGCTTTGTCCAGAAGAACAGGTAAGTCAACCGTCCACGTCATCTTCGACTCTGTGCCAAATCCAGAAGGTCTATCCAGTTTAGCCTGAAATCAGCAAACTCACCAATCTTCAAGATCCATGCATCTCTTCAGCTTTACTGAACTTTAAATCGCTTAATTCACCCTTCCACTCTGTCATTCATTTGTATGTGTCCATGCATGAACAGTCACAGCATGCAAACAGTTAAACATTACTGCATTGGCAATAATATCTTTTTAAAAATGAGTTGCAGTCAAACACAGAGTGGGGAAAGAGCCCACATACCCCTCCTCACCTGGTTGTAATATGGCATCATTATAAACTCCCACGGATGGGAAGCTGCCCACCTGTTGAAGCATTGCTGCTTGAACAGTTTTAGTTTTACACCCTTGCAATGCAGAACTTGCATTCCTTTCATTGTAAAATTGAGGTCAGGGAAATACTCAGAATTACTTTCTGAGACAGTCTGCTAACTTTTAATTTTTGACATGAAGGAAGATTACGCTGTTTGACAAAGCGTTCAGAATGGGGTACTTGCTTTTTCTATAAGTGTGTTTCCTTTTATTGCTTTTATTATTAAGCAGTACTTTAGAGAAATAATGATAGTCAGCGCCTATAATAACAAGCATCTTCTTTAATAATGGATCAATCCATATTACATTTAACAATGTAGTGAGACGGTACTGTGCAGTCTCATCAGAAATCTATCATGCAGCTTAGTCATAAAATCTCACACTGAGGTGGTGGTAAAGGAAGTGTTTCAGGATTATTTCATGGGGGAGAGGTTGGACTGTTTTCTGAGTTTGAAATCTTGGTAGAGTTACAAGCCCACATCAGGCAATAGAACTGGCACTACTGCATGTACCTGGCTGAAAACATCAGGGGGAAATAATTGGATAGTCCACAAAATCTGGTGTGGATTTCTTATAATCAATTAATCCATGTTAGTTGAGAGTAATGTAGACAGCTGACCATCTACATGCTGTCTGCTCATTTACACAATTTGTATGGGCATTCTGTGCTAAAAACACTTTTGATTGGTTGTACACATCAGTAGGGGATCCAAAATCAGTAAGTGCTCCAACTGCTTAAAGCTAGCCTACACCTCTTAAAAGAGGAGATATATTCTGGATGGAGGCTGGTACTGTAGTCCTGCAGGAGTTCAATATGACCCAAGCAAGATGAGGAATGGCCAAACATAGGAGATAGTAGGGGCCAGGTATTTGGTTGTGGTACTGAGGTCTTGGTGAAGGATGTGGCAGGGAGGAGAGAGTTTTTGTATTGCAGTAGCCAATAAGTCCTTCAGAGATCCAATAAAAAGACAATGGGAGGAGATAACCTTGGAGGTCAATGATCAGGAGTGATTCCCTTACTCTTTGTTTGCAGTAACAAGTGGTAAATTTCAGTGAGGATTTCCTTTGTGAATCATAGACAGCTTGCACACTGTTTCTGAGGTTCTTTCCTGAAACCCTCACAGGTTTCTTTCCTGAACATGTTGGCTAGATATGACATCCTGCTCAGACTCTTTCACCATGTCCTCCTTCTTTGAGCAGCTTGTCCTGCTCTGTGGAACCTCTGCTCATGCTCCCACATCTGCTCCATTGCAAGAGAAAGAAGAACTAGTGCACCCATGTTAAGGAGCAAACTGATATGGTTTCTGAGTAAACCCTATGCAATATGATATGCGTTGAGTGTTCCCTATTAGTCAGTATCATGTATACCACAAAGACAGAGTTTTTGTTGAAATTGGGTCTTGAAGTTTATTGTTAATGCTAACTATTTACACCGTTATCAGATCTCATACACATGATCTGGGTTCTGTGCTCACTGATTATGTAGAGTAAAGATACAGTAATTCTACTACACTACAACTACAACTTCAATTGCCACTGTAGGTGCTGCAGTTTACTTTGCACTTGAAAGGTCACAGGACATGATGTCATCTCACTGTGTTAATGACACGCTGTCTGTCTGCTCTGAAATCTGGGCAATAATGCAACATAAGCCACTGATTTGTACAAAAGCCTTGAAGTCAGCAAAAGGCATTTCAGCACATGGACAATTTTGAAACTTGAAACAAGTGTAGGAATCATGTAAAAGAAGTAGATTTGCAGCAATAGCCAGAAACAAAATAAATATCAATTAACCTCCAAGTAGTTGGCGGTCCTTTGACAGAGAATAGTCCGCCCTATAATTTAATGTCTGTTAATTGTGTAAGCTTAAGACAAAGCATAAACTGTGCTCAATAAGGCCTGTGTCAACTCAGCTATGTACATCATTTTCTGTTTGCTCTGCATTGTGTTCAATGCACATTTATACCAAGGTGACACGAGTACATTTTTATCATAAGTGTACATGTACACTATGATCATCACTTTTCAACTCTGAGGGCTCCCATGGCACACAAAAACATTGACATAGAGCCCAATTTCTCATACTAGGTGTATAATTTTCATTTGAGAAATTCTGTTAAGGAAGTGAATACCATGATGCAATGCATTAGATTTTCACAAAACTAGGCTTTGGTTAGCTTTGCATGCTGTAATTACATTGACTTCAATTTACCTGAACATTATTTGGCAATAAGCAGACTCTGCCTTTTGCCTACAAACATCATCTGCAACTTGCAGCACCAATAATTCTTCAGCCAAAATAATCATTGTCATTTTCACATTATCATTAACAATGGTCAACCTTTAGCATGGAAAAACATTCTGCTGCACTTCACAGTGGCTTAATCAGACAAAAATAGACTCTGAGCCAAAGAAGGAGCAGTGATGAGGTGCGTTTTCACAAGTCCTAATGAGGGAGATGGAACGGAGACATGGAGGAGTTTAGAAAGAGAAATCCTAAGCACTGTATGAAATAATTAATTGAAATCATCAATTTAAAAATGCTGTTTTAGCAGAACCAGTTATTCACTTCCAGAGCTCAACAAATTTCATAGTCTCAATGTTGTTCTACAATAGAATGGCATATGGGTGTGTACTAGCTGATTCATCACTGACACCCACCTCTAGCCTGGCAGTAGGTGGCAAAATAAACAGTGGCTTCATATAGGGGATACAGGAAGAACTGTGAAAGCTATCTATCTTCCCTAACCATAGTGGAATTATCGACCGTCAAAGAGTCTTGATGAGACCACTCTTCAAGTACCGGGAACAGTTTTAATCTCCACATCTAAAGAAGGTTTTACTTGCCATTAAGGGAGAGCAGCAAAGATTTATGAGACTGATTCCTGGGATGGCAGGAGCAGAGATTGAGAGGACTGGGCCTATAAACTCCAGACATGGAATCATGCAGTACAGAAGAGGCCCTTTGGCCCCGTCTCTCATTAAAGCACTCCTGGAGCTCATTGGCGTAGCTGCTGGAAAGATCTTTCCTTGAATAAAAGTGGTAAGTCATTTAGGATTGAGGTGAGGAGAAATTTCTTCATGCAGAGTGTGGCGAATCTTTGAATTTTTCTAACCCAAAGAACTATCGAGGCTCTGTCACTGAATATATTCAAGACAGAAATCAATACATTTCTAGATAACAATGAGATCAAGACATATGCAGTTAATGTGGGAAAATGGTTTGGGGTAGAAAATCAGCCGTGATCTAGATGAATAGGGGAACAGGCTCAGTAGCCTAAATGGCCCATTCCTGCTTCCATCTTCCATCTGTTGATCAGAAATCTTTTCTAATTAACACGAGCACCATTATTAAACTGCATTAAATAAAATGTGAACTATGGTATGTCACTGTGTCCAAAGTAAAATCAGTGATCTGCTACACGAACTTAACTCAACGACTTTATTAAGATAATACAAGAACTGTGCCTCCTAGTTTCACATTTATTATCACTATATTCACTGTCATATTAAAGCAAAATGTTAAATTCTGGCAAGTTTAATATGCGAATTTTCACATATTATGCAGTTATTTTCAATTATTTCCCAAAATGTACTGCAATTGCAATAACTCCAATTTATCTGGAGAGTATTTGGCATTAAACAGACTCTGCCCTTGGATTATACACATCAGCTGTGCAATCAGCATTTAATCAGCAAAGGCTTCATTTATTGTCTTGTCTTTCCCTGATGAATGCAAACCATTATTTATTTATTTCCCTTATACCTTCCTCTTTGTCTTTTGACTGACAGAACAAGCACAAGAAAGCATGGAATGTCAGACTGCATATCACTCGAGTATGACAGGATACAAAATGCTAAGGTGCACGTGCTGGCAAACCAGTAGTCATCAAAACAGGGTTGAAACCTTTCTACCTGATTCTTGGCTCTATGTTTAGCCCAAGAATCAGTTTGATTGGCACTTCCAGCTAATGGCCTGTCGTCTTTATGTGTGTATTTCTCTTATGGTGCTTTAATATTGTCAAACTGTTTCAATATGAAATTTTGCAGCAATCCCTTAGGAAGGGAGTCAGTGGTAACTGTGGAAACCATCTAATTTATTTTAGATCACAGATTCCATTGCAGACAGAACAATGAAAAACTAAGCAAACTGCACTTCTTCATACAAGCGAACATCTAGCACAAATAATACCACTTCATTGGCCTATGTAAATGGTCTGAATGGTACAGCCTACCAGTCACTTTCTGCAGCACTTTTCTTCAATAGTAAGATTCCTTTTATAGGTGCTGACAGCAGGAGTGGCATTGTCTCAAAAGGTGTTTTAAAATGAAAAGCATACATATGCTGGCTTTCTAAACCCTTATGTGCAACAACATCACATCACTTGTCTTAACACAAGATTGGTGGTCAACAGCTCTCTAGTGGTTGTGGGATAAATTAATTGTAATATATTAGAAGCTAAATTCCGCCGTAGATCCAGCTTTCCAATGAGCTTGCAGTTACTGAAATAAAAAGCATTTTATGAAAATGTAGCCTCGTTTATCGCAACTGTGTACATTGGAAGAAATGTTCTCTTTGTTAATTACAGTGCAGACTAGAGCTATGACGTCAATATTAGACGTTCATACAGATGTTTTCTAAACAAACTGTTCAAAGATGTTATTACACATCTCTAGAATAGGTAGGACTTGAACCCAGGCCTCATGATTATGAGATATGGACGTCATCACCACACAAGGACCTTAGTATTTCAATAAACCTGTCCCCTCATACTATGACATGCCTCCAGGGCAGGTAGGACTTGAATCCAGATCTCTGACCCAGAGGTAGAAACATTACTGCTGAACTGCAAGACCTATTACATCCTGTAATATTGGTGTCATCTCAATTGTGAACACAGTAGATCAATGACAGTGAGTTGGATCTGTTAAATCAGGTCCCCAGAACAGTGTCAAAGCCCAGTTATTCTTGAATAAGGGTGAACAGTCTAAGTTCTACAAGTTGGCAAAGCAACACAAGCAGGTAATGCTGCAGATGTGGTGTTAACAATAAAAGTTTACAATGCAAAAGAAGATAACGTACAGTAAACCAATCCATTCACATCTAACACAATTTCAAAGCTTCCAAGACACACAGTAAAGCTACAATATTCCATCTATTCTAACAACATCCCTTTACAGTACTCAAATACCAGAGAGAATATCTCTCAATATCACGTATGAAGGGTGGATTTAACTGTTGCTTTCAATTCGCAGACACGAGTGTCTCGTGGCCTCTTACTTGAGTATTAACACAACTGCACATGGACTTTCTCAGCTTTAAATAACCCCTATCATAGATCTAACCAAACATTTCTGGTCTAGAACTTTCAAACTAACCTCTTACACTGAGGTAATTTATGATTTTCTAACCCTTCTTTACTAGCTCCTTGCTCCAGGAGAACTGTGTTCTTACATTTCACTTTAACCAGGAGTTCTGCAAACTGAAACCAAAAGCATTCCAAGTTATGGGCATTTCTCCTAAACAAAACAAAATCAATACCTGACCCTTCTCACTGAAGGTAAGCTAAAGCTCCTGAATGTTTACTCTGCTTGTAAAACTCTCTCAATGTAAACAAATTCCCAATACTACTTCAGGAATTATCTTCATGCATTGGTTTCAAAACACCATGGCTCCAGAAAAATGAACAAGTTAATCATTAAGACCCCTTGTACACAGAACAAAACCCCAAATCTAAAATATGGCATAAAGTACACATAAAGTATACACAATATATAAAGTAGGAGATAAAAGATATATAAAGTACTTTCACTACATATACATCTCAACATATCAGACACCCTAAACACACATGTAGGGTGGTCCTCAAGAGAGCTAACAAGGGAAGTGCTGCAATGCTTAATCTGGAGAGTATGATGTGGGTGGATGCAACTTGCAATGCCAATGAAGCGACTCAACTACATTGTTTTAAACGCATCTGCACAACAGCCTGCTAGCCTAGAAACAAACAAAAATGCAACTTAATACTTAGTTAGCTGATTTGAAATATTATATGGTGCTTGAGGATGATTGTAAGATAACTTATAAAGAAATTAGAAGAAATAGACTTTGCATTATCACAACAGAGCCTGAGATACTGACTCAAAAATTCCACAAAATATTAAAAGACAATAAATCAAATACAACATGTATATATATTGTCTGCAACATGCTCCTTGTTACATAGCCTTTGATCATTTGTGACAACTAATTAATTTAGTTGAAAGATTGCTCAACGTTTTGAGAAAGTGTCATACTGAGCTGTCACTGTATGGCAAGTGCCTTCAGAGAGCTTGTCCCAGAGCGGCGTATATGTAGAACTTGCAGCTGCAAATGACAGTCAAGCATATGATCTACAAGCTATTCGGAAGTAATTTTCTCGAGCTAATTTAATGAAATTCCTGCTTCCCTTCCAGATCCAATTTGTGTCTCAATTACCACAGCCCTACTTAATGTAAAATAAAAATTAATAAATGAGGACTTGGAAGGACAATAACATAAATGGGATTAACTGAAAATCAGTAAGGTTAGTAAGATTAAAGAAGCATTGACTTTAAGCAAGTGTCCACTGCTAGTAGTGAAACATTTTAAATGGCAATACAGGTTATAAACAGCATCCAAAAATACCAAAAGAGAAAAGATGACAGAATAACACCAATTCAACTTTCTTACAAGAGGAATCTTTCTCATTCAGAAAAGCTTCACATCTGAACTCAGTGCAAGTCAATTCCAACTGTAAAGAGAAACATATGAAGAAGTGGCTCAAAGATCAATAATTACAGTTCCTTTGGGTCACATGTTGGTACCAAGGTGGGTAGCTTGAAACAGGAAACATTCGAGCTCACCACCCTGCTTCTGTAAAAATAAATCTGCGCACAATTTTTCTCAGGGGTGGTTGTGGGATGCAGTTGGGGCATGCCAACTCTAGAAACAGAATATAGATGGCCACAATGGGGCAAGGGAGCAGGGGTTGTGAATCTTGAAGTGAATAGTTAGAAGACCCATCCTGATTTTCAAATTCTTCACATGATTTCAGGCCTTCTAGCCATCTCTTCTCACATCTCATCAGTCCCCCTAAACACCAACATGCCCCCTCATACCCCATGTCACCTCCATGCTATTCAATGCCTCCATGCCATCTCCATGCTACCCAGATGCCTGGCAATATGTTTCTACTAACACAGTTTTCCATTTGTGCTCTTTATAAATGTTTGCTGAGAGTCAAGGCTGAAAAATGCATGAGTTCAAGAGGGGTATGTTGACATTACTCTATTGACATCCTGAAATGGTTATAAGGCGTTCTTTTTGTGGTCTCTTTAGTCAATGTCTCAATAATAATTTGGACAAAAATAAGAGGTGTGAAGTGGTTCAAGCTTTTACCAAAATTATGATTGCCCACGGCACATTCAAAAGGCTTATAGGAGCAGCAATTTTTTTTTCACCACAGAAGATTTCTAAATTGGAATTTTTCCCAAGAATTCCATAAACTTATCATTCTGAATATATGGATCACTAGTTCCATACATAGTGCATTCTGGGTCAATGGGCATTAAGGATATGGTAGAGTCTGGAGGGAGCATGGATAAGGCCTTTTCAACTTACCTTTGGACAGTTTCCAAATTGTAGACTACAGAAATCATGGAAGTGACTCGTAGAAGAGCTGACAGTTGTGCAGGGCTAGGAGATGCCTAACTATGTACTGAAGCTTTGCAGGACAGTAATATAGGATGCAGGCTCACTAACCAAAACACTATCCATGTCATTGAAATGTTCCAGTACTAGAAATAAGGGCACGAGTCCTGAAATCAGGTTCCACTCAACATTTTAAAATGAAGTCATCCCAATTTTTATGAAAATCCATCTCTTTGACTTAGATGTTCCCCATCTTTTTTGCAGTGAAGTTCCATACTATGAAAATAAGCTTCCAACAGTTAAATCTTAGAATAAATGTATGCACTGGCCATACGTTAATGTATGAAATGTAAAGAATGGAACTATTATATTTATGTTTCTTTTTGAATTGTATGAGTTTTTCCAGACAAGCAAAACGAACATACATTCAAATGTTGTCTGGGAGAGAAACTAATCCTTTTCACAATAATTGCTGTAATACCATTCAAGACTTCAAAACAAAACAACTCTTTAAATATTCATATTTATAAAATGTTTCACTTTTTGGTTATTTTCCACAGAAAAGATTTGAAAGAAATTTAATCCCAAGGGTTGAATGATTCAACTAAATAGATTTTCATATATTCACTAAGCATCAGAGATAGCAAGAATTTGCAAACAAAAATAAAATTATTCACGGACAACCACGGACAATAAAGGGGTTCCTATCTCACTTTAACTGTCCCTAACAAACATTCACACAATTGTGAGGATGGGGATGTTCCTTCTTCCTCAACCTTATATGAAGCTATCATTTTTAAGGGAGGAGATACAGTAGTCATATAAGAAAAAGACATCCAATATCATGTTTCTACCAAATGGCAAGAAGGTAATGTCACACAAACATGACTGATCTTGGAAATGTAAATGTCATAATGCTAAACTGGGGGAGCTCTTCTAAGTTTCTGACTAAGTTGGGCCAGAGTAGAGAGAGAATTACAATACTCCAACTGACGCCACGTTCTCCCTATGACCTATTTGGTAATCTGTATGATGTTTTACAAGTGATCAATGCCAGAGCAAATTACAACTTGACAATCATTTTTTACTGGCAAGAGTATGCATGGAAGTGGATTTGATTCTCAGCTTTAAGATGCAATTGGATGAATTTCTAGGGCATGATTTAAACTGTTCACAGACAACACTCACTTCAGTGTGACTAATTGCAATGTCTAATAATTGCTGCCCTGACCTTTGTTTTCCTTTGATCTTCCAGTCTTGACAGTATTAGTTTTATTTTTGGTACACGTGTGACTTCCTAATTAAAGCTTTCTTTGCTTATTGAGCCTTGACTGTATCCAAGCCATTTAGCTCCATTGTTAGGGCTGTCAATCATGTAAAAAAGAGAAGCCTCTATTAAAACAAATGTTTTTCCGTTTTTTTTTGCCTTTGAGGCTATTTAAATGAGGTGATATGAAGTAGGAATCACTCAATCAGAATTGACTGAGGAAGATAGGAATGTGCTCTTCGGAATGAAGCCAGTCAAGATTTTAGGGTGGCTCGAGATAGCTTTCAACTCAGTTGGTTTCCACCGAATCAAAAGGTTGTGGATTCAAATCTTGCTTCAAGAGTTGAGCACAAATATCAGGGCTGACAATCTAGGGCAGTACTGAAGGACAGCCGCCTTAGGATACAGATGAAGGGAATTTTTCTCTGACGATTGAGAAACTTTGGAAATCTGTGCCTCAAAAGACAGTGGGGGTCCTTAAATATTTACTGTGATAGGTAAGATTCTTGTTAGGCAAGGAAATTGGAGGTCATTGGGGATGGATTGGAATGTGGAATTTGAAACAGACAGATCAAAATGGCAGAGTAAACGGTACATTTCTGCTGATATCATATATGTCATTGCAGTCAAACATATTGTCCACGTTCTTTTGTTGCAGTGCACAACTCCAGAATATTTCTAAGCATCAACAAGGAAAACAGGCAGATGACATGGCAGACATTCATTAGACTCTTCAAGGTAGTCAGCCTACTTGGTTGAAAAATGTACTGCAACTAGGATTGCCTCATCTGGCAGCTCCATTGTGAGCATACAGCGTTGTCCATCTCTGTGTATGTTTCGACAGCTTTTCCTGCTGGAATTTCCAATGCTGGCTTCTCACAAACAAGCCAAAGGAGCTTCATCCTCCTCTTTCTTATTTTCACATCTTGCAATGTTGTAGCCCATTTGAATCCCTTGTAATAGAAGCAGTTGGAGACTAGGGCTTCTGTCACCATCTTCCTCACCTGCTTCACTATGAATATATTGTCCAGAACAGTTAGGTATTGTTCCTCACTCAGATAGTTGGAACTACTGACGCTGGAGTCTGAGATAACAAGGTGTAGAGCTGGATGAACACATCAGGCCAGGCAGCATCAGAGGAGCAGGAAAGCTGACGTTTTGGGTCTGGACCCTTCTTCAGAAAAAAA
>JAHRHZ010000143.1:522556-554340 GCA_024137785.1 Ginglymostoma cirratum | reverse complement strand
TTCTGATGAAGGGTCTAGGCCCGAAATGTCAAGCCTTCCTGCTCCTATGATGCTGCTTGGCCTGCTGTGTTCATCCAGCTCCACACCTTGTTATCTCAGATTCTCCAGCATCTGCAGTACCTATTATCCCTTTCATGTAACATGTGCCTTTAGGCCACAACTGGGCCTTTCCTTGAACGCATCATTGAAAATTAGCCAGTACAGCTGAATGAGGTGAAATGTAGACGGACCACACAGACATTATAACTCATTATCTGGTATCTGTCTGAGATTTACAATTCAGGTTAGGTGCTGACCAAACTCATACCAAGTGTTTTGAGTTCCCAGCAAAACTAGGAACATGAGACAGTGAGTCCCGAATTGAAAACTCATGAGAAATTGAATCTGTAATAATAAGCTTTAGGTTCATTTCTGTGCAATTATCTTTGCTGAGTTCAATAGTTCAGTTCTGACCACAATGAGCTAGATTTCAAATTCTAAGAATTCAACAACTCAAATGTGTGTTTTTATCACTCGAATTCAATATTGTGAGGTTTAACAAACCAATTTATAAATCATTGATGTGAGCAAGTTCATAATGTTAAGTCACTGCAATATTATGAAGATACTAGAACTATTAAGAAGACACAAATGGAAGGAACCAAAATGATTGAGTGGATGGAAGATGCCAATAGGATGTAGGTTTTCACTCCACATGATCTTAAGTTATTTTGCCTTATCTCTGTACCAGTCAGTAAAACATCATAAAATTGGGAGAAACTTAATGTAGATTCATCTATCAACCATTTCAGAACTAACACTTTATACAAATCTACTCCACCACTATGTCCTCCTCCTGCTGCATTATGCTGGTACCATTATCAACCAGCAATGCTGTATCAGCAACAATGGATAAATGTATTTGACACCGTATCCATGTGATTTGATTATTTTCACACATTAGTGGATGGCCAGTTCCAACAGAAGATTCACCATATGCAAAAATAAAGAGAGTTCCAGCCAAACAAATCAACATACAAGTTTCTACCCTTGATAACAAGCATGGGGCTGGATGAACACAGCAGGTCAAGCAGCATCGTAGGAGCAGGAAAACTTGACGTTTCAGGCCTAAACCCTGAAGGTTTAAGCCCGAAACGTCAAGTTTTCCTGCTCCTATGATGCTGCTTGACCTGCTGTGTTCATCCAGCCCCATGCTTGTTATCTCGGATTCTCCAGCATCTGCAGTACCTTTTATCTCTGATACAGTTTCTACCCTTCATTCTTTTCCATAATGTCCACATAAGTGTGTTTAAATGAATCAATTTCAACATGGCTGTTTGACGTTTATTACTGTTAAACAGTCTCCACTGATCTAAAACAAATCTGAAGTAGATTTGTATATTAACACAGACTAAAATAATGAACCAAGATGACATCTCGAAATTTATGTTAAAGAATATTAGGAGTCCGAGGTGAGGATTTTCTTAAGGTTTACATTCAGGTTCAGTTGGCAGTTAAAAAGGCAAATGCAATATTAACTAGAATTCAAGAATGCTAGAACACAAGAGCAGAGGTGTACTGCTGAGGCTGCATAAGACTCTGCCGGCCTTAAAGGGTGTCCAGAGGAGGTTTAGAAGAATGATCCTGGGGACGAAGGGCTTGTCATGTGAGGGGCAGTTGAGGACTCTGGGTCTGTACTCAATGGAGATTAGGAGGATGAGATAAGATCAGATTGAAACTTACAGGATACCTGACATGGAGATGTTTCCATCAGTAGGAGAGATTAGAACCTGAGGGCACAGCCTCAGAGTGAAGGGGTGACCCTTTAGAACTGAGATGAGGTGGAATTTCTTCAGCCAGAGTGTGGTTAACCTGTGGAACTCATTGTCACCAGAGGCTGTTGCGGCCAAGCCATTGAGTGTACTTAAGACAGAGAGATAGGTTCTTCATTAGTAAAGGGGATGAAGGATTACTGGGGGAAGGCAGGAGAATGGGGATGAGAAACATATCAGCCATGTTTAAATGGCGGATCAGACTCAATGGGCTGGATGGCCTGATTCTGCTTCTATATCTAATGGTCTTACGTTACAATCTGGCTAAAGACCAGCAACTTTTATTTTTAAATCAGACAAAGTGAGAGATCCAGGGGACTTATTTAGAAAATAAAGTGGAAAGGTTGATATTTGCAGCACAGAGCCATCAACCTTCCCACTTCCTCAGCTATCCTGGACTCCTTCTGAATCATAATTCCAACACTGAGCTGCCTATAAATTCCCAATACTCCTTCCTGAATTCTAACAGGACAAAGAAATCCAACTGCTCTTGACTCTTCGCTGAATCCTATGCGGAATCTGCATAGTTATTTGTCTTCCCAGCAGCACCGTGAATCACAACACTCCCAACATGGAATCTGCTTTTGCTTTGTCTCTTTCTGAAGTTACTGAGACTTGTGAATGCTTGTTCAGTGATGCCAAATTGTCCTGAATTACTTTCTGAAAACCTTGCAATTAGAGGGGATTACCCTCTCCTACTGCTGCTCAGTACTGAAAGTTCCACCTAGAAACTCTTAGAAAAGTCAGGTCTAGAAATGTTACCTGTCATAGATTGTTGGCTTACTGACTATAAAATTGGACGCAAATAGAGAATGTCATCGCACTGCCAAACTACAACCTATAGTTTAGGCTATTAGTCTTAACTCTCACTCAATCACTTCCAGAACCCTAGTAAGAAGGTAACACAAAACGCAAAATGCCCATTTTAATTTCCCAACAATGGATTTTTTTTAAAATGCAAAAGCCATTTTCACATCTTTGATTTTTCAACTGCTGTTTGGACATTATCTGTTGCTAGGAAAAATCTCACCTCTGAATTACTAGATTAGAGAATTAGCTGCTATAGGCCATCTATTAAATGGTAATTAGACAGCAGCTGTTTAGACATCAGTTATTATTCAATATTACATCTATAAAGCATCTAAATTGTTAATCAGGTAAGAATAAAAAGGGCATTAACCATGAGGGGTTGTTGGTAACCTATTTAGGGACAGTCATTGCTAATCAGAATGAATCTGGAAATAATGTTGAAATAGAAAATATCTTGTAATGCAATGGCAATAAAACCTGCAAATCAAGGACAACATGGACTCACATCAACTGTCCTTTATTTGCAAATTCCATCCTTGTTTTCAAAATAATTATTGTATGTACAGTAAGCTAGAAAAGCCAAATATCATGGGTTAGCTAATTCCCATAGTAGTCCATTCTTTTTATCACCCTCACCTGGGATTATCACAAATAATGGAGTCTTGCAGGATATAATTTCAGTTCATTTCCTATTTTTGGGGCTTCCTAGTTCATTACTATTCCAGGGTTGTTTTCTATTGAAGGAGGGATGTCCTCAATCTGAGATCTGCCAAGTTACTAGCTGCACAGTGGAAGGAAGCTATTGGACAGCAAGAATGCCTGGGACAATCCAGATAAATGTTTCATTCAGGGAAGTTGAAATTAATGTCCTATGATCCCTATCTATGCCTTTTATCCCTATGTGTTGCAGCTAGCATTCAATTGAAAGGGTGCTGGGTGGGGGTATTGTTTGCAGCTCATTAATACCAGACCTACTGGAGTGAGATGTTTTAATCTAATCATGACTGATTAAAGACATTCTGGAAGGTTTGATTATATGACACTGCTCATGTGATGTCTGATGATACCTAATCATCAGCTTCCATTCACCGCTCCATCACAGCCTGTATTCTGCAGTCTCCACCTCATTGCAATGCCAATTTAGAAGGCCTCCCAAGGGGTTCTCTTTGATTCCCAGAGATTGATTGTTCCTGGCACTGGTACTCATGATCATTATTCTCTGGGGGCCTGAACATCTGGTTCAGGTTCATTGCAGGGTTTGGGATGATGGCACCAGGCTAGAGCTACAAATTAAACAGGAGAGCCTGGTGCAAACAGCAGCTAAATGTAAACTGAAGGGAAGTTAGAATGGGTAGGTTACAGTGGCAAAGAAATGCTCTATCCCTTAGATGGAACCATTCAGTAGAAATAGGCAGATTTCCCTACCTTTGTGGATAATGGTTTAAAAATCCTCATTGCACATGAACTGTTTCTTTTTCTCTATTTTCTCCTATACCACTTTACACTTACCTGCATTTTCTTTATTTTAAGTTGCAGACTTGATACATTGAAGGCTATGTATGATTTTTAAATTTGCAGATGTCTCTAGTTGCAGGTGCAGCTTACATCTATTACAACGCATGTTATTTGGGACCCTCATTAAATTGCACGTTTTTCTCAATGTGTCGATTTTTTGAAGTTCTATTTTTGGTCAGGTTTCACCACATTACCACTTTGCAACAGTCAAAATGCCTTCCATCAGAAAGTGAATGTCATCAGACTGAGACTCCCATCCTTGGACAACACTTAAAGCTTTCTCCAAACTTGGATAGTGGTTTTGAATTTCTTCACCAGTGGAAAGAAACAATTGTACACTTGCGTCTTGAACTATGGAGGTAGAGTAGGACTAGGAACATAGGACTTAGGTCACTTCGCCCTTCAAGCCTGCTCCACCATTCAATAAGATCACGATTGCTCTGATTGTGGTTTCAGTTCTATATTACTTCAAAACTTTCGACTCCTTATCACTCAAAAATCTAACTAACTCAGCCTTGGATAAAATTATAGACTCAGCCTCCACTCCCTTCTGAGGGGAGGAAATCACACATCTAACAACCTTTAGACAAAGCGACTCTCTTCATCTCATATGTTAAAGGGAGACTTCTTATTCTTAACCAAGATCACCAAGTTCTAATCTTCTCACAAGAAGAAACAGGCACCTGGTATCCATTCTATTTAGTTCTCTCATGTTTCAATAGAATCATTTCTCATTCCTCTAAAGTCCAATGAGTACAGATCTAAAACTTTCAACCTTTCTTTATAGTTAACCCTTTCACGTCCAGAATGAGTTGAATGAATATTGTTGGAATTGTTTCTGAAGCAAATATATATGGTGTTCTCACTTAAAATTGGTCTTCTGTTGCTACGAACTGTGATGTTAAATGAAAAAGACTTCAAGTGAAAAATTGATTCACATAGAATTTCTGCAGGAGTATGCTGGAGTTGAAACTGGAGACAAAAACAAATAAAATGTTATACCCTTACCCTCTAAGTTCAAAGACACTACTTTGAATAATTGAGTTCCTACACTGGTAGTTTAAATACCTAAATGCTAAAGAAAAAATGTACTGTTATACTTAGAGCATTTCCTGTACTGGATACTCTATCCGCAGAGGTAGGGAGTTACTGACAAATTCTCTGTGGTGGGAGGAGCCTTTGCTATAGGGCTATGGGCTGCCTGCTGAGGCTATCACTTACTCCTGGTTCCTCAATACTTGGAATTGCCTAGTTAGGGGCCACTACCTCCAGGTTTCAATCACACCATTGCTGAGAGGGGCTGTATCTCCTTCTCGCTGGGAGTGGTAATAGTGGTGGTCTTGCCCTTCCTCCTCCTGATTGGAAGAGTGTCAGTCTTAGCTCAGCTCGGTGCCTTTCCAAGCCCCTCTCGCTCCTGATGCTGTGGATTGGGCTGCGGGGTTTCTTGAGTGGATTGTGGGCTGGTGAAAACAGTGCAGATGGTGGGGGTGGGTCTGCTGGGTTTGTCTGGTCTGGAGGGTGGGTGGGAAGAGGATAATGGTTTTGGGCTGAAGAGGTGGTCTGGAACTTAGTGGGCGGTGGACGCTCCTGCCTCAGATGTTAGGCAGCATTGTGGCACCAAGTGAGGGTGTATGTTAGAAGTTTGGGAGTGGGCTTAACCTGGAAAAGACAGAGAGAGAGAGAGAGAGAGAGACTGCATCGAAAGAGTGTGTCATTCGGGTCAGGTGAATTAACAAATCTCCCCGCTTAACAAGATTTTGGATCCCAATTACATGCTGACATTAGAGTGAAGTAACCCTAAGCAGGACGACTCTAAAAAAGGACAACTTGCATCTTTTCCCAAATAAGATGACCAAAATTGTAGTCCATACTGCAGATGTGCTCTCACCAAGCGCCTGTACAAATGCAGCAAAACATCCCTACTTTTATATTCCATTCCTCTTGCTATGAACAACAACATTCAATTTGCTTTCCCAATAACTTGTTGTTACTTTGTCAAAGAGTGAATACATTAGTTAAACACTGTCTCTTGGAAAGACAGAAATGCCCAAAGGGTTAATCTCTGAGTAATCAGGAATTGAAATCATATTTACACTTTCTTTTGCTTACACAAGCACAATATTTCTGACATTAACATTCATATTCATTTTCTGTGGCTCCACCACACCAACTCGAGATACTCTGAGGTTCTATTTATTCACTTTTCTTACGTCAAATGGAAAAAAAAAGTTACAATACCTCCTCAGGTCTACCACAAATTATGAACTTCAAGATATTTTGCTTAGCTACTTTCTAAACAGGTACAATCATGAATAGAGAATTTAAGGAGAGGGAACACCAGGGACAATTCCTCGATTTGGATCATGAAGTGTAGCAGAACAGCAAAGGAACATAATCAATGGCCAGAATGTACTGCTGAGGCTGCATAAGACAGTTTTCCAGGAACTGAAGTATCCTAAAACATTGCCAGACCACAATGTCTAAGTAAACAGCTATCTTAAAACACGTTAACGGGAAGGCTGAAATTTGGCTAGATCAGGAACATACAATAGACAATACATTCTACTCGATCCTAATTTCAATTTGAATAGAATAGCCTTTAGAATAGGATAGCCTTTATTGTCACATGCACACGAATGCGTACAGTGAAAATTAATAATGCACAGATACTTTAAGTCGCGTCAGAGAATTGAAATAGTAGAGAAAAAAGACTAGCATGGAAATACAGAGTTTAGAAGTCCAGAATAAGGATTAAAGATGTCTTTAAAATACTCAAGTTATAGTTCTTTTCTACAGAGTCCACGCCCACTGGGCTTCAGAGCAAAAGGCCTCCCACCTCCGTCCCAGACACAGAAATGTACCCTCAGCCAGCCCACACTTGCCCTGCTCCCCACTCCGGGACTCAGCCCGCGTTCGCCTGCTCCCCGCTCCGGGACTCGGCCCGTGCTCACCCTGCTCCCCGCTCCGGGACTCGGCCCGCACTCGCCCTGCTCCCCATTCCGGGACTCGGCCCACGCTCGCTCTGCTCCCTGTTCCATGCTCACCCTGCTCCCCACTCTGGGGCTCAGTCCATGCTCGCTATGGTCCCCGCTCCAGGGCTCGGCCCACGCTCGCTCTGCTCCCTGTTCCGGGGCTCAGCCCACACTCGCTCTGCTCCCTGTTCCACGCTCGCTCTGTTCCCTGTTCCGCGCTGTCTCTGCTCCCCACTCCGGGACTTGGCCCGCGCTCACCTCACCTCTAGAATTCAGTTCTTTCGTCCATGTTTGAACCAAGGCTGTAATGAGGTCAGGAGCTAGGTGGCCCTAGCGAAACCCAAACTGGGCGTCACTGAGCAGGTTATTTCTGAGCAGGTGCTGCTTGTTAGCACTGTTGATGACACCTTCCATCACTTTATTGATGATCGAGAGGAGACTGATGGCGCTGTAATTGGCCAGGTTGGATTTGTCCTGCTTTTTGTGTACAGGATATACTGGGCAATTTTCCATATCATGAGGCAGATGCTGGTGTTGTAACTGTACTTGAAGAATTTGGCCAACAGAGCAACAAATTCTAGAGCACAAGTCTTCAGTACTATTGCTGGAATGTTGTCAGGGCCCAGTATCCAGTGCCTCCAACTGTTTCTTGATATCACATAGAGTGAACCAAATTGGTGGAAGACTAATACCTGTAATGCTGGGGGAGGACTGTGCAGTGGTTACTCTTGCCAACACTATCATGGACAGATGCATCTGCAGCTGGCAAATTGTTAAGGAAGAGGCCAAGTACGTTTTTCCATCTTGTTGGTTCCCTCACCACCTGCCGCAGACCCAGTCTAGCAGTTGTGTCCTTTAGGGCCCAACTGGCTCGATCAGTAATACTGCTGCCGAGCGACTCTTGGTGGAGGACATTGAAATTCCCCCACCCAGAGCACATTTTGTGCCCTTGCCATCCTCAGTGCTTCCTCTAAATGTTATTCAACATTGAGGAATACTGATTCATCAGCCGAGGACCCATGATACATGATAATCAGCAGGAGATTTCCTTGCCCGTATTTGATCTGAAGCCATGAGACTTCATGGGTCCAGGTTCAATGTTGAGGACTCCCAGAGCAACACACTCCCGACTGTAAACCATTGTGCCACCACCTCTCCTGGGTCTATCCTGCCAGTGGGACAGGACATGTCCAGGGATGGTGATGGTTGTATCTGGAACATTGTCTGTGAGCTATGATGCTGTGAGTACGACTATGTAATGTTATTGCTTAACTAGTCTGTGAGACAGCTCCCCCAATTCTGGCCATAGCCCCCAGATGTTAATGAGGAGGACCTTGCAGGTCGACAGGGCTGTTTCTGCTGTTGTCTTTTCCGGTGCCTACTTTGTTGCCAGGTGATCCATCCAATTTCACTTCTTTCAGACTTTGTAGTGATTGGTACAACTGAATGGCTTGACAGGCCATTTCAGAGGGCAACTGAAAGTCAACCACATTGCTGTGGGTCTGGAGCCACATGCAAGCCAGATCAGGTGAGGGTGGCAGATTTCCTTCCCTGAAGGACATTAGTGAACTAAGTAGGTTTTTTTCCGACAATTGACAATGAATTCGAGGTCATCAGTAGATTCTTAATTCCAGATCGTTTTCCTTGAATTCAAATTCCACCATCCGCCTTGGTGGGATTAGAACCCGGGTCCCATGAACATTTGCTAACTTTCTGGATCCTAGTGATAATAGCTATTGCCTCCCCATAGTACACGTAATATGTTTTGGTATTTCCAACATTGAGAAATTTTAAAGAACTGTACTTAGCTTTGCTAACAGAAAAGAAAAACAATTTTTTCTCCTCAGTCTGAAGGCACTTCTACAAAGAACAATTAAACAAAGACAGCTATAATTTGACAGTTCCTGCAGTACAGACAAGTCCCAAAAGTGACAGATTGACATTTCCTTTTCATTCAGTTGATGTGTTATAATTTTAGGGCAACTGTTCTCACTCTCTCATTACAGCTTCAAGGACAGTTCCCACAAATGTAGTTTGTCCCGTATAATGCACACATTTCTGGTCTGCCTCAGACAGACTCTCTTGTATACTGGTGCCTGTTCTGTAGTGACATGTCTAACTGTGGTAGACATTCGTGTTTCCTCAGGGATAGGCAGCACAACAAGCTATCTGCCCAGCTTGCATGCAGTCTCTGCTGATATAATGGAAAATTAGTTTCCAGAACATGCAGAAATCAACACACAGTCCTACCAGCTCCCAGGGAATCAATAAAGTCAATATAGGTAGAATCAGCAAATACATTTCTCCATCAATGTCTTTCATACTTACCACGCATGGTAATCATCAGCCAGAAGTGCTCAGTGGCTGAAGTCTCGAGATGTCAGTCTCCAATCAATTCAATTCTCATTTTGTGACATCAAGAATTGCGACCAGGATATGGGCTCCAATATAATCCCAGCTGTAGTGCTGAATATTCAGGTTCCAGAACTAACCACACCCTGACCAAATATTTCCAGTGTTACAATGGCATTCGTCTGACAATATGTAGCATTGCCCGGGAATGAACTCTCCACGAAAAGCAGGGCAAATCCAATCCAGCCAATGACTTTCCCATCAGTCCAACCTCAAACTGACGGAAGGTGTTGTTGACAGGGTTAGGACTCCTGAAGGTAACATGCTTTAAGTTTAACAACTTGCCAAAGTTCCTTCAATGTTCCCATTTAGAAAAACAAGAGCAGCAGGTACATGGAACACCACAACTAGCATGTTCCCCTCCAAGACACACCATCCCTGACATGGAAAATATCACCACTGCTTTTGTACTGTGGTTGGGTCAAACCCTCCATAAAAGCACTGTGGATAAACCACGTAAATTCCACAGGTTCAAGAAAGCAGCTTACTACTGATTGCTTATGAATAATTAAGAATGGGCAATAAAGTACTGGCCTCACAGTGGTTATTCACATTCCAAACATGATAGTCAAAATATCTTCCAAGATCTCTGGACTGAACAAGTCAGTGAGATAGGCCAGATGGAAATTAAGAAGTTATTAATTGTTTATCATTGGACCACAGAAAAGTTACTGCACAGAAAGAAGCCATTCAGCCAATTATGCCTGTGCCAGCTCAATAAACACGCTATGCATTATAGCTCCACTTTCCAGCACCCGGTATGTAGCCTTGCAGGTTACAGCAGTTCAGGTGCCAATCCAAATACATTTTAAACGAGTTGAGGGCACCAACATTAACTGTCAAACTAAGCAGTAAATTCCAGAGACCCTGGGGGAAGATATCTGTCCACATGTTCCCTCTTATACTTCCACCAATCCCCTTAAATCTGTTCCCTCTGGGAGTAGACCTCCCTGTTGAATCACTCTTCTCAAAGTGTCATGAGCCTGTGGAATTCACTACCCCTTTGTGTGGTAGATGCTGGAACATTGAGTAACTTTAAGGAAAAGACAGACAAAATTTTAATTAGCAATGGGTTGAAGATTTATGGACAGCAGGCAGGAAAATGAAGTTGAGGTTGAGATGCAATCAAGCCACCTTCATATTAAATGGTGGAGGAGACTCGAGAGGCTGAATTGCTGACTCCTACTCCTAGTTCTTGTGTTGCCTGTCCATTCCATCCAAACCTTCATTATTTTGTACACCTGAATTAAGTTAACTACTATTCCTCCCACTGCCCCCCCACCCCCAAGGAAAACAACCCTCACCTTTTCAATCCTTTATCAGTTGCAATTTTCAAATCCTGGCAACATTCTTGCAATCGCCTCTCTTCTCCCTCTGCAGCAATTATGTCCTTCCTGTAATGTGGTGACCTGAACTGTACATAAAACTCGACTTGTGATCTCTTGTATTGTTCCAGCATTATATCCCTCCTTTTGTATTCGATACCTTGAAAGCAGTCCATACACCTTCTTTACCACCTTAACTACAAGTACTGGCACCTTCAGAGACCTATAGAAGTGTTCTCCAAGATTTCTCACTTCTTCTACCCTCCTCAATTCCTCGTGTCTACTGTGCATTCCCTTACTTTGCTCATCTTCACCAAATGCACAACATCGCACTTCTCTAGACTGAATTCCATTTGCCATTTGTTTTCCCATTCATCCTACAGACAACAGTCATGTTCTTCACAATCAACTACCAGACCCATTTTTCTACTATCTGGGAAATTTTCCAATCATAACTACCATATTCAAGTTTAAGTCATGAATATGTACCACAAACAGGAAAGGACCCAACTCTGAGCCCTGTGGAACACCACTGCAAATCACTTTCTATTCTGAAAAACATCTACTGACCATAACCTTTCATTTCTTGTCACTGAACCAATTTTGGATCCAACTCACTGCACCCCCTGTATCCCATGCACTTTCAACTTTTCTCAGCGGTCTGCAACTGGGGCCTTGAAAATGCCTTGCCAAAAAGCATGTGTAAATCAAATGACCGCAAAGTTAGATCATAATCAACTCTGACTTTAATGTTCCTCCACAAAATAATAAAAAGCTAATGCACAGGTCTAATTAAAAGGTTACCTTACCTCTTCTTGGTCATCCTTCTGTTTGAACTGGGCTCATGAAAAGCAAGATATGACAAAGTCAGGCTCACTCTCATTACCAAACAGGACTGACTGACTGCCTCTCTGAAAGGCTTCACTTTCCTCTCACATGAAGCGGAAGACCATTGTTTTGAATTTCTTCCCCACTCATTCAGGGATTCACCAACAAGCCAATCAACTAAATCTAATCCTCTCCCACAAATATATTCTCAGCAGATAGATGCCCAATGCTGGACTCACGTTAATAAATGTGATGATCATCTGAGACGCGATAACAAGTTATAAGCCTTTATAGAAAGCATTGCAGTGCTTGGTTGTTTAGCATCTCAAATCCAACTCTGATTCAGTGGCCACAATCCATAGCTTTTTAAACCTGTGCAAATTCAATTTATTTTAAGATGCACCATTCAATTAAGTCTTTCCGGCAGCAAAAAAACCTTCCTGCAGAATATTGATCAAAAAAATTCTTAAAGGTGACACTACCATGTAGATGTTACAAAATGTTAAACAATGGTACTACGTAGGGAAGTTGATTATACATTGCCTCGTGTTTCACCCTCAATCTTACATCAGAAATAGTCAAACATTAGGGGGCTTTCAAACGGTATATTACAAACAGAACATATCAAAACAGAAAAAAACAGCCTGGAATGGTGGATCACCCAAAGTATGCATATTTATGTGTTTAAAAGGGGATTCTGCCAAAATTATGATGATTAAGTGAGGAAAATATCAGGTAAATGTGACCCATAGGCATCTTTTCAGTTGTAGGAAAACAAAGATCTGGTCACCAACAGACAGCACTAAAACTTTTTGTACTCTCACCACATTTCAACAGCGTCACCCACAAGCAGAGCTGAACAGTCGTGTTCTGCTCAAACAGCAAAAAAATGTCAGAACTTTTGAAATTAATGCACCTTAATATGAAAATGCATCAGACAGAAACAAATACAGTTATGTAACTGTGGTGCAGCCTAATTCACCCTGTTCAACCAAAGAAGAACACAGAATTGTCTGCAGTAATGTCTAGACAGTGGAATAACTGCTCCTATACAACAAAGGCTGCTGCTGCTAATTCAACCTCAGGGCCAACCCCAAGATGACTGTAAAATAAACAACGCCGTCTGTTCTTTAATAGGGGAAAAAAATTCAAGTACTTTTAAATTGGTAATATGGCTTTAAAACATTGAAAATCCTGAATTGTGATCCCAACAATTCACATCTCTCCCTCCCATGAGCTGACAGGGCTGTGCTGTTACATAAAATATAAAAAGACAGATCACAGCCTTTTGTTAAATAAACTACCCTGCTCTGAACACAGCATGACAAAATATAATATACTATTTTAAAGTCTTCACTCGACTTTGGAGGGTGACAATTCTAACAATTACATAAGATGCAGAAACAGCAAGAGTTCTCAGAATTGCTGAAGTGTATAATTTAGGTAACATCTTGCTATGATGTGTCTGTTAGTGTTTTTTTTAAAAGCACAGGAAAGTAAAAGGTATACTTGAATAATGGTCATCTAAAGGTATGCATTGGGGGCCATCATTGCCATTGTAAAACTGCTTCAGTACAGTTTGTAACCAGGCGCTGTGATCTGTGCTCCAACTAATGTTGTTTTGCTAGAACTACACAAAACACGAGCTGAATGGCAATCAGTGTGCTGTGTACAGTTATGGTCACTGTATTCCAAGAAGGATGTAATTGTACCATCTTAGGTGCAAAGATGTTGCTGAGAATGGAGAATTTCAGCAATGAGGAAAGATTTAGTTTGAAGTGTTTGGGACAAAGGAGTGAGAGTGGAGCTTTATTTGAAATACCACAAGCTTTGTTTCAACCAGCACCAGTCAACTGGCTCTCTTGATAAACTGGCAAAAATTATACACCTCAAATAATGCGATCTACTGTGATGTTAGAGTATTTACACTGCAAACAAAATAAATCAGTGATATGTTTGCCCCGGTATTATGTTTTTATTACTGTGTGTTCTTACATTGATTTTAGGAGGTGTGTTGACGTTTTTACACAGATTATTTAAGAGATGTTGATGTCTCAAAGCTTCGCTTGGTCAAGGTTTATGGCGGTCATGCGTAACTCTTGATTATCCAGAATATTTGATCAACCGGCACATTCCTGGTCCCTCAGGTGCTGGTTACTAAAAAGCTTGTTGTATACAGAATTATGAGGGGCCTAAAAGGAGTGCATGAGGAAATCATATTTCTGTTAGCAAGCAGGTAAATAAACAGACAGCACTGATTTAAAATAATTGCTGTGAGAAGCTGAGGGGAGTTGAGGGTAATAGAGGTCCGGTACTCCCTGGCTGAAAGTATATTAAAGGCAGAAAGTCTCATTAAATTAAATAAAAACACTTGGACTAGTACTTGGAGTGCCATAACCTACAGGGCTAAGGGATAGACGATGAGATCAGTGTAAATAATTATTTTTCAACCCTTATGGGCACAGTAGGCTGAATGGCCTCCTTCTGTGCCAATCCTTCTATGTTTCTACAAAATTGATAACCAAATCTGTGCTGCTGATCACAGCTGTGAGAAAGTTACATCAAAATGTAAACCACAAGAAAGAGCATCACACAAATATCATTGTTGCCAGTCCAATGGGCGCTTACAGAGCAAAATATAATAGGTTTCCATGACATTTCTTTAATGCAACAAAAACTCCCGAGGCACTGCATGCATCAAAGGATTGGGGGTAGCAGAAAGATATGCTGTTTCCAAAGACTGAAGAGCCCAGATCTAAGGGTCACAGTTTCAGAATAAGAGTTGGTCATTTAGACTGTCAAGACAAGAAATTTCCTCATTCGGAAGTTTGTGAAACTTTGGCAGTCTCTACTCCAGACGGCTATCAAAACTGAAATGATGGGAACGTACAAGACTAAGTGTAGTGATTGTAATGAGGTCAGCCAGGTGGAGCTCATAGAATGAGAGTTCTCTGACTGGGCCTGTTAATCAGGTCCAATCAGGGAAGCCTGATTGACAGATAAGAATAGGAATGTTAGGCATCCTGCTCACCCTGAGAGTTGGATCAGTGTCAAGGACATGCCATGTGTAAATAAAGGGTGAGTTGGTAATGGGATTCTGGCCTCTATGGAGTTATTTCACTAAGAATGATGTACATTTAGGGCACTGTGGAAATCAAGGATGAGATAGGAAGAGGGAAGAAAACAGTCAAGTTTAGAAGTTTATGTTTTTTTTTGTATAGTGAAGCAGGCTCAAAAGACATATGGCTTGCTCGAGCTCATAATTCTTGTGATTATGTTTGTTTTTGCTCATCTCACCAAATTACAAAGTCAAAAATACAGTATTTATTGTCTTTTCAAAACCAAGAGGGAAATGGGAAAGTATTGGTTTTAACTCTGCTGTCAAAGGAAGGACCTTTTGCAAGGATAGTGAGATGCATAGTTGTCTGCAGGCAAAGGAACAGCACACCATGAATGGGAGAAGGTAGCAAAAGCTGAGCTTTAGCAAGGCCAATGGGAAATACTCAGAAAATGACAAGGTTTTTGAAATTGGTGGGTTGAAGGAAATGGGGCCTTTGCAGATCAACAAGAGTAGGGGTGATTAGGAATTTAGGAAGGATTGGGCATACAATGTTTTGGATCATTTTGTGCTGGAATATAAAAGAATTTTTAAGTGAACTCCTAAGCTGATGAATAAGTGAATTCCATTATGTATCTCCCACAAGGCCTCTATTAAATCATTAATCAATCATTGTCAAGAGTGATTGTTGGCATTCACATTTATGAAAAATGAGATCAAATCTTACTGTACTCTCTTGTCACCCTACATTAACAATCTGTTTGATGATATCACAACATAATGCCAATGTAACTAATTATTTAAAAACCTTTTGAGCTTTCTATTTAGAAGAATACACTTCAATAAGTCTATTTGCAAACATAAATAAGGAGTAGGCCACTCAGCCTCTCTAGCCTGTTCTGTCACTTAAGGTCACAGCTGATCTAACTGTAGCCTCAACTTCACATTTTTATATACCCACAATGACCAATTATTCCCTTGTAAGGACCTCAACTTTAAATATATCCACTCTTACCCCCCCATCTCTCTCACTCTCTGGTGAGAAGAGTTTGAATGACTCTCAATACTCTGATGGGGGTTGGGGGGGAGACCTCCTCATCTGTCTTAAATGAGAGACCACTTATTTTTGAACTGTGCTGTTGAAACTTTATGCAAGAATTTGCTGGAATACTGAACAAAGCAGCATGAATATCTCAGGATTTCCGGTTATGTCAGCACCTGTTTGAAAAGTTAATATCCCTTGGCACACATCTCTCTTCTTTGACAATGCAAAATTAAAGCATAGCAATTATTTTAAAAATTACTAAATGCATTCAAGATGTTTAAGTAAAATTAAAAGCTCTAGTTCTATGTAAAAGATGGCAGTTAAGAAATACATGTGACAATTATTTCAGCTGTTGCTGTAGCACCATAGTGGTGACAGTTACTGTAAAGGTATCAGCCTCACTGAGCGGGCGGCGGGGGGAGCGGAGAAATCAACAGGATGTTAAGGTTTGATGGACGAGGCAAAGGGGAAATGACTGAAGTCTTCAGTGAAGTCAGAGTAGGGAACTTTAGTGGTATGGAATTACAGAGATGAGAAACAATACAAAATGAAGTTCTATCAGAGATAATAGGAACTGCAGATGCTGGAGAATCCGAGATAACAAGGTGTGGAGCTGGATGAACACAGCAGGCCGAGCAGGAAAGCTTGACGTTTTGGGCCTAGACCCTCCTTCAGAAATCTGATGAAGGGTCTAGGTCTGAAACGTCAAGCTTTCCTGCTCCTATGATGCTGCTTGGCCTGCTGTGTTCATCCAGCTCCACACCTTGTTATCACAATGAAGTTGGATGGGAGAAAGAGGAAAAAACGATTTATTTTAAAATTGAATATAGCAATGAATTCAAAATGTTATTGAAAAAACATTGGTATTCCAGCTCCCACTGCCATATTATTTGGTCAGTTTAAACCTGAAAACGACTAGAATTTGTTTTGCTTGCCTGCTGGAAGATGTACTGATTTGCATATGCAAACTTTATAAACACCTATTTCACAACTGGGCTTTGGATGCCTCTATCAGTCTTGAACCAAAATTCCAGTCTGTAATAAATAAGACGATTTCTTATTTAACTTAATGAATATTAAATAAAATGTTTATTCTACTCCTGAAAAGGATTTCAACTCCTCTCTCAGGCTTGCTAATACTTTGAATTGTGCTACCAGCTATTACTAATTTCAATAATCTCTTCAGGGCTGACAAACTGGATCTGTTCCAGCAAAAAAAGGAATAAAAAGTTCACATTTTAGTCTCTGTAATATTATCATAGTCTAATTTCAGGTGTTGAACTCAAGAAAACCTGGCACTACAAATTATTAGGTACTAAAGTGAGTCCAAGCAAAAACAGTGGTAATAGCGGCTTTCTGCAGTATCCCCAAAACTTAAAGCACAAGTGTTTTCTCCCCGCTCCTACTCCCCTGAATTGCTCTCTTTCTCTCACTCTCCTGTTTAGTGCTCATAGTCACATGAAATTATTTTTGAAAGCTCCTAATTGAAGCACGTTAACAACACAAAACTGCCTATTATTCTAGAATAACAAGCATCCATTGAACTCATTCACTCAGATTCTGTAAAACAAAGTTAATTGTTACACTGAAGCAATAGAAGTTGAAATCATGGCTAAAAAATCTTGTTTGATCCAGGAGTGTGCCTTTGCAACACACTTTGCCATTCTGATCACATGTAGCACCACGCATTTTCATTTTCTGTCATATTTCAAATCAACTTACAATACAATGGGAGGGAGAAAGATAATGTGGCAACTGAAGATTTTCACATTAATTGTGCCCTTTCCCCTCTTCTCCTGAAAGCTTGAGCTTATCTTCAACTTTGTTCCATGTATCTAGAGATCACACCAAAGTGGTTTTCCTTCACACATGAACCTTGATTGAGTGTTGTAATGTTCATCATCCATTGGCATTTTTCAAAGTCAGCTCTGTTACAATGCACCACCTATGTACAGCCTTTATGGTATTAGCTTGGCTCAGTTGGTGGTGCTCTTACCTCTAAGTCAGGAAGTGGAAGATGGTTCAAGCTCCATTCCTGGACCCAACCACATTGCCATTGAATGTCTATAGAAAACCCACAGAAATTCACCCCCATAATCTAGACTAAAACTTCAGTGCAACAATAAGAGTGCCGTGTTGCTTTTTCAGTAAGATGTTAAACGGTAGACACCTCTTTACCCTCCAAGAATACAGTGAGGAGGAAGACAGAATCTTGTTTCTTCAACAACCTTCCTCTCAATTCACTCATGGTTGTTCTATTTGCAGATCCTTGTTCTAGGCAATTCCCTGTCAATGTAACATCAGTGAGTGCATGATTTGGTTGGTTGAGTTATCGACTATGTAGAAGTGCATCAATGTGAGTTCCTCATTTTCCTCTTTCCCAATTAAAAATAACCAATCTTTGCGTCCTTATCCCAAGGCCAACACAATCAAATAAATAGCCCCACCAACTGTTCTTGGAGATTAGTTAATGCAATAGGAACCAAGAGAATCTCACTGAAGTTTAAACAATTTTCAGAAAGGCTGTCTATCTGGTGCCATGTGAGTCTTATGCCACAGTGGTAGAGTCCCTACCTCTGAGCTAAGAGAACCAGGTTTAAGTTCCACTTGCTGCAGAGATGTGTGATATCATCTCTGAATAGGTTGACTGGAAAATAAATGGATCCGGTACTATGACCTACAAGCCCAGCCTGTGCCTGCAATTCCTAATGAACAAAATTCATCTGTAGCGTGAGACCACCAAAAATGTCAACCTCTATTCCAATGCCCCTGCTCCAAAGCACCTCCACTGCCCAAAGCCCCTCAACCCCTAGTATGAATAGCTGTGCAAACCAGGGTTAGCACTCCATGAATATAACAACCAAAACACAGAGGAAAGAATTAGTGCAACCTTGCAAGAACAAATAAACATTCTTCCTGCTTGACTGGCCTCCCTCCAGGCATTTCTTCCTCCCACAGAGCAGAGGTCGGAGTAAAATGGGATCTGCCATGGTACCTCTTTGTTATTTGGATGTACTGCAACCTCAATAGCCAGGTGACAATCTTGGTTGCTGATTCTATAAATGGGCATCAAATTGGAGACCTTCTTGTTCTATCTCTTCAATTCTCTGCCTTAGGACTGTCTGTTTATCAGGTAGCAACTGGGAAGAAAGACCTCCTTTCTTTCCATATGACTTTTTTAACAATTTAACCTCAAGCCTCTAAGCTGCTTTTATACAGTGCTAAATAACAGGTGTGTTAACCAGCTCTTCCAGACTATAAACAAGTCCCAGCCTGAATATATCTTGCTTGTAGCCTCTTGCATGTTAGAAGCTGCCATCACCAGCACAGGTCTTTATGCAATATAAAAACAGTTTCAACTTGCAAACAATTTACATTTCCTACTTGTGCTGTATAATATGATGCAATTCCTCATTAATTCCATCACAAATACAACAGTGCTAAATCAAAATTTCAAATGGCATTTCCTGTTGGTTTCTTCCAATAAAGTCTAAAATGTTATCTTCATAACATATTTGGAACAAAATTTACTCTAGAAATAAATAGATTCATTTGAATTGAAAAGAATGAGTAACGGAGATAGCTGCCAGTAAACAGGGCAAACAAAAGCACAGAATGAGGGAAAGCCATTTGGCCCACTGACTCCATACCTACAACATATCGTGTCCCATTTTCATTACCACAGACTCTACCTAACTACTTTAATCCCTTAGTGGGGATTAATACCATAGCTAGAACATCCAAGCAGAGAAAGATCTTTGAAACGTATTTCTGTCCCCACTGATACTCAGTCAAAATTATAAAATATCAATTTAAACTTAATACTTATTTATATTTAACTATCTGACTGATTGTATTCCACAGATGACAGTTTGACAAGAATAGCAATGGTATTGATACTATCCCTCAAGAATAATATAGGGGGTGATCCCATATGTACTCAGCATGTGTAGTGTGCTCCAATCCTCAAGTTTCACAGGTTGTTTTTTTTATGTGGAGAATATGTCAGGGAGTATATGGGCAGAGAACTCCACCTTTTGCTGCATTTGGCCAGAAGCTGGGCCACGCTAACATATGTTTTTCAAACTGCCAACGCAAATCACAATAGGCCACTCTCCGATTTGTATGGCTGAAAATTTGAGAAAGATGCTTCTTAAAGATAGCTGCAGCCCTTTAAAAATGTGCATCATTCAGTGGTAGTAAAAGGCAGGTAATTTTCTGAAGCAGCAGACAGCACGATCCAGGCCCTCGAGCTTCTCTATTTTATTGCGCTGTGTTACATCATCGTGACAGGAGTGGGACATGAAGTTGATCATTGGTGTTGATCATTTAAATTCAACAGACTGAAAACTGCAGAGGTAGAGAGAATGGGTCAATTCCCAATATTTGCAGTCAGAGCTTTGCAATGGGAGGCCAAACTCATAAAATTACTTCTATGGAACTGAGACTTTAGTAACAAGCATTTATTTCAAGTAGCTCTTGCCAATTGAGGCTAAATCTAAGCTGGTTGCGATTAGCACTGACCACATGCTCCGCAATAACATAGTAAAAGAATGGCAAGAAAGATTCAATCAGCTCTTTAAAAAAGTCCCAATTCCCTGTGGTATGGGTGACCTCCTGTTGAAAGGTAACAAGACAATTAAATTTGTGTAACCTGAGAAAGGAACTATTTCTTCAGGTTGACTTAATGTCTACTTCTTTTGCAATTGAATAGTTCTATTCATAACATTACAACATCTTAAATCAATGAAATGGATTGGATGCACAGTACAATGCCAGATGTGGCTTCTGGCAGATTTTGCTCCCAAGATTCTTCTCCATTTGGCACTGAAATATTTGAAAAAGTCAGAGTTTCTCAAAGGCTCTTCTTTCACAATTCACCCCTTCAGTCAGCGGCTGATTACATTTAGAATAGTGTACCCCTTTTAAAGCAACAACAAATACATGTTAAATCATCTAGGCACTGGACAAAAGCTTATATTTGTCAATCTCCTGAAAATTCATCTCACACATTGTCACCATCATGAGCAGACCTCATGCAGTTGTATAGCTCATAACATGAAAGTACTGAATGATAAAGATATTATACAAATGTGCTTTTTTTTTATGTCTGCACCTGGCAGCACAAATTCACTAAATGTCAAGATCAACACCAGACCTTTCAAAATACAAAATAATTGTTAGCATGAAGCGGTTTAAAAAAACTGCTGACTTGGGAATTGTGGAAATACAGGAAAGTAACTACGTTTGCAAGTTGGTGATTTCCCCTTTGTACCATGTACCTTTGCAAGGGTAAATTATTTTTCAATTTCACTGTCTCTGTTGGCAGATTTATAAACAAAAAAATTGGGGGAAGAACCAGCAACTTAGGATTCATTACGCCTGTCCTCTTACACCTTGAAGATTATTACGTTTCAGTTCTGTGGATGGAATTTCTCCCTGCCTCTATTCACCATCAATAGGGAAAGAATGAAACTTGACATTTTTCTTCTAGGTATTATCAATTGCATTTTTAAAAATACAAGGCCACTGTACAGCTTCCTCTTCATTTCATCACATCACCATTGCACCTGTACTTTGATGTAGTTGCTTTAAGCCAAATGGCTTTCACTATACCTGTAACAAGAAGGTGGCTGGTACAATAACATACAAATGACACTACAAATTGTGACAGTCAACTCGATTGAAGGATAAAATTGCAAAAAAGTCCTTCAATAAAGTTGCTTGCCCTCAATTACGGCCCAGTGAATTGCTGCTACTGGGCTATTGTGATTCAAACTGTAGTTGCCACTATCTGAAAACACAAATCTTTTTAGTTCATATTTGGAGTTTGTGGAGATGACTGAAAGATCTTGACAGAGTTAGAACTTCAAACTTCCCCTGTATTGATGACAGCTTTCACTGTGGTTTTCAGAATTTCAAAACAAGTGGCAATACATTTGACAAGCCCACTGTTTCAGCTGTCACTCGAGTCTACCGAGCAGGCATTGGTCCATAAGAGGGTGACAGAAATAGGGATAGTTCAGGACCAAGAGCCTAGCCTACCCAAATGACCCACGATATAAAATTCTAAATATTTCTCAATATATTATTGTGTTCTATTTCTTGAATGATTTCTTAAATCAGAGGCTTCCTACAGCCTGCAGTATATTCCTAACTTAAGAGGACCGACAGACAAATTAAAAATCTACTTGCAGGCACCTGCCAGTCCTTATACACTAAGCAAACTGAGGGGAACATGAGAATGGTGTTTGTTGACTTGCTGTTTGTGTTTCCTTCTGAAGCCGCACACTACACCTCTCAGTTGGGAACATTCTAACCTCTGTACCATATCTCTGTGCAGTCAAATCAGTGCCCTGGCACCAGCTCACCTTTGTTAGAAAAAGCATAAAACTGTCTCATATTTCAGGGAAATGGTCACGTTGATGTTTCCTTTGTTTATGTTGCCCACACAATACCGAAGGCTCAAGGAGGAGCACAATATCTCTGTATGATAGAATCCTGAGGAAGAAACTTAGAGGTGCTGGGGAACCAGGCAGCTGAACCAGCTGCAGACTGAGACATTGTCGGACTTGTCATCCTCATTGTCACCTTGGTCTACCTCAATTGTAACTACACATTTGTGAATGACCACTCATCCACACAGAAAGGACCACCTGTCAGAAGAGCGAGAAGAACAATTTGCTCCTGCCTGGAATTGAAAGATCTTCTCTGAGCAGCACAAAAGATATATTTGTAAGATATTTAATACTTGGTTTGTGGACACCAAGAAGCTTGGAGAACACAATCACTTCTAGTTTGACAAGGCATTGATGACAGAGTTTCTGGGGCAGTTGTTATGGTTCTCTTTATCTTGTCATCTTCACATTTCCACAATGTAGGAAGTTGGAGCATTTTCTGCTTTTACCACTTCCTTAAAAATTGTACAATTGCAAGACCGTTCTTTCATCAGTCCCATTCTGAGGAAGGGTCACTGGACCCGAAACGTTAACTGATCTTTTTTTCCTCATAGATGCTGCCAGACCTGCTGAGCTTTTCCAGCAACTTCTGTTTTTGTTCCTGATTTACAGTATCCACAATTCGTTCGGATTTTATTTACCATTCTTTTCATGGCATTTCAGCTGTTGTGTGTACTATATCAACATCCAATACTGACGGGGCAGTAACTAGAGAACACAGAGGCTGCACAGTTGTCACCAGAGCACATTCAAAGAAAGAGCAGTCTCCAATCAATTAGAAATTTCCAAGGCTAAACTGAAATAGTTCCATTAGTAGCTATTCATTTTCCCAGGCTGTCAGTTATCCATTCCTTTGTCTGTCTAATTGTTCTTCTCTCTCTTTGGGCTCTACCTCCAACAATTATTTCCTCCTTGCACTACCCACTCCATCTTTGGCATAAAAATCCAACTGTTTCCTAGCTAGACCCGAAACATTGACCCTGATTTCTCTCTACAGATGCTGACAAACCTGCTGAGCCTTTCCAACAATTTCTGATTTTTGTTTCATTCTTTCTCAATGTTCCATATCTTTATTCACAAAAGTGAGCAGGTGCCCCATACTGAGGGCACAGCTTTGACATTCTGACACTGGGAAAAAGCAGTTCAACACTTGGCTCTGTTGAAACAAAGAGCTCATCATGTCCAATCCAGGATTGTCCTCAACAATTCCTTCTGCAGTGCTTTGAATACCAATGGTTGCATTACTAGGTACTAATTTGTGGTTTCTGAGTCTGTAGAGTCATTAAAGCATTCTGTCCTGATGACAGCTGTTTTGCACTAACAGAAAGCAAGTTGACTTGGTGAAACTTGAAAGCACTGCTGCCTATTGTTAAGGAAGAATGCAGGTTCAGAAATGGGAATTTTACATATTGTCTAAATAAGAAAGAATGCAAGGCAGCTGTTCCCTTCCCTCCCAATGGGTTGCATGATTGTCACATAATTAGTAGTTGATGACAACCTGGTGCTTTGCACCATAAAATCATTTGGAAAAAGAAAGCTGAAATTTGCTCAGCGAAGTTTATGCATGAACTATGTTGTGAATAATTCCCAGATCAACAGTTGTAGAAACCTGAAGTGGATAAAGTGTGTTTGCTGTCAAGCCTGAGATGCATCAATAAGTCCTCTCATTCCTGTGTAATTGCAAGATGTTTTCTGAAGGCAGCTTCCAAAAAACTAGAGATCTACTCATAAAAGGTGAACCTACATATTCTCTGCACTGACGGTACAAGACACAGTATGAGAAATGCAAGTGCCACTTCCAATCATTACGACATTAGACAGCAATCACTACATCCAAAATCATATTCCTTAAATATCACGCTTTTCGTCTACCTGTTGACACATGAAGATTTCCAACTCTTTTGATTTATGCCACGAATGTATTTTAATTTATTTATGTCATGGTAATATTTATGTCCCATTTGTTAGTTGTGTTGTAACTAACATCTCAAAAACAAAGATGGATTTCAATGAAACTTGGCACACAGACAGGGTATGTCCCAACGAAGAACTGATTAGTTTTTGGTAACAATGCAGATTTCATATCCAGATCTTGGAATTTTTAAAGGACCTATTAACATCGAGAGTTGGGTGTGTTAGATTTTAAATGTGTGGGTTGTTTTATTTCAGATGTTATTGATTGTTTTAGAATGCTGTGATTATCTCAGATGCTATGGTGGACTTTGTCACAGCCAGCAAAATAAGAGCCAAATATGCAGAGCAGGTTTTGGATTAGAATTGGCATGAAGCCTCGTTAGTGACATGCAAGCTTGTAATCAAACGATTTATTTCATCAGCCATGTAGTTAGAGCAAGAACCAGGTAGGGAAAGATCTCAACAATAAGATAATAACATTACAACGGTTGTGTAAGTTAACATAGTAAAGACATGCGCTCTACTTAGTGCCCTCTTCAGCTGTTTTACTAAGTGAACTTTTTTCCTTTCAAAGATGTCAAATATTGTCAAACAATAATTCTTTCTGTTGATCATTGTCATTTCAAATCGAAGCACATTGGTTAATAATCACAAGTTCCATGAGGAATGAAGAAATTTTAATTAACGTATTTCTCAAATTTCAAAAGCACAGTCAAGTTTTCAATAAAGGGAGTAGATTCTAGTTTAGAATCAATTTTGGCTTCTAAAACCTGGCATGGATGACAACAAAACGGGATTGGTAGCACCCTTCCACCCAGTGCTCCGGTTTTCTCCCATAGTCCAAAGATGTGCAGGTTAGGTGGATTGACGATGCTACTAATTGCCATAGTGTCTAGGAATGTGGAGTTAGGTGATTGGCCATAGTAAAAACCCTATATGGAAATATGGGGTTGGGTTGGGTTCATTGGGTTGGTTGGGATGCTCTTCGGAAGGTCAGTGCAGACCCGATGGGCCAAAAGACCTTTTTCTGTACTGTAGGGACTCCAAGATTTTAATGGCCTATTTACACCAATGTAAAGACCAAAGATACTTTAAAAGTATCACAAACTATTGAAGACAGTGAGCTTCTTTTAATATGTACACACAGTGCCTGATTGCCACTTTAGGTTGGAACTTTTTGCAACCCACACTATGCAAATTTTGATCACTTCTTTATGAATAACTGAGCGCCAAAGGTCTAAGTTGGGAATTACTTTTGTTGGTCCTAGAAAAGCAACAGTGACCCACTGGATCCTGATCATAAACTTACAATGGCCAAGCTGACAGCCAGGGCAACCAGATTTTGGCAGATTCAATCCAGTGATCTCTGTCAAGATGACTCTAATGGCTAATCAGTGGCCTGCAGCTTGCTGGGTCATTGTTAATAAAGCTGATGCCTTAAAATCACAGCCAATTTTTTGCTGCAGGTACAGGTAATAGCCTGTAGAGCCATATACCATTTCCTAAAAGCCAGGACTGCAATCTTGCTAATTTGTTAAAAAGAAATAGACTAAACTGCATGAACATTCTCCTGCATTGTGTCCTGGACTTTCATAGCATTCACCTTGTTGGATGTGAATTTGCTTGATGGGTTTTTTCTTTTTGCAAGATACTACAAAGCTTTTAGGCTAAATGTGGAGCTAAATATCAAGATTCCGTTATCAAGCCAGGTTCTTCAGAATGTTTCAATAACCTCCAGCTTTTTATCTCATTGGTGCCAGCTGCCTCCTCTGTTGCCATTTAAGATGACAGAAACCCTCAAATCTGCTGACACTATCATGACTGTATTCAAGGAACTTCAGATGGGCTGAAATGTATACATAACATCTCAATGTGATCTCATTAATGATCTATATACAGACAGCCACTTGCTTACATTCCTATGCCTTGAATATTTATCTTGATCTTGTATTTCGGTAGCTGGCTCACAACACTGGGAGAGTGTTCTCAATTACAGCAAAAAAAATGTACACTTAGTTTAAAAATGTTGCGTTGTATTATGTTTTAACCCTACCGATGGTGCAAGTCAGACACCAATACAGCACACTCAACACACTGTCTTACCCAGCACAAACAAAGATGGTTGTGGTTGTTGGAGGTCGGTCAGCTCAGACCCAGGCTGACATTGTGGCTACAATAGCACATCAGAGGCTAAGACTTCTGAAGTGGCTAACAGACTTCCATTCTCCCAAAGCCTGTACACCATCTACTAGGCACAAGTCGGGACTGTGGAGGAATACTCTTCAGTTACTTGGATGAATACATCTCCAACAACACTCAAGTAGCTCTTCATCATCCAAGACAAAGCAGCCTGCTTGACTGGCAGCCCGATAACAACTTTCAACACTCACTCCCTTCACAAATGACACAGTGGCAGCAGTGTGTACCATCTACGTGATGCGCTGCAGTTACTCACCAAGGATCTTTATAAACAGTACCCATCCAAACCTGTGACCACTTTTTCCACCCCCAACACCCCCCAGCAGAACATCACGTGCAAGCTCCTTTCCAAGTCACATACCATTCAAATTTAGAATTGTATTGTTGTTCCTTCATTATCACAGAGTTAAAATCCTGGAACTCTACTTCTAACAGCACTGGTTCAAGAAGATTACCCACCACCTTCTCCAGGGAAATAGGGGTCACCTAACATGGAAATGTCAGGCTATAAGTTATTATGATTTTGAATTTCAATTATAACATTGCAGGTTATATTTTCATCTTCACTAATCAAGCAGTGGAGACAAATGTTTACTTATAATTACCTGAAGAATCAACATCTGATGGCAATTTTGGGTATTTTAGACAGATTCCCATTCATTACTTTTCTTGCAGATTTAATTTTGTAGTCTGATCTGATTAGGATTAGCATTTCGCTGCAGTTTATATTTATTTAATATGATGGTAAGTGCCATGTAGCATTACTCATAGTTACTCTGGGCCAAGGCTTGTTTATAGCAATATGGATGTTTACACAATGTAGAGGAAAATAACAGGGCCATCAATTTACTGTGCCTACACAGGCTGAATATCATTTTAATTAATAAATACTATTCAGAGGTTTTTTATTGATGTCTTTGGGATTAAAGGCTCATGGGTCTTTTTATAACGTGTGAAAACTAAATGAGTTATTAATTTACACAAACACAACTAGCCCCAATCATGTATGCATGCAAACACGCAACACCACAGGAGATTTATTGTTTGGCTTAAGTAAATAGTGGAGACCAAATTTTTGTCTCCATGTATAGTGGAGTTAGACATCAGGGTATTTGAGGGGCTTGTGGTAGTGTTCCTACCTCTGAGCCAGGAGGCCTGGGTTCAAGTCCCACCTGCTCCAGAACGTGTAATAGTTTCTCTGAACAATTTGATTAGAAAATGTATATGAACCGCAACTAGTCATGCAGCTGTGCAGTACTTATTTTTATATTTTTCTGGGTATTCTTTCCCTCCAATGTCCTGATTTCATTGTAACAGGCAAGATGCATCCACCAAATTAACATACAGTACAAAGTTGAGTAAATGAAACCCATGACGTTATTTCCCAAGATCAATCAAGCTCAGAGTGACTGACTGCGGTTAGGAAAGCTACCTATGGGAAGTGTAGTTTTAATGGGGCAAATTTGCTCTTTGATCCTATTGCCTGATCTTTCCTCCCTACAAAGTAGCAAGGTGCCAACTTAAAATGTTGTACCTCCTAAAAGTGAGCATCTGAGGGGCCAATATAAAGGAAACAGCATGATCTCAAAGCCAATGCGCCTTTCACCATCTCTAACAGTGGAGCAACCTACCAGAAATCCCAGGGTCATGCATTTAAAAATAGCTATTGTAATGGTCACCATGTAACTGTCAATTGTTGTGAAATCCATCTTGTTCACTACTGTCCTTCAGGGAAGGAAACTGACATCCTCACCTGGTTTGACCTAAAGATATCTCTAGACCCACAGCAATGCGGTTCACTCTCTAACAGTCCTCAGGTAATTAGGGAAGGGCAATAAATGCTGCTGTTGTTGTGGCAATAAATGCTGACCTGGCAAGCACACCCACAACCCATGACTGAGCAAACAAAAACTATAGTGTGTTAGCACTTATTGAAGTGGAGTGAGATTTGGTAGCACAGAAGTGATGTCAGATCTTGGAAATAAGGAGTACTGAGGGTTGATGATTTTGCGTTTTTGGAAGATATGAATAGTTTCTTCTTACTAGGCCACCTTGGGAAGATCATGACCAATGTCTTTCCAGGTCCAATTCCAGTTTTCCAACACGGAATTCATTATACTACCCCTAATACTTCTAAGCTCCTACATAATATATAAAATATATACATATAAAGGTATGTTATATACCTTTATAACATTTATATAAATACAAGTTACTTCATGATCTCAGTTTATCTTAAACAGGACTGTAGGATCTTGTATGAGAGATATCTGGGTGCTTGGACCAAAGCTACTGAAAAGACAGCTGCTCCAATGAACGGAGAGCCTCGGTACTGGTAACCTGATTCAACTATTGACAATGCTGGTCACCTCTTTAATCTAATATGTAATTAACCTTATAGGGAATCATTAAATGAGAATATCATGTAAATTTATCCCTTTATCATTTTGTGGTTTATTCACTAGAGCCTCCATAAATTGTGATTTCAAGTGTAGACAGATGCTGTAGCATGTCCATTTGTAGATTTATTGCATTTTCAGTCCTGCGCAGAGCTAGTTCAAATTACACATTTCACTTCAATATAATCAATTTATCAACTGAATCAATTCTGTGTGGCTTATAATAATTAAAGACCACAACAAATGCCTGAACTTGCTACGTTCAACTAACACTGTTACCCAAGATAAATTGGTAGTATCTAAAATAAGCTTGGATAGACAGTATGTTTATCCAGTTTGTAGAAACAAATTAGTTTTCTTGTTCTCATAATTACTTGAACAGAAGCTAGATGACAAATTTTATATGCTTCAATTAAGTTTTTTTTAACTTGTGAGTGTGTGTATATCATAAAGTAAGAGAACACTTCAGACTACTCATCATATACCGTCATGTTTGGTGTTTAAGTTCTAAGCTTACCAAAATTAATTATGTTGAGGATGAAAATATGAATAGTGTCTCTCCTCATTTTAACTTGAGCTATTTCAAGCTAACTAATAGATTGCATTTTGAAAGCAAACAAAGCCTTTAATTATCGAGTTCCCACATATCTTGACAAAATCCAACTTGAAGTTTCAATCTCTGTCTCAGTCCTTCACTATTTGCATATGCATCACTTTCTCATTTCTCCTGTTCTCAGTCCTCTCTCGGACCCACAGGTATTAGTAATTAGAATATGCACAACCAGCAACAGAAAAGATAATCAGATGATAATTATCATTTATCTGCACTTGAAATCACAATTTATGGAGGCTCTAGTGAATAAACCACAAAATGATAAAGGGATAAATTTACATGATATTCTCATTTAATGATTCCCTATAAGGTTAATTACATATTAGATTAAAGGGTTGACCAGCATTGTCAATAGTCGAAACAGGTTACCACTACCAAGGCTCTCTGTTCATTGGAGCAGCTGTCTTTTCAGTAGCGTTAGTCCAAGCTCCCGGATATATATCATACAAGATCATACAGTCCTGCTTAAGATAAACTGAGGTCATATAGTATCTTGTATTTACATATTAAAATACGAGTTTGTAGACATGCTCGCCGAGCCAGTGGATTTGGATGCTAATATTTCATCTTCCTGCTAAGTAACATCGTCAGTGTGCCTCCAGTAAGCCATCGGTGTTCTGTCCTGCTTGTTATTTATATGCCTCGGTTTGCTGGGATGGTTGGTATCACTTCTGGATTTGTTTCTCAGTGGTTTGTACACAGGGTCTAATTCAATGTGTTGTTGATGGAGTTCCGATTGGAATACCAGGCCTCCAAGAATTTCCTGGCGTGTCTGTTTGGCTTGTGCGATTAGGGATGTGTTGTCCCAGTCGAATTCGTGATCTCATTGTCCGTGTGTGGTGTGACAATTGATCATGTTTCTTGGTGGCTAGTTGGTGTTCATGTATCCGTATAGTCAATTTTCTTCCGGTTTGGCCTATGCAATGTTTCTCATAGTCCTTGCATGGTATTTTGTATGTTACACCAGTTTTGCTGGTTTTGGGTACGAGATCCTTTATGTTCGTCAGTAGCTGTCGTAGGGTGGTTGTCGGTTTGTGGGCTACTTTGATACCTAGGGGTCTGAGTAGTCTCATGGTCATCTCTGAAATGCCCTTGATGTATGGTACAGTGGTAAGTGATTCTGGTCACACTGTGTCTTCCTGTTGTGGTCTATCTCAGATAACAGCGGGTTGTGCTCTTTGGGTATCCACAACCCGAGCTACAAATCTTCTCAAATATTAACATACCCTCCTTATATATTTTATCTATTTTATATATTATGTAGGAGCTCAGTAGTGTTAGGGGTAGTATAATTAGGGGGTTAGATACCGTTCGTTGCTGCCGTGAGCAGGAGTTCTGAAGGCTGCGCTGTCTGCCAAGTGCAAGGGTTAAGCACATCTCCTCAGGGCTGGCGAGAACTTGGAGAAGGAGGAGAGGGATCCAGTTGCCAGTGTCCCTGCTGGTAGGACTAAAAAGGAAACTCTGTTAAAGGAGCTGAATTAAAAAGCAAAACATCCAAGGTATTAATCTCAGGATTACTACCTGAGCCATGAGCAAACTGGCAGGGCATGAATAAAGTGCAGGTGTTAAATGCATGGCTCAAGATTGGAGAGAGTGGAATGGGTTTTAGGTCATGGGGTACTGGCACTGGAGTAGGTGGAAGCTGTTCCAGTTGCACAGACTTCAACTGAATCATGCCGGGAACAGTGTCCTGGCGAATCGAATAACTAGGACCATAGAGAGGCCTTTAAACTAATTAGAGGGGGAGAGGGTTCTGGATGGGGGGGATGCATAGGCTTACAAAGCATAAGAATATGGTGGCATTGCAGGGCAACTATTCTGGTGTGGAGACCGAATGTGGGACAGGAAGGGACACAGTGTAAAAGCATGAAGAAAGCTGCAAATGTGGCCAAAGGTGGAGAAAGTGGTAAAAAGGCAAAATTAATGGGTCTTTACTTAAATGTGCATGGTATTCAGAACAAAATAAATGAACTGATGGCACAATGATGGCTAATGGGTCTGATCTTATAGCCCTTATGGAGGCATAGTTACAAAAAAAAAAATAAAAGCTGGGAACTAAATTTCAGGATTATGTAACTTTTTGAAAGGATAGGCAGAAATGGAAGGGTGGTGAGGCAGCTTTGTTAGTACGAGTTGGAAGAAGTACTATGACAAAAGTAACCTAGGATTGGATAATGGAGAATCTATGTGGGTGGAAATAACAAGAAAACACTGGTGGGAGTAGTCTGTAGGACCCTTAACAGTAGCTGTTCTGCAGAACATAGAATAAATGAGAAGCAATGAGTGTATCTCACAATAGCAGTACATTAATACTGGGTGATTTTAATCTTCATGAAGATTGGGAAAAACAAATCAGCAAATGTAATCTGAATGACATGAGCTATGGTGAGATTTGTGACCAAATCGGACAAATAGTCTGGTGAGG
>JAHRHZ010000143.1:492255-522156 GCA_024137785.1 Ginglymostoma cirratum | reverse complement strand
AGGATACTGCTTGACCTGCTGTGTTCATCCAGCCCCATGCTTGTTATCTCGGATTCTCCAGCATCTGCAGTACCTTTTATCACCTAGCAAATTCAGCTGGCTGGTTGCTCCAAGCGACCTCTGTGTTGGACACCAAGCAACAACATACACCTCATGTCAATGAACAGTGGCATCTGATAAGTGCTAGCATTTAAGAACCCTCATCGCACACCTCCACTTACAGCATGGTTCTGCACTTCAATATGGAAATGGCATCTATCATTTTAATGCTGCAGCAAGGACACTTTGCATTCAGGGACATGCACCCTGCTCATGGATTGGACCAGGCTTCACCTCCGGGCTCTTCTCTCACTGTCATAACACACATGCGTGCACATACATGGAGTCTACCAGGATGCTCACAAAACCCCAACACTACCTTGCCTTGCCTTGCCTTTTGTGCTATGCCCCCTCAGTTACAGGCTCATGCTAGTTTTTGTCTTGCCTTGCCACTAGGCGCAGACAGAAAGAAAAGAAGCTTGTCTTGATTGTCAGCAGGCCTCAGACAAGTCGAGGGGAAATAGCCTTCGCTCGGGGAATCTGGCACATTAAACAAAAGGCAGTCTCCAATATCTGTCCAGGATATTAGACATGGTCAGTCAGCCACTAGGGACGATCAGTCAGGATGCTCCAAACATAAGGGGGAGAACCTTGATAAAAAACAGTCCACCTCCTGTACTGCGTCTTTCTGTCCTTAATGGGCTCTTTTTGCCCTGGATTGAGATGGAGGCAAGTATTATGGCTGATGAAAGTGGCTGGCACTGTCATTACTGTTGGTGCAGGTAGAGGGGTGTTCCGAGAGACTGAGTTGACAGCACAGAGGGCAGATAGGGTTACTGATGTCAGGCACTAGGGTGGGTGGCGGTGAGTGAAGGAAGTTGTTGTAGCTGATAGTGAGAACATGCCTTGCTGGGAGGTGGGTATGGTAGCAGAGATAGAGTGAGTGTTAAGCATTAGAGAGAAAGGGGTGACACTTATGCTGGCGGAGAGGTCATTGACCTTCTTCCTACAGTACTAGGCAGATGGAATATAATGTGGAAAATTGTGAGGTTAGGCAGTGTGGCAGAAAGAATAGAGGAGTTGAACATTTTTTAAATGGGTAAAGACTGCAGATAGTGGCAGCACTGAGGGATTTAGGGTCCTCTGCATGAGTTACAATAAGTTTTCACCCATGTTCAGCAGATAATTGGAAAGGTAAATGGACTTTTATTTCAAAAGAATGAATTATAAAAATAGGATGACTTGATAAAACTAGTCACATTATACCTGGAATACTGTAAACAGTTTTGGTTCACTTATCTAACAAAAGATACACTACATTGGAAGCAGTCCAGAGAAGTTTCACAAATTCGATTCTGGATTAGAGAGATGTTCTTATGAGGACAGTTTGATTAGGTTGGGCCTTTGTCGAGGTTAGAAGAATGTGAAACATTGAAACATACAAAATTCTTAGGGGCTTGACAGAGTAAATGTGGACAGGCTACTTCTCTTTGATGGAAAGTCTAGGACCAGAAGGTATAATCTCAGAGCAACGAGTCAGCCATTTAAGCCAGAGATGAGGAGAGGTTTCTTTGTCTCAGAGGTTAGTGGATTAGTGGAATTCTTTCCCGCGGAGGATTGTCAAAGTTGAGTCATTAAGAATGTTCAAGGCTGAGACAGACAGACTTCTAAGAAGTTAGTGAATTATGGGTTATGAGGAAAAGGCAGGAAAGTGGAATTGGGGATTATCAAATCATCCATGATCTCATTGAAAAGCAGACCAAACTTGATGGGCCAAATGGCTTACTGCTGCTCTTACAACTTGTGGACTTACGGTCTTTGTTTCCGCTCAAGAATATGTTAACATTTGTAGGTTGCCTTCTGTACAAAGATACTTGGAAAACACTGGTAAGAGGCTGAATACAGAAAAGAAAACTGACATATATTTTGATAAAAGTATAAAAATTGTAGTGCCTTAAACGATTGTCACATTATACAATTATGTACTCTTATTGATTTTTGACTGATCTGCATTCAGTTATGAAGAGGATACTTAATTTCTTTTGCTGTTCAATTAACATCAATGAGGATGTGTGGTGTGCTGCAGATGGGCAAAGGCATGATTGCTGGCCTTGTCATGTGATCACATGATCAACTCATTGTTAGTCTCTGATATCATGAACATGTAGGACAGACCTAAAAAAGGAAACTTTTCAACATTGTAATGATAAAAAAGAATTCTGAAGTGAAATGCACCACTAAGAAAAATAAAGTGCACTTCAATAAAATAGAATATAAGCAGCTAACATTTTAACAGTTACTAGCATTTATTCTACGCCAGAGAATTAAATTTAGCAAGCTGAAGGATTCTTCCAATAAGTACTCTTACCTTGCACTTGAAATGTATTCTTGCCTTGAATTTCACCCCTTGTTCTGACCTTTCGCTGTTCTCAAGATAAGGGAAGATCCATGATCACAAGCTAAAAAAAAGTTGTTTCTCCACTGTTTCCATCTCTCTTTCACTGAAGTTACAATGGGAGATTAGAAAAATCATGCTAAAATTTTCCCCAAATTCTAATTTGAAGAAACGAGCTGCAGTGAGATAGTAGAAGATAGTTTCTTAACCTCAAAGAGATCATGCGGCAAGTAACAATCTCATCAAACTAATGATAGGCAATGACCATCTGTATCAAAAGAGTCTAACTATTGCCCCTTCACATTCAATAGCATTACCATCACTGAATTCCCCTACTACCAACATCCTGGGGGTTATCAGTGACCAGAAATTGAACTAGATCAGCTATACGAGTACTGTGGCTACAAGAACAGATCAGAAGCTAGTAATTCTACAAGTGAGTAAGTCACCCCTTGACTTTCTAAAGCCTGTCCACCATTACAAGGCACAAATCAGGAGCGTGATAGAATATCCCAAAGTTGCCTGGATAAGTGGAGCTCCAACAACACTCAAGAAGCTAGACATCTTTCAGGGCAAAGCTGTTACTTGATTGGCATCTCATCCACAAACTCTCACTCCCTCCACCACTGGTGTTCAGTAGCAGCAGTGAGTGCCATCTATAGAAGATGCACTGCAGAAATGGAAACATCACCGCCTGCAAACCAAGCCACTCATCACCCTGACTTGGAAATATACTGCCGTCCCTTCAGCGTTGCTGGTCAAAATCTAGAGCTTCCTTCCTAACGGTATTGACACATACTAACACACAAGTAACTACAGCAATTCAAGAAGACAGATCTTCGCCAGCTTCTAAAGGGCTATTAGGAATGGGCAATGCATGCTGCCCTAGTCACAAAGTCCAGACCCTCTAAATGAATAAAAGTAAGTTTCCCATAGTATAGAGATAGCAAGGTGTAGAGCTGGATGTACACAGCAGGCCAAGCAGCATCAGAGGAGCAGGAAAGCTGACGTTTTGGGTCTGGACCCATCTATGACGTTTCATAGTCATCCACTCATTATAAAGCCATTGACAGAGAAAGTTGCAATTCTCCATCCAAACAAACATAACCTGAATACATTAACAAATTAACAAGGCAATTAAAATGAAAAACATCCTTTATAGAGTAGCTAGAAAAAGAAATGGGTTTACTTCAGTACATATTAAAATGTGGAACGGCATTAGAAAGGGAAGGCCCCACCAGATACAAACTAGCTTGAGGAGTTGGCTTGAAGGTGAGGAAAACAAAAGTGAAAATATTCTGATCAATTATTTCTTCAAAGGTTCAAAGGAAGATGTGAGCAATACACTTTCTCAACTAACACAGGAAACTGCAGGCCCATTAAACTTCCTTCTATTTTATGGAAAACGGTCAACTTGACAATAAGAGAAAAGGTTAAGAATTGTCTGTATAATATTAAGCAGTAGTCGACTCGGGTCGAGAAGGAATCCATCAGTTCCTGTGGACATGACACCACACATGGACCATGGAAAGCCTTATGCTGTAGTACATTTACACATCCAACCAACCACCACTGGTTAATTCAGGTATAAGCAGCTAGGTTCAGATTGGCAAGAAAATAGGTGCACTAGGTTTGGTCAATGAGCAATGATTTTTAATTTCTATTGTTGAGATAGAGTCAAAAACTCATGAACCAGAAAACACACTAACATTGAACAAAACATGCAAATGAAGCGCAGGGTAGAACTGAACACCATCCTCAATGTGAGTTTGGATATGGGAAGTATTTTGTCAGGTTGGATGCAGGTGACTTCTTCCCCTATCAATGCCCACATGAAAACCTCATCCCACCACCTTTGGTATTCAACCAGTGAGAGATGGAGCAGTTGCCACAAGTGAACTCCAAAAAGAAAACTCGGTAGCTTGTGGGAGGGGGCCCATCATTTAAAAGGAATCGGTATCTGGTCAAGGAAACTCCTGCCCTTTCTTTCAACGCCCTATTACCCAGACTAGCCAATGACTTCCTCCCAAGATTCCCGTCCCTAACTGGAAATTCATATAACAGGCCTTTCCCTAAGGAGGCATCTCTGGGTTCTAGCTGGATCTCCAGTGGACAGGCAAGATCCCTGCCGGCTGGACTGAATTATGCCCATAATGTGAACTAGTGTAAAATTCTGCACAGGGGAAGGCAAAAGAGGAGGCTTATACGCTCCTTTGTTTGTTTTGCCAGGGAACAAGCAGAAGGAAAACTGGCATAGAAAGGCGTTTTGCTGCTGAACATTTCAATCATTTGCACAGTCGCAATCAATAGAATTGAACTGCAAGACCCGCCTCAGGTCAGTCCAGGTGCAATACATTACAAGCAAATCCAGAAGGTTGGAACATGCATCGGTAAAGGAACCTGATTTTCCTTTGACTTAAATTACTGGTAGGGAAATTTGACATACCCAGGATAATTAGCACTAATGTGGCAGAGTAAGGCATAAGCTACAGGGCCCTAGGTCAGACTACACTTTGACAATTGTGTCCAGCCTGTCTTCTTAAAACACGAGAGGCATTCAAGCACTGGAGATAACACAGAGAAGAGCCACAAAAGTGATTGCTAGCGTCCAAATGTTAAAAGAGTAAAATCTGGAGAGATTACTTGTATTTTGCAGGCTGCGTTATATGTTAAAGTTACACAAGATAAACTTGCAAGAGGAGGATCCATGAATACAGGTTAATGTTAATCAATGGCAAAATCAAAACTCTTTTCCCACAAAATAATTCACATGGGTCATGTTTTCTTCAATCTCTCACTCTATCTCATTCATTATGTAACTGGTCTCCTTGAATTCTCTCTCATTGAAACATGCGGCTGGACAGAAGAAAGTGGTCATCACTGCTGGAACTCTGCAGCATTTACACCACTGGCGCCATATTTAAACTCCAGTTGCATTCAACACACTGCAAGTCAAGAGCTGCCCTTCGCAACCAGCTACTTCTCAACTATCCCCGAGGTAACGGTCCAGAAAGGCAAGATATCTCCACAGACAGGAACCTGGAGCTAGCAGCCGCCATGTAAGTGGAAAGTGAGCGCACTCTTGCAGCCATAATGTGCAAATGAGTGTAGATGTAAGAGATGTGTGTAAATATCCTTACCCTCTGAAAGCAGCAATGCTGATCTAGGGAGGATTGTGGTTGTTGATGTCCACTTGTGCAGGTAAAAGATGAGAAAATACAGCAAAAAAAATGGTAAAATCAGATTTTCGATAGAGGAAAAAATTCCAATTTTTCCCTTAAGGTTTAAACTTGCAACTTTGGAATCTCACTAATGAGCAATGACTACCCTATTTACATCTCATTATCAATGAATCTTGCATCATTTCTGTACAGCTCCCCTCCTTCCCAAATATCTAGACTTTGCTAATTCCAGACAATGACAATCAGAGTGCTAACTTGTCAGCTGCTCGTTCATTGCTAGGCTTCAGACGACTCTCATTGCTGTGTGGCTCATGGATACTGTCCTTTTCAAGGGTTCCAAGGGATGCTGAAATGGAGCAAATATATGATCTCTCCAGGTGGATGAACTATATACACCGAAACATAGAAGATAGGAGTAGAAGGAGGCCATTCAGCCCTTGGAGCCTGCTCCACCATTCATCACGATCATGGCTGATTGTCCAACTCAATGGCCTAATCCTGCTTTCTCCCCATAACCTTGGATCCTATTCACTCCAAGTGCTTATCTAGGTGCCTCTTGATTACAGTCAATGTTTTGGCATCAACTACTTCCTGTAGTAATGAATTCAGAAATGCCTTAATCGTCTCAATGATTGTGTGATCTTATGAGACTCAGAACGTGGATTATGGAAAATCATTTTCCCTCCTTATCCTGTGGTATTGTGGCAAATTGTCACGTTCCCACCAAAGTCATATGATCAAATCCTGGTTCCCATGCAATGGTATTAGTCGGAACTGCATGTGAATTTAACACAATAACTGTCAGTGCACCGATGTACCACACCACGATGCTGCTTATCTCACACTGATTTCAGCTAAAACTAAGAGGTTTTATACTAATTTTTAACACCGGTTTATAGAAATCATCTACAACGAATTCACGTTTTTCAAACGACATGGTTCTCCACTTTGAGCATTAGGTGTCACCATTAGGAAACAGGGAAACTAAATGGGGCAGGGTCAAATAAAGTGTAAAGCTTCCTTAATTCTTCCCTTCAGGCACAGCTTCAATTTCTTAAGATCGACTGTGCTTCACTGCACTTCTCAGTTCACCCTAAGTGCATCAGTTTGATTTAGTTCCATTGCCAATTTGTAAGTTGGTGGGCTGCAATCCCCAGAACTGTATTAAAACTGTTTAAGTTAACTTTATAAATAGCCTTGCAACTTCTACTGAGGGAGGATATGCAACACAAAAATACCTGCGAGTACTGGCAGTTAATAACTACTAAAACAGCCAATGGTACAAGACTATAGCTTAATCATTGACTTTGCTTCACTGCAAAGTAAGTACAAATAGAAATAATAAAATTAACAAGTTGGACATTTGAAATCACCTGTTTTACACCAGAAGCAAGTTCAATAATTGTTAAACAGACTAACACTGATCATTCATTTATCAAAGACTGGCAGAAAATTGAATGGGATACAATGCTGTTTTAATTTGAAGATCACACTGTTCTGACAACTGTCAGTTTGGATTTGTCATTTTCAAAAGACTTTAATTTGATGAGTTGTTGCAAATCCCTTTGGTTCAATTAACCTATTATCACTGGCTCAGCATCATTACTGTCAAAAATATCATTTGTACAAACGTTTCAGATTCTAGGTGATGAAAAGAAACTTATTTTCTGCAAGATGACCACGACCACAACAAGATGACCATAATTTTCACATCACATCCTAGCATGCTAAAATTAATTCACTACACAGTATTGCATTTCTAAGTCCAAGACCTTTGGATAATACCAGTTTACTGTCCAAATACTCCACTGAAGAAATAAGTCTCTTTTGCCACAGATGAGCAGATGAACGAAGTAAACAATAAGTACTGCAATATCCACAAATTCGAAGCAAATTCTTCTTCTGGGGAATATATTTAATATACAGGTCAGTAACCATCGAGAGGCTTTTAAACAGAGAAGTCTCTTAATTGCCTTCTTGAAGCATTGAAGCTCCTACTAAGAATGTCAAAGCAACACTCATTATAGTGCAGCCATCTATTCCCAGTGCTCTGTTTGTTCTTCTCGGTTTGAATAGATAGCTCTAGGGTGGGAGAAGGAACTAACAGATTTTTTTTTGATGATATTTCTTGCGCTTTTTTTGGGATTCAAGCCATCATCTATGGGGCCCACGTGTGCTTCTCTGGAGGCTTATAACCTTTTCCAGAGTAGTTATGTAGTTCTACAATGGGTCACTCATAAACTAGGGAAGCAGAAATACTCAACATGACAAGTACTCATTTCCAACTCTGTCCTTGGGGGCCATTAGCCTCTCAACAGTGACTGAACCTTTAAATGTGGTACAGCTCTGAACAGCTGTCAAACAGCAGCAACAGCAACAATGGGGCAGCATGGTGGCTCAGTGGTTAGCACTGCAGCCTCACAGCGCCAGGGACCCGGGTTTGATTCCAGCCCCAGGTGACTGTCTGTGTGGAGTTTGCACGTTCTCCCCGTGTCTGCGTGGGTTTTCTCAGGGTGTTCTGGTTTCCTCCCACAGTCCAAAGATGTGCAGGCTAGGTGGATTGGCCATGCTAAATTGCCCATAGTGTTCAGGGGTGTGTGGGTTACAGAGGGATGAGTCGGTGTGGACTTGTTGGGCTGAAGGGCCTGTTTCCACACTGTAGGGATTCTAATTCTAACCTATTGCAATTAAACAAAGAACTGCAAATGCTCGAGATCTGAAATAAAAACAAAAATTGATGGAGAAACTCAGCAGGTCTGGCAGCATCCGTGGGGAGAGAGCAGAGTAAACATTTTGAATCTGGTGACTCTTCATCTGAGCCGACAACAGCTAGAATAGTGGCACTTTTGCTGAAGACTTGGGGTGGGCGGGATTGTTTGGGGGTGTGGGTGGAGAGAGAGAGAGAGAGAGATGTTCAAAGGGTAGGTAAACATGGGGAATTGTTGATAGGAAACCAGGAGAGATGGGAAACTAAATAAGTGATAATGAGAGTTAAGAGTAGGAGAGCGTGGGTAGGGTGTGCTGAAAGAAACCCACGTCATGTTAGTACCAGGGTGTGGGGTTGGCTAAAAAATATGAAAGGACAGATTCAGGCTCTAAAGTTATTGAACACAATGTTGAGTACTAGAGGCTGCAAGGCATCTCATCGTTCGGTTGGGAACTCTGCAACCTCAAGGACTCAACACAGAGTTTATAACTTATCTTGAAGAGTGGAAATCGATATCCACATGTCTCTCAATAGTCTTAGTAACAATGTCTAACTTAGTAAAGTAAATTGCACCTGATTACAATCATGCAACACATTCAATCTTGTTAGAGATGAAGAGCCTCTTCTCCTTAAGTCTGACTACTGACTTTCACCCACTACTGTAAAGAAATTAAGGTGGAGGGAGCAAACTGTCCCAACCACTACTTGTAAATGGCTAGCACTGCAGTCTGTACAACATGGCAGCAGCACCTTTGCATAACACCACACAGCAACAATGGTGAGGATTCCAGTCAACTCAAGAGCAGAGAGCATTAAAGTGAAGCCAAGCGCAAAACTGGACAGTTACAGCTATAAAAACTACTCCTAATCTCTGTCAACAGCTGCAGCTGAACAGTTAAACAACCTGCAGACAAAATCATGACAAGATTAACAAGGGATTAGTGGCACTTTATGATAAAGTGTTTGGTTCAGACCTGGTAAACCAAGTGCAGAAACAAGTGTGAACTGGGATTAAGGCACACTTGGCAGCTGCAGATTCTTATCTAGAAAGGAGGGTCTGTACACTCAGTCTCGAATGGAGGTTCAACAAAGCAGTTAACTGGTATTGGAGCTCAGCAAGTAACATTAAAAATCCCTGCTGGGAGAAGGGAAGGCTATAAATTAACAAGCTGAAAGTTAAAAAGGAATATTTACAGCTCAATGTACATTGCCACCACAGCAAATGGATGCCACAATGCACAGTTACAGTAGAAGAATCAAGGGCCATAGAAGTAATTTAAATCAGGAATATTGCACTGGTAATGTTGCAAAACCATAAATAATGCACAGAGTCTATTAGAAGACAATAATAAGTAGAACATTGAGGTTATGATCATGAAAATAGCGAGCGATCATGGTTTAAACCATAGTTTTAGTGGGAAGAAGTTAGTAAGGACGTAGCCAGCGAAGTTTTGTGTGATAAAATTGTGGAAAAGGGTGGGCACTGCTCATTAGATCGCAAAAATCAGGAAATTACTAACTTAATGATGAAAAGCAGTAAACCTCCATTTTGCCGATATAAGACTGGAAACTTCCATTCTGACCACAAAAACATAAAAAGCCCCCAGCCATCAATACAAAGATACAATATTCCTATTTTACAGAGTTTAAAACTCTTCAAAATGTGGAAAATAAAACGGCATTGTTATTTGAAGTCAACATCTATTTGTAAAAAGCAACACAAGCTCCTACAATGCTGCTTGGCCTGCTGTGTTCATCCAGCTCTACACCTTGTTGTCTCACATTCTCCAGCATCTGCAGTTCCTATTATCTCCGATACAAGCATACTGCCCATTTAAAACGTCTTTAAAGCCAGGAATGAAAGCAGGACCGATTATACTGAATTTAGAAATGTGTTAAATTGAGTAGAATAAATATCACATTAGGAAAAGTAGCAATAGAAATAATAGCACCTGGAAGATTCTCACCAGAGATGTGCCAAATTGAACATAAGATAGGACATCTTGGAGAAAACAGTTCTTAAGATCCCAAACTGCTTCCAAGCTGGACATTAAATCATAAGCTCAAAATGTAAATACATTGACTTATCATCTGATTACATTATAGCTCATCAAAGCATAAAAGTTATAGAGTCATAGAGTCATAGACTTGTACAGCATGGAAACAGACCTGTCGGTCCAAATAGTCTATGCTGGCCAGATATCATAAATTAATTTAGTCCCATTTGCCAGCATTTCCCTCTAAATCCTTCCTATTCAAATATGTTGCAATGGTTTTAAATGTTGTAATTATACTGGCCTCCACCACTTCCCCTGGCAGCTCATTCCATACGCGCACCATCCTCTGCAGAAAAAAAATTGCCTCTTAGGTACCTTTTAAACCTTTCTTCTCTCACATTAAAACTATACCCTCCAGTTTTAGACTCCCATACCCCAGGGAAAATACCTTGGCTATTCACCCTATCCATACCCCCCATGATTTTATAAACCTCTGTAAGGTCACTCCTTGGTCTCCAATGCTCCAGGGAAAATAGCCCCAGTCTATTCAGCCTCTCTCTATATCACAAACCCTCCAACCCTGGCAACATCCTTGTAAATCTTTTCTGAACCCTTTCAAGTTTCACAACATCCTTCCTAAAGCAGGAAGACCAGAGTTGCACTCAGTATTCCAAAAGTGGCCTAACCAATGTCCTGCACATGACCTCCTAACTCCTATATTCAATGCACTAACCAATAAAGGCAAGTATATCAAATGTCTTCTTCACTATCCTTTCTACCTGTGACTTCACTTTCAAGGAAATATGAACCTGCACTCCAAGGTTTCTTTTTTCAGCAACACTCCCCAGGACCTTATCATTAAGTGTATAAGTCCTGGTCTGATTTGCCTTTCCGAAATGCAGCACCTCACATTTATCTAAATTAAACTCCATCTGCCACTTCTCAGCCCATTGGCCCATCTGGTCAAGATCCCGTTGTACTCTGAGGTAACCTTCATCGCTGTCCACTACACCTCTAATTTTGGTGTCATCTGCAAACTTACTAACCATACCTCCTATATTCACATCCAAATAATTTATTAAGTTCTATAAAATTTTGTCAATTGTTTTAATCCGAGAACAAATAAAGCTTTTGAAAGAGCGCAATTTAGCAGAAGAGTTCAACATCTGGGGAATTCATAGGAAAGTTAATTAATGATGTCTCTGCACTCGTGGAAGACTGTGACTATGTAGATTCAAAATCAGAATTCTATAGAGTCAGACTGTTCTTACAATTCCTGTCAATTTATTACAGCCCATAGAGGATTTGACTTTCAAGAAACCTATTCATGGCATGATTTGGCATGAAGCAGAAAGCAGGAAGAATCTCAGATCAATCCTGAGTGATGAAAGGCATCCTTATCACAGAAAAGCAATAGAATCCATCCAGAAGGTGACAACCAACACAAATAGTAGGAAATACAGTAGATTACAAGAGTTCATCAACACCATGGAACAAGGAAGCCTCACAGGTACAACTAATACCTGGAAATTAAGAAAATCTGTAAATGAACAGGTCACCTCCAGAAGGTGTGTATAAGAAGGACATAGTTACAGAGCACCATAAATGGCTACTCTGAAGTAGATGCTAATGTGGAAGAGCCACTGGCAAAAGAAAAGCCAAACATTGCATTCCTAGGGGAAATCCGTTTACCAACCAACTTGAGTTTGATAGAAAACTGAAAGAACTGCAGATGCTGGAAATCAGAAACAAAAACTGAAATTGCCGGAAAAACTCAGCAGGTCTGGCAGCATCTGTGGAGAGAAATCAGAGTTAATTTTTCAGGTCCAGTGATCCTTCTTCAGAACGGAAGTTCTAAGTTCTGAAGGGTCACCAGATTTGAAACATTAACTCTGATTTCTCTCCACAGATGCTGCCAGCCAGTTGAGTTTTTCCAGCAAATTCTTTTTGAGTTTGATAGAAATTTTTAATGTCAATGGACAGCTTACTAGTTTTAGATTTGTTTATGGTTGAGAGTTACTGTCTTATGGGATTGTTTACCATGGGTGAAGAAACAAAAGTTACAGCTTATAGAGAAGAACCTACAAAGTCCAGGTGGAACAATGTTCAAGTCTAAAGATAAACTACAAAGCTGCCGTAAGCTGCAGCAACACAAAGGGTACAGAAAAAGAAAGAATATATAAATAATTAATAACGAAGGAACCTCACTCTTGAGTAAGAATGTATGTTTTACTTTCAACCTTTGAAAAGGTTGAAGAAGTTGAGTAGCACAGAAGTAAAAGTTCCTTTGAGAAGTGGTACCCTAATTTTTCACAGGATTAGGGAATCCCAATACCAAATACAGAATCACATTAAAGAAGGATGCTAAGCAATTCTGTCTCGATACATCCAGCAAGATGCTTGAATGAAACAAGTTCAGAAGCAACTTGAGGAACTGAACAGAATGAATGTCATTTTCGTGGTAATGAAACCAAATCAGAATTTGCACTGAACTAACATGGATCAACAAGGCAGCAGTGAGGAAAATTCACCTAATGTCCGAAATAATCAAGAGTTTAACCAAATTTTCTAAAAGTAGAATTTTCACTAAAGTTGGTGCCAATGGTGAGTTCTAGCAGGTACCATTAGAGGAGCAATCAGGACTGCTTACTACATTTATAACTCCAACTGGGAGATGTTGCTTAACAAACTGCCACTCAGCATTGCCTCAGCCCCCAATCATAACAAGAGGAACACAACTAGAGGGTCCATGCAGTTTTAAAATGACTACAAGCTGAAGGACGTACCTTTGGTCATAAGTGTGAATCTTTCAAGGAAATGATTCACTTCTGAAAACAATGTCAACTGAATGGAATAACCTGTGCTAGGAGACTGCTTTCCAAAAGATCAAGGACATACTGATGCCTACACATGTCCTCACTGACTATAATCTATCGTGGACAAGAGGGAAGGTGAATCAAGTCTTTTTTACTGTCGTTCTCAATCATCTATTACAGGGGTGATTTTTAACTTCTTTGCTGTCCCTTTTAAGAAAAATACAGTGGACTTTCTCCCCCAAAATTTGCTTGTGAAATCAAATTTTAAAATACACTGGACTCACTCCCGCAAAACTTGCTTGTGAAATCAAATTTAAAAAGGTCCAAATTCATTCAGGTACGGTTTATCAGTTAATTTATGACTTGGTGGAGGCTTATAGATTGCATCACACATATCGGAGAAAGATGGCAAAAAAGGACAGAAATTACAAATTAAAATTTACTTAAAAGTCAAAGTAAGAGCATAACTTCACATAAAATAGAGTCTAGTAAGTCAGTGTCCAATGAATGTTGTTTCAGTGAACTGTGTCCAGAAGTATTTGCCACAGAATCCACTACACTGTTGAATTACAAGTCAGGGTGCATCAATCTGGGAATTGGCTTATCTTGCAAGCAAAATACAAGATTCCTTCCAGAAATCAGATTTCAAGTGACATTGTGATCCGAGGTGGCTCTTTCCTAAGATTAGAGTGGTTTACTTTTCTGATGTCACAAGCAGACTGATAAGTGAAACTGTATAATTAAAGGCAATTCATGCAAACCAGCAGTTTCGGTCATGTGACTAGGGTTTCTGGCTTAGCCTCCCAGCTAAGAAGGTGGGTGATAATGTCCTGATCAAAACCTTTTGTGTACACTATAGGGTCTTAGAAACAAATCAATCTTATAATGTTTCAGTTATGTCATTTGTTCGGAACAGGCTGAGGTGAACATTTCATCTCCCATTCCTTTATATTGGCTTCGGTGTAATGTTCATACAATGCAATCAGGTGTGACATTCCAACTTTTTCAGAGATAGCAAGAATGGCAGATGCTGGAGTCAGAGATTACACAGTGTGGAGCTGGAGGAATACAGCAGGCCAGGCAGCGTCAGAGGGGCAGGAAAGTTGAAGTCCCGACCCGAAATGTCAACTTTCCTGCTCCTCTGATGCTGCCTGGCCTGCTGTGCTCCTCCAGCTCCACTCTGTGTTACCACATTCCAATTTTTGTCCTGTTAACTGCGGGAAATTTCTAGAACCCCAGCCAACTTACCCATTCTGTGTTTGACAGCAGTCATTTTTAAATCCAGCAAGAATCATCTAAGAATTTAAACAAGATAATCTAACTTTTTTTTTTAAGAAAAATTGTAGGCTCACTCTCTGCCTGCCCTTTGGGCAAGAATTTCAGCTACAGACAAAGCAGTTGTTTTCCAGGAGCAACCAGATGGGTGTCGGAAGCTCCCTCTCCTGCCACTATAATAGATACCATCATGCATGACACTGTATTTATGCCTCCAGGGCACTGTCAGACCCAAAGACATAATACACATCAGAGAAACAGGCTCTATTCGTGCATCGGCTTGCAAGAGATTTTGAGACTACAGCAAAAGTGCTCAGAGCGTTGGAGTATAAACTTTTGGTCACCTTGTCAGATGAGAAAGAATTGATGGTGCCTCCATGGATGCAGAGATTCTGACTCTGTTTTGAGTTTTTCCTATGAAACAAAATAGGGGAAGAGGAAGCCACAGATATTATTGAATATGCTGTCCAAACAATAGTGGACAATAACAAATTGTTGAAGAAATTGTTTGCGAAATTCAGTTGCATGCTCACGCCACAGTATTGCAGTGACCAGTGAGCCAGAACAGGCTCAATGAAATATGACAGGAACAAATGAAGGACTGAAAATGTGCTGCCATTTCCTGGTATTATGAAGAAGGTTAGCCAGATAAAAAGCTCCGTGGGCTTTTGAGCACAATAGCATTTCACAATTAAGGACAACATACTAGAGTTATTACTGTTAACCATTTTTCACAGTGGGTAGAGGTGAAGAGGTTACATACCACCACCACAGATGCAGCTGTCAGGGATCTTGCATGAAACATCTGCAATGCATAGGATCCCTGAGGACATTGGTCTGTTATCTGAGACATAGTTTTCTAATGTATCTTTCAGACAACCTTCTGCCAGTTCTGGATTTGAATATGTAACAAGCTCACTGAGATATTCACAGTCAAATGTCTTGTAACAATGTCTAACGTACCCAATTTCTATAACACAATAAACTACATCTTATTTAAAACAAAAGCTTCTGCTCATTAAAACTTGCTAGTGGTTTTTCTCAACCTCTGTAAACCAAATAGGTCTCAGACTCAGTCACGAAAAGAAGATGATAGCAGTAAATTACCTCAACCACAAGCTGGTAACGGTTGGCATAACAGCACATACAACAAACTGCATCTTGTCCTTCAGCATTATTTTATCAGGTTATAACTTGGGTTTTTGTGAACTGAATTATTTACATGATGGGAAACAGAAATTAAAGCCATCACAAAATATGTAGTGATTGAGACCCAGTTATTTTACACCATTCTTCAGCAAATGTCACAGGGTCAAAATAATGGAATTCTGTCCCTGGCAGCACTGTGGGTCTACCTACAGCATGTAGACTATCACAGTTCTGGAAGACAGCACACCACCACCACCACCACCACCATCTTCTCATGGGCAATGAGTGACGGGCAATAAATGCTGGCCCAACTGGTGATGTCCACATCCCATGCATGAATTAATAACAATAATAAGGTTTGTAAAATATACATTTCATAAAAGCAAAGAAATGTTATATTTCAGATAAACAAAGAAAAAATTAAACTGAAAAACTCATGTGGTATTAAAGAAAATAAGATGTCTTATAACCTGAAAATTCAAATTGTACATGTTCTAAGGCAGGATTTCTTTAGACACAAAAACTGAAATTGCTGGAAATACTCTGCAAATTTGACAGGTCATCAATCTGAAGCATTAGGTTTGTTTTTCTCTCCACAGATATTGCTAGACCTGCTGAGGATTTCCAGCATTTCCTGATTTTAAAAAAATCTCCAGCATCCACAGCATTTTTACTTTGTAGGCACGACATTTAAAGGATGTCAGTTAGCGACAATAACCTTGATAATGTCATCTTAAGTGACAAGTTTATTTATGGGAAACTTTAGTGCAGTTATGAAGCAACTGCATTTATTGTACAGATCACTTCTCTATCCAAATCACTGAGATTTATTTTTCCTCATCCATTATTAGGCCAAGGCTCAGAACAACCTCCAGGCATTTATTTAGGTGATATGGTTACAAATTAAAATTGAGTAATTTAAATGTAACACTACAAATATCCAGTAACAACATTTGTCACTCCCATTTATATTGTGACAGTCCTTGAGTGACATCATTCACCTGTAGTCTCAGCACAAACTTATTTCATATCATCCTTGTGGTCAAACAAGCCATTAAAGAGCTCTCGGCCCACAGTGGGGAATCGGGCTAATTTTACCATTATGTTTAGAGCAGAAAACTGACAAATCAGGCCAAACATTGTTTTTACATCTTGCTCAATTTTACTTGGCATTTGCTTCAAAGCCAAGTAAATCAGCAGGGTGTACAACTAGCGATGAACTTGACTCCATGATACTTCCACTGGTCACACTGAATTAAAATTGTCACTGCCTGCACCATCATTTGCTGTAGGGGGATAATAGGCGAAGGTAATATTAGAAGGTGTGTGTTTGACATATGCAGAACAGAGTGTCCTAGGACGCTAAACAAAGACATCATGTGGTACCAGGCTCTGATGAGTCATGAAATTCTGAAATTACATTACCAGGGAACTGAAAATTGAGCGACATAAATATGTGCTGCAAACTTTGTATAGTTGAGTGAGACTCTCAGGTGACTGAGACTTGCTCCCTGGCACACCCTCAAAGAAAATTGGTGCTTTTTTGAACACTGCAGCCTGAAGGGTAGTCACTTCACTGCAGCACTCTTCCTCGTGTTTTGAGCTATATAGTCCATGTAACATTCGATTTTTCAGTGCAAGGATTTAGAGGAGCTATAATAAAATCATGCAAATAAACGACCCCAGGTGTGATCTCACCAATGTCCTGTTTAACTGAAGCAGAGCCTCCCTACTTTTGTATTCAATCTCCCTCACGATAAATTATAACATTCTATTAGTTTTCCTAATTACTGGCGGCACAGGTAATTTTTTGCAATACATGCACAAGACACACTGATTCTTCTGCATTTCAGGGCTCTGCAATCCCTCACCATTTAGCTAATATGCTTCTATTTTATTCTCCATACCAAAGCTTTACATAGAAGTAAGCTATTCAGCCCCTCGAGCTTGTTCTGCCATTTAATGAGGTGATGGCTGATCTGTGGCCTGACTCCATATACTCTGCCTCTGCCTCCTTTCTTGTTGATATGCTCAGACCTCTGGAATGAGGCTCAAAGCCCCAAATTTCTGGCTTAAAGACAAGGGCCCCACCAATGTGCAAAGGCAGACAACTTAGCCAGTGATAACCCAGAATCCAAAAGCAATAACATTCTGTGAAACCCCACATAAACCTCTTGCCATCTGTAAGCTTTTACTCATCATCCAGCTTGTAATAGTGATAAAAAGAGTTAAGTGAAATGTCAGACCACTGATTTCATTCTCTGCACTAGGATCTGTCCACCAGTGCCCATCAGCAAATTACTGACTGTCCACCTCACCAGGGCACAGTTCCAGTGCTAATCTGCAATTCTAGAAAATATTTGGTGCAATATTTCTGCACCACATGTTCTGCCCAGCATGCCTCTTTTTTTTACACTTTTTGAATTTGCCTTGCTTGGAATTAACACAACCTTTTTCAGCAAATGGGGCAAAACGGTGTTCCTATTGCACATTCCAGGCATACAGTGGAAGTACCCAGAAGGTATGAGGATTTTTGTTCACTATTTTGCCACAAAAAATAGGAAGGAGAAAATTCAATTAATGATGTACTTAAACAATGGTCTAGAGATTAGAAACAAAATTTCAAACAAAATGATCGAGATTTGTTCTTACACTTGTGTGTTATCTGAACTTCTCAAAGGACATGATAACTCTACTTAATCAGTCAAGTAAAACGGGTTTGCAATTAGGTGATGTCTTATATAGATTCAGAAGGTTCCAAAGCACTTCACATGTAACAAATTGCTTTCTGTCACATGGTCACAACAGTTGATCATCTACTTTCACCCATTCAGCATTCTCACGGCCATCAACACCAGGAAAATGGATTCAAGTGATATTTGGAGTGCAAATTTATTTAAATATAAGAAGTCATAGTTATTTTCCATTGTGGTATATTTTTTAAAAACTAGATATTTTCAAAGCCAGACTGAGTGATCACTGTTCGTATTAGGTGACACTGGGGAAAGGTGTATCCATTATATAATGAAGTCTCTCAACAAACCTGTGTGGTGCAATTTGAAAGTTAGTGCTTCATCTTAGTTCTGTAACCAAGGCAGCATGGATAATTCCCATGTTGTTACAGAAAAAGAGGGTTATGATGAAACAAAACATCAGAAAAGGTGGGGAAAATATCACACCGTGTATATCTACAATGAATCCAGCATTTCAGAACTTTAATTCAATCCTATATATTTTACCTCAGATAGCCGTAGGAAATATTTTGAACATTCTTTAATGCAAAATAACTTTGGTCACGTTGATAGCTATGGACGCATTGGGAAACCAAGAATGACTTCATTGTTTTAGTATGTATTTGAACTTGTGAGATCAACACCAAGTTTTGCAGTGGGTAAGAACAAAAAGAATCAAAACAAAGCTAATGTAATGTAAATCATCTCATCCAAGAAAGTTTTTTCTGGTTCAATGTCATTTTAAGAATGCATCACATATTCTGTTACAATTCACTGGGGTAGCATGCTGGAAACAGAGCCTCGCTATTCATGGCGTTGTTACAAAAGTTAAAGATTTTATAAAGTACACAAATTTCCTCAATCTACCTGACTTCCAGACCCAGGCTGATAGAAAGCATGAACCAGGTTTCTGTACTGAACAAAGAACAACTATTTATTACAAATAATTAAAATCTAGCTATAAGGTAACAGTTATAAAACCATAAGTATATTTTATCACTACTAATTAAAGCTCTAATTGCCTCATGAATTCCCCCTCGCCCACAAAAACACAGTGGACAGGCAAGAAAACTGGGAAGACAGTTCAGTAGTCTTTATTCCCAGGTTGTGTGGTTGACGTGATCTCTATGACTCTCATTGCTTTAGTTGTCTTTCTCTGGATGATTTCACTGGTTGATGAGAAGCACAAAGAGCTGGTTCCCTTCTAAAATGTCACTGACTTATCAGTTAAAAGTCACAGCATACAATGACCATTTCAGGAAAGATAAACTGGGTTTCTTCTGGTCTACAGTAAGATTTGACTGCAGAGAACAGATAAATCATTAGCCAGCTAAGGAAGAACTGAGCGTTTCTCTCTCTCTATCTCTCTCTCTCTCTGTAACTTGTTCCCAGCTCTGAACTATTTGGTTGCCTGAAAACCAATCACACAGTTTTTGCCAGGCAAAAAGATCTCAGTCTTTGATAACTAGTCACGAGTCCAGAGATCAGCCATCTTTTTGTTGCCAGTAAAAACAGCATTTGCACACCACCTCGGTTCCAAATCACAATTCAAACTTCAATTAATGCTTGTTGAAACAATTATTTATACGATGTTTGCCATGGGTGTCAGGTTATTTGTTCATTCAAAACCACAGCTACCCTTTCAAACACGTTTTTTTGAGACAGTTTTTTCAATTTCGGTCCTCAGTTTTGAAAAATACAAAGAAAAACACACAGCCCTTACAGTTCCTTTGATTCCAGGTGTACCTTTAGTCAATATCCAGGTGTACCATAGCATGACTGCGTTAATGAAGGCCAGGTAAAATTACTGGTTTAGGACATGTCAGATTAAGTATGGGAAACATTAAGATCAAGAGTTCCTCACAAATCCCCATAAAAGACCTAACAGAATCTCAGAAGTTAAGGCTGTTTGTAATGATTAGTCCACTGGTGATCACATAAGCCATTTGGAGGGACTAAGTTAAGAACATGACCTGGAGGCATTAGTCAGATCTTTCTTGGGAGGGTCTCCCAATCAAAATTACAGTTTGCAGTGTCCCGTGATAGTGGATCATTTAAAAGGCTGTGAAAGTTTGGTTTCTATTTCTTCAGTAGAAAAGGTATGTTCAAAAACATATCAGTGGTTGCGGCCATGACACATATTTTGGCCACATAACTTGCATCTTTCTTGAGTGAACGGACATTTCCTGCAAACATGGGACCAACTTCACTAGATGAACTTTTCAAAAATAAGTTGGGTCCCTATTACAAACGATGATATCTAATTTTTCCTTGTTGCTAAACACACAATGGTACAGAATGCGAAGAGGAGAGAGACACACGCACACATACACTTGGGCAGATTTTTATGAAAATTATGGGAAGAATGAATTGAAAATGTTCTCAAATGCTGTCTGTGTTAAGGAGGCCCTTACCCACCATATTTTCATTGCTGCAAGACAGATGCATATGCAACTTGGCCTACTGCTTCTGGAGGCAAGTTCATTTTATGGGATGAGGTCATTGCTGGCTAGGCCAGCAGTTATTGCCCATCCCAGATGGCAGTGAAGAGTCAACAACATTGCTGTGGGTCTGGAGTCATATGTAGGTCAGACCAGGTAAGGATGACAGTTTCCTTCCCTAAAGGACACTAGTGAACCAGATGGGTTTTTCCAACAATTGACAATGGCTTCATGGTTGTCATTAGACTCTTAAGTCCAAATTTTTATTGAATTCAAATTCCACCATGTGCCATGACAGGATTTGAACCCAGGTCCCCAGAACATTACCTGCGTCTGGATTAACAGTCCAAAGATAATACCACTAGATCATCACCTACCCAAGTCTAAGGCAGCAAATGGGTTGAGTGGATGGTGAGAACAGCATGCTAGGAGTTTTACCTCCATTTCTTTGTAACATTGGCCCAGCTGCAATCATGACTTTTGTCCCTCAAGCCCGTCATCCTCAAATACTGCAACGGTTATCAACAGAAGCAGCTCACACAGACGGCCAGATATTTGTTTTCTGTCCCTCCTCATTATGAATGCTTGCCTGTGCTCCAAGAATACAAATTAAATTTATTCTCAGCTGGCAACTGATCACAAGTTTAAGCTTTGTTGGATTGACATCTTCATTGACGTTTTTTTTAATGTCTTTTCAACGGGTGAGTGTTGAGTTATGCAAGATTAAAAGCATATAATGCGGTGAAGGTTAGTGGGAAGTCAGAGGATCAGTATGTCTTTAAAAACCACTGGAGGGCAACCAAAAAAAAAGTTTGGGTGGGCAGAAGATGAAATAAGAGGGTAAACTAGCTAGCAATATACAAGAACATTGCAAGAGGTCTTTGTTTGGGGAAAATAAAAGGTAAAGACAGAGGAAAGAGTGGACATTGGATCATTGGAAAATGAGGCTGGAGAAATAGTAACACAGGAACTGACCAAATATTTTATATCAGTCTTCGTGGCAGAAGATACAAGCAGACTAAGATTGTGAGCAGTTTTGGGCCCCATATCTAAGGAATGATGTGCTGGAGGGGATTTAGAGGATGTTTACGAGAATGATCCCAGGTATTAAACTGGTTGTCATATGAGAAGCAGTTGAGGACACTGGGTATGTAATCAAAGGAGTTTAGAATGATGACAGAGGATCTCATTGAAGCTTATAGAATACTGAGAGGCCTAGGAATAGAGTGAACATGGAGATGATGCTTCCACTAGTAGGAGAGACTAGGATCCAAGGGCACATCCTCAGAGTGAAGGCATGACCCTTTAGAACTAAGATGTGGAAGAATTTCTTCAGCCAGACGATAGTGAATCTGTGGAACTCATTGCAAGAGGAGGCTGTGGAGTCCAAGTGATTGAGTATACTTAAGACAGAGTTAGATTCTTCATTGGTCAGGGAATCAAGGGTTACAGGGAGAAGGCAGGGAAGTGGGGTTGAGAAACAGTTCAGTTAGGATCGAATGGTGGAGCAGACTCGATGGGCAAAATGGCCTAATAGCTTTTGTGATTTAATTAACCCAGAATGTTTATTTCACCAACATTCAATAGAGATAAAGGAGACAATCTTTATTGATGATCTGAGATGCTTATCAATGCTTATGTTCATTCTCACTACTGTTCCTGGCACCTTTTCAAAGTTCACAGCTACAGAAACTGGAATAAATAGGTAGATCTGTTTTTATAATGTACAAGAATGAACTACAATGACTCCTTGCCCAGAAACCTTGTGTGACACTGGTTTAATGCCTTACATGCTGATTCAGTGGTTCAGAAATATAGCACTTAAAAAAAAACTTCAACATAGCAATGCAAGCAAAATCCAATTTGTCATACTGTGAAATCACAGCAAGTGTAGAATTTGCCCACTTACATCTTCACAAGCCACTGCCTCAAGCTAAAAACATTCCATCTATGTGAACCAATAATTTATACAGACTACCATCAGTCTAGAATTCTGCATATGCTGATCACTGCAGACTTTTTTTTAAATTGGAGATACCGATCGCAAATTAGGTAATTTTTTGGCAAATGCCTCTGTTCTTACTCTCATTCCTACACTGAACTCTCCTTGATGTGTGAATCCGTGCCCTAACACTCCACTGAGGATATTTCAATCATTATAGTTAGGCCTTTCATACCATCCTTGTACACCAGATGACAATGTGAATATTTGTGTAATTATTCCCTTCAACACCATCTGTTTGACAGTTTGAAAATCATAGGTCTTGCTGAATGCTACAATTCAGGTGTCAATCCCGAACTTTCAACTTGTTATTGCCAGCAAGAAAAGACAATTCTCATATAGAAGTCCAATCTCGTATTATACAAAATCTGCACTTGTAAATGCATCGTGGTCACATGGCGTGGAGAATGACAAAAGTGAACCCTTGTTATGTAAAAGTCCAAAAATGATGAAAGGCCCTCTGTCAAGTCTTTACATTTCACCTGAAGCTGCTGTGCAGATTTATTTTAACGTGTAATACTACACACAAGTAACTAGTAATATGATAAAAACATTGGCTTATATGTCTTTAGAACATATTAATAGGTTTGACTAAAAGTCTGGTTGAATGGGTGAATTTAATGAAGGCCTTAAAGGAGGAGAAAGACATGGAAAAATGGAGAATCTTACTGACGACAAGGGGTCTAGGCATCTTAAAACCTGCCTGTGAATGATGGGGCAAAAGGAGTAAACGATATACAACAGCTAATTGATCACAAGAGGTTAAATACTCTTTTATATAATTTTCTTCCATATTTTGTTGAAACAGCTTATATGACCTTCAACAGTACAATGTACAGCATAGAACTGTTAGATCACAGGCTGCCATTCAGCTCAACATCCTTCACAAGCTCTGTGAATGAGTAATTCACTTTGTGTCAATCTCCTGCCTTATTTCACGTTACTATGCACATTCTTCAAAATTCAAATAACCGTCTAAATCCTTTTGGGATATTTCAATTAAAGTTGCCTCCACCACAGTGGAGTTAGTAACAGCTCCCAGTATGAAAAAGCTTTTTCTCATGTCACTTTTGCTGCTTTCGTATTACTTCAGATCCGTGCCCTTAATTTCTTAATCCCTCACACGAGTGGAAACAGTCTATTCTTGTTTATCCTGTCCAGGGCAATCACGATTTTGAACATCTTCATCAAATTCCCTCTCAGCCTTCTTTCCTTCGAGGAAAGCAATCCTACCTTGAACAATCTATCTTCATAACCAAAGTTCCTCATTCCTGGAACTATTTTTGTAAATCCTTTACTGCACTTGCTCCAACATCTTCCCATCTTAAGTACAGAGAATGCAGTACTCCAGCAGAGGTTTAACCAGTATTCAACATATCCTCCTTTTTGTTGTACTCTATTCTTGTTTAAATGTGTTCACAGGTTGGGGATTTCTCTGGCTACATCACCTTAAAAAGTTGGTAGTGGTGAGCTGCCTTCTTAAATTGCTGCTGTCCTTTGGGAACAGGTACACCACTGTAATGTTGGGAAGAGAGTTCCAGGATTTTGAACCAATGACGGTGAAGGAATAATGACATTGTTGTCAAGGTGGTTTGTGACTTAGATTGAAACATGCAGTGTTTATAAGGCCGCCTTTGTTCTTTTAGATGGTGGGGATCGTGCATTGAAGTCTTCTTAAGTAGCTGCAGTCATCTTGTAGATGGTTCCACTGTGCTTCAGTGGTGGCGGGAGTAAATGTTTTTTAAAGTGCTTGTCACAAAGTGAAAAATAAATTAAATACATATTGCTGAGAATACATATTCCTACTTATGGACTATGTGAAAATCTGGAAGATTTTGCGACTGGAGGCCTGTGACCAGCAGTGTGTCGCAAGGATCGGTGGTGGGTCCACTGCTTTTCGTCATTTATATGGATGATTTGGATATGAACACAGGAGGTATGGTTAGTAAGTTTGCAGGTGACACCAAAATTGGCAGTGAAGAGGAATATCTCAGAGTACAATGGGGTCTTGATCAGATAGGCCAATGGGCCAAGGAGTGGCAGATGGAGTTTAATTAAGATATATGTGAGATGTTGCATTTTGGTAAGGCAAACCAGACCAAGACTTACACAGTTAATGGTAAAGCCCTGGGGAATGTTGCAAAACAAAGAGACATAAGGGTGCAGATGCACAGTTCTTTCAAAGTGGAGTTGCAGGTAGGCAGGGTGGTGAAGAAGGCATTTGGCATGCTTGTCTTTATAGGTCAGTGCACTGAGTATAGGAGTTGGGGCTGTACAGGACACTGGTTAGGCCACTTTTAGAATACTGCATTCAGTTCTGGTCTCCTTGCTGTAGGAAAGATATTGTGAGACTTGAAGGTGTTCCAAAAAGATTTACAAGCATGTTGCCAGGATTGGAGGGCTTAAGCTGTAGGGAGAGGCTGAATAGTTTGAGGCTATTTTCCCTGGAGTGTCGGAGGCTGAGGGGTGACCTTGTAGAGGTTTATAAAATCATGAGGGGCATGGTTAGGGTGAATAGCCAATGTCTTTTTCCCAGGGTAGGACAGTTTAAAACTCGAGGACATGGTTTAATGCGAGAGGGGAAAGATTAAAAATGGGCCTGAAGTGCATCATTTTCACGCAGACGGTGCTGCACTTATGGAACAAGCTGCCAGAGGAAATGATGGAGACAGTTACAATTACAACGTTTAAAAGGCATCTGGATAGGTACAAATGCTGACAAATGGGACTAGATTAGTTTAGGATATCTGGTCGGCATGGATGAGTTGGACCAAAGGGTCTGTTTCCATGCTTTGTAACTCTATATGGAACTGTGTGGATACATAGCTGACCAGCAGTGGCAGAACCAAACTGTGCATCGATGAGCAGGTTATTGCTGAGGAAGTTCTTCTGGAAAGCACTGTTGATGACTGCTTTCAACACTCTGCTGATGATCAAGACTAGACTAGTAGAATGATAATTATCCAGTTTGGATTTTTCTTGCTTTTACTGTACAGGATATAACTAGGCAATTTTCCCCATTGCTGGGTATTTGCCGCTGCTGCTGCTGATACGGATTGTTTTGGCTAGATACAATGTTTGTTCTAGAATACTTTCTTTAGATTAGAACAAAATCATTTTACTTTGGATTATTCTCTCTATAGTCAACCAAAACTTCATAATACAATAATCACTGTCCCATAAATGTTCTCATCCTGACACTTTATCTAGTTGGCCCATTTCACTCCCAAGTGGGGCCAGCAGCGCAATCTTTTTGTAAAACATTTATTTGAACACACTGTAGTAACTCTCACGGCCCTTTACTGCCATCTAAGTCCATACTGGAGAATTAAAGTCCCCATTATAAATGCCCTGTAGTTCGTGCAACTTTATAATTTCCTTGTAAATTTGTTCCTCTACATCCACCTCACTAATTGGTGACTTATAGACCAAGCCAGACTTTGTCAGTGCACCTTTATTGCTTCTTCGCTCCAACCAAATAGATTCTGTGCTCAACCTTTCTGGATATCCTCTTTTTCCAGCTCTGCAGTGTCCTTGTTAATAAATATCACCAGCTCTCCCTATTCCCCCTTTTATTTTTCTTTCTTTCCTCTTGCCTGCAGCACAGTATGGATGGTGTTAGAATACTCCACAAGGAGAGTCAGTCTTGACAACACATACACATGACCACGTGAAGAAGACATATTAGTTCTTATCTGACGTAACTGTAAGATCAGAGCCTGGTACATCAATGGTTACCATGTAGACCAGTATTTAATATTAACATGTAATAACTTGAGTTACTTTGAAGTTTAAACAGTTCTTCTCTTTGTCTTCTTCTTGACCAGTCTGTCCCAGACCAAACTCAAAACTGGCATCAAACCACATGATAAAGGAACCATAAGAAAGTTCCACAGCTATGATTCCGTTTTGAAGGTCTTTATCATTATAACAGATAATTATCATTCTACCAATCTACTGAGTCATCATTCAAAATTAAGGCTACTATATGAACAGTTAATGTACAGCATTCAAGTAGGCAACCTGACTCATCATTGTCTAGGTCTCATATCTGGCAGGGCCTTAGCCATGGCTTTCTGAAATTTGGCCTGAACATAAACATCATCATCTACTTATTTCACAAATCATCAATCAATCTGGCCCGATTTTCTTCACTGGAAGGATTGATCCTTTCCTCCATTGTTAAGTCTGGGAGTGAAAGCCAGTTTTCATTTTAAATCCAGTCATTTCAAAATAATTCAATACAAAATAGAGAAATTCCCCTCATGTACTACAGGCTATAGGTCTGCTGTTTACTAGTTTTACAACGGGATTTTTTTTTTAAGGATACAATACCTTGTTTTCTTGTAAGTACATTTAGTTAAATCCATTTAAACAAACTGGTCTTTAACGTGATACCAGGTTGCTTTAACAATAATTGTCCCATTAAATGGTTTTCATGATCCAACATGCTTATAATGTGAAGTGTCAGTGTAAAGGTTGGTACTGGAATTATAAAATCTTGTAAAATACAGTATAAAAATCACACCTGCAACTTACACACTCTGCAGCCAAGCTATAAACATTGCTTTCACCAGTTCACAGATTGTTAAAAACCTGTGTGAAGCACTGACTTAATATCACAATCAGATTGTAGAGTGCTTTCCACCACATAACAGGCAGTTATTTGTTACATTTACTTTAAACACTTATTCCCAGCAAAAGAAGGTCCTGTTAAGTCAGGAGTTTATTGCTTTCATGGGAGTAGATGTACGATAATAAATATGTTCAACAATGTCACACTTTTCTACTGTTAAACCAGGCCAGTGTGAGCATCAGCATCAATGCAATGACATTATCACTGAACGGTAAAATTAAGCAAAATTAAATTAAATGTTTAACTATTTCATTACCTGGAATTTAAACATTCTTTGCTGCAGCATTTTAAAAAAAAAAATTCACCTTTTTTCAAATACGTAAGTGCAATATAATGGTTGTTAACAGTCAAACATAGTTTGAGATTGTTGATTTGTTTGCCGAGCTGGTAGGTTGGTTTGTAGATGCTTCGTCACTATACTAAGTAACATCATCAGTGTGCCTCCAATGAAGCATTGTTGGTCTGTGCCGCTTGTTATTTACGTGGGTCCAATCTGATGTGGTGGTTGGCCTCGTTTCCAGTTCTGCTTCATAGTGATTGGTATATGGCACATCGGCAAACAAATCAACAACCTTATCCACAACCTGAGCTACAAGTCTTCTCAAAAATCTTAAAGTCAAACATAGTCTCTTTTGCTCCATAAGGCATAAGACTATAAGATATAGGAGCATAATTAGGTCATTTAGCCCATTGGGTTTGCTCTGCCATTCAATCATGGCTGGTATGTTTCTCAATCCCACTCTCCTGCCTTCTCACCATAACCCTTGATCTCCTTACCAATCAAAAACCTATCTATCTCTGTCTTAAATACACTCAATAACTTGGCCTCCAAAGCCCTCTTCAGCAATAAGTTCCACAGATTCACCACTCACTAGCTAAGAAATTCCACCTCAACTCAGTTCTAAAGAGTTGTCCCTCCCTCTGAGGCTGTGTCCTCGGGTCCTAATCTCTCCTAGTGGTGGAAGCATTTTCTCCTTGGCCACTCTATCCAGGCCGCTCAATATTCTGTAAGTTTCTTTGAGATCCCCCACACCCATCCTTCTAAACTCGATCAAGTACAGACACAAAGTCCTCAACTACTTCTCATATGATAAGCCCCTCAACCCTGGGATCATTCTTGTAAACTTCCTCTGGACCCCCTCCCAGGCCAGCGCATCTTTCCTTTGATATGGGCCCAAAACTTCACACAATATTCCAAATGCGATCTGACCAGAGCCTTATACGGCCTGCAATACATTTCTGCTCTTGTATTCTAGCCCTCTTGAAACGAACGTTAACGTTGCATTTGCATTCCTATCTGCCAACTGAACCTGCACGTTAGCATTAACAGAATCCTGAGTTAGGACTCTCAAGTCCCTTTGTGCTTCAGATTTGTGAAGCCTTTCCCCAACTAGAAAACAGTCTATCCAACTACTCTCCCTACCAAGTGCATAACCTCATTGTATTCCATCTGCCATATCTGTGACCACTCTGTTAGCCTGTTCAAGTCCTTTTACAGCCTCCCTGCTTCTATAACACTCCCTGTCTCTCCACCTATCTTTGTGTCATCTACAAACTTAGCAATAATGCCCTCAGTTTTTTGTCCAGATTGTTAATGTATACAGTAAATAGCAGTGGTCCTGCACAGATGCATGTGAAACTCCATTAGTCATCAGTTGCTATCAAAAAGACCCGTTTATTCCTACTCTCTGCCTTCTGCCAGTTAGCCAATCCTCTATTGATGCCAGTATCTTTCCCCTAACATCATGTGCTCGTCTTATTTAGTAGTCTCCTGTGTCAGAAAAGTGGAGAAAGTCAACAAAATTGCCTAAAAATAGCACTGCATGGATGAACTAAAAGAACAAAGCAAAGCATTCATTCTCAAAATAAAAACAAAATACTGCAATTGCTGGAAATCTGAAATAAAAACAGAAAATGCTGGAGGAACGCAACAGGTCTGGCAGCATCTGTGGAGAGAGAAGCAGAGTTCATGCTTCATGTCCAATTTGACTTCTTTAGGGCACTCATTTCTCCAGCTAAAATGCCTTTCTTGAAATCAGGCCTGCTTTTGGTTCACATTATTGTTTCAGTGGAGTTAGGTGCCTGCCTGACTGTGAATCTTTTGTATTTATCAAAGTTGAATATTTCAGTATCATAGAATAGAGATAGAACAGGTAGCTGTTTGAATCATTCTACACATTTCTCTGCAATAACAGCAGCTAATCCCACTGACTCACCCGTTCCTCATCATATTGTAAGTAATAAGTTTTATTTTGATGATCTTTAATGAATATAGTACATGATGTACTGATACAAGTTCAACTGCAAGTGAATATTATGTTAACACAGTGTAGAGCTGGAGGAACACAGCAGGCCAGGCAGCATCAGAGGAATAGGAAAGCTGGACGTTTCGGGTCAGAACCCTTCATTTTTTCCTGAAGAAGGGTCCCGACCTGAAACATCAGCTTTCCTGAGATAACAAGGTGTAGAGCTGGATGAACACAGCAGGCCAAGCAGCATCACAGGAGCAGGAAAGCTGAAGTTTCGGGCC
>JAHRHZ010000143.1:470652-491855 GCA_024137785.1 Ginglymostoma cirratum | reverse complement strand
GGCCCGAAACTTCAGCTTTCCTGCTCCTGTGATGCTGCTTGGCCTGCTGTGTTCATCCAGCTCTACACCTTGTTATCTCAGATTCTCCAGCATCTGCAGTTCCTACTATCTCTCATCAGCTTTCCTGTTCCTCAGATACTGCCTGGCCTGCTGTGTTCCTCCAGCTCCATTCTTTACTATCTCTGACTCCAGCATCTGCAGTTCTTGCTATCTGAATATTATGTTATATTGCTTAATGGATAAAAAAGCCCATGTTTTATGTCAGTATACTTCTGATAAGTACCTCACAAAAAAAATACAAGTTAATCTTAAAAGAAAAAAATACTTGCAGCTCCGCCTTTTTGTTCACCAGATTCTAAGATAGACAGTTGAGTGTTACACAATGTAAAGCTCACTATATTAATTGTCCTCACATGACATTGCTTGCTGCAATTTCAGTGTTGTATACACCGTAAAAAATGCCCTAGGAGACCTATAGACAATGTACTCACAGGATCCTCCATTTATGGCGAGCAAATTATATGGTTTATTATTTTTAGTTGACATCTGTAAATTGGTGGCCTTAGTTAATATCATATAATCCTGGGCCTATGATTTAGGCCATGAAAATCCCCGTAACTGGACAGGGTAAAAAAACAGAGCATCGTTCACCAAGGCCTCAAGACCACTTCTAACCTTTATTTCACATTATTAATCCAGTACAAGTGATCTACAGTTCATGGCAAGTAACACCATACACTGACAAAGTGTGACAGTAAGTAACTATACATTCAGGCACTATACATTGGATTTGAAAGTTCCAATAACATTAATGGTCAATCTACAATAATAGTTCACAAGTTGGAGAACGTACTAAGTCCATTTCTGTGCAAGTCCAAATACTCCACATCTCATCATAAATAAATAGAGGTAACACAAATACATGTTACTACACAGCTGCATCACTTTATAAATAAGTTAATGAAAAAGATGAAGGAGTTCCCAAAAATCAAAATGTAGCTCTCAATAAAATCTCTAGAAAAGCCCTGGGGGAGTCCGGGTGGGGGATCCCATTTCAAATTCCAAAAGACATCCTGTCCCTTCACAATCACTGGGTCAAAACCTGGAATTTGTTTCTTAACAGCTCCACGCCACAAGGACTGCAACAGTGTAAGAAAGCAGCTCAACATTACCATCTCAATGGCAATTACAGGGGATTAATAAATGCCAGCCAATGCCAGGGACACCCACATCTGAAGACAGATTTTTAAAAATAAAATTTACCCTATGTTACTTTTCAAGAAGGTTGCTGAGCAAAGTGTTAATCAACAGCATGAGCTTTACTATACAAGGTGTTCACTCTACAAGCAGCAAGCTAGACTGATTTGTTACCCTCCAATATGGCTGACGATGTCATCTGGCATCACGTTTTGACTTTTACATTGACAGTCCAAAATACACAAGTACCCAACACCCATCAATTTAGGTTCCTCCACTTTCACCCGACAAAAGTGGATGCTGACACCTTCTAATACACAATCAGTTTCCCTCCTAAACTTTCCAGATCTTTTAGCCAAATTTGCCTACCTCTCTGCTTCCCCACATTCTGTCCAATTTCCACTTACCTTCCCTTTCTGTTTCCCTAAAAGGTGCTTCAGTTACATTCAAAATTTAACTTGTATTTTTAAAGACAAAAAGTGAGGGGACAGAAACTGTGCCTTTTATTCCTTCTTTTCTCTCTCTCTCTCTTTATCTGTCTCTATCTCTCTCTCTCCCATCCTCTCTTACATGCTTAAAAAAAAAGAAATTGCTCTGTACATAAGTTTAAAAAAGTATTAATGGAATCAAACACAACTAAATTGATTAAATTACTCATGCTACTGTGAAATATGTATTACACATGTTTTCATCATTTTACCCTCCACTACCAGAGTCATGCAGCCTGAAGATTGGAAGGTATTCAACTGAGCTACTCAAAGAGAGAGATTTTGGACTTTGAAATTTCAGTTACTGAGGAAAAAAATGAAAAATGAAAGGAACTCAAACATTTTTTGAGCAGTTGTTGAGAATCATCTCGTTGTAGTGCACAATCAAAAGTCGTCCTGTGATAAAATAGCAGCTGCTGCAGGTCACATCGTGATTTTTAAACTTGAGTGCAGCTGTCACAGCATCACCTAGAAAAATAACAACTGAAGGTAAACTGGCTTAAACGAATTTTCAATGAAATGCAATCCCCCAAGTAGCTAATCAAAAATCTTCCAATTAAAATGGAGCAGATAGAGCAATGTTCAATAATAAGTTGTCAGCTTGTCATATAATGTATTATTTGTAACATTTGCTCTAGGTTCACGTACTAAAGAAATGTAAACCTGATAAATACTTTAATACTTTAAGATAGATAGTTGAAGCTGTTTTGTGCAAATCATACAAGCATTATTATGTCGTAACCATGGAATAAGGTCTCTTATTTGCTACTTCACGACAGGAGTGAGCCAAAATAAGTTAATTTATTAAGCTGCTTAACTCAGTCTTTCATAACAGTGATGATTTTTAATTGGAGAGCTTGATTTCAAACTGTTAAAAAAAACACCCAGCTATTTGGAGTTGCCTATGTCAGCCACTTTGTGAATATAATGTAAGGGTGTGATGATATTTTGTGCACCAAATGAATTTTGTTATAATAAGCAGAAACATGAGCACAGCAAGCCAACAGAACAACAGGCATCGAATCCTCTGGAGCCGAAATGTGAGTATTAAAAGAAAGACAACCGTACCAAACAGACACCAAGAGGTACATGTCAGTCCTTTTTCCAACTGACTGCACTCACTGAGTGAAAAGCAAAACATTCTTCTAACAAATGAACCACAGGCTTTCTCTTTCAGAAGGTCAGACATTCTGCGTGATTTGTCCTAGTGAAAGTAAACGGATGTAGGGTTCAAACGTTCCAACACTTCAAGATTTACTTCATTAAAACGGAGCTCAAAGTTGTGCACTGAAATCTGGCAAACCACCAAACAATTAGCACAGAGTTGCCACCAAAAGAAAATTTGGATGGAGGCACACAGTCTAAATGAATATTTTAGTATACACTATAAAGGTCCCCTGATCAATGAATGGCCCATAGAATCAAAGGACTTGACATAGATCTAGAGAGGATATAAACGAGCCTGGCGGAGGTAATGAAAGTCCTGTCCATTTTAAAGCTAAGACCTCACTAAAATATAAACCTGAAATGCCCAACCTGATACCTAGCCAGAGTGACTGCCAGGCCTGTAGACTCGAATGGCTATTTATGGCAGAAGGTTGCAACCACGGAAACAAATATTTACTTTTGAGATCTGGAAAAGCACTCCTGTGCTACAAAGAAACTAGAAATAAAACATTGAAACTTACCTTCTGACTAGGATTGAGGTCCCAATAAGTTTAGGCTGATGTACTAAGCTGCCACTGGCCCCCACCTCATCATTAAGTCCCTCCCCATTGACTGCCCTTCAATTGGAGGATGACGTCCACTCAATTGTAAGTTTCAGCGATGGGATGTCCTGTGACTGAACAGGCCGATTCTTGAGTGTCAGACATTTCAGCAAATGGAGCAGGATGTGCCAAGATGTATTGGGACCCAGAGTACAAGATTTGCTCCTTTTCCTTTCCTGCTTTATCCCAAATGTGCCTCATCATCAAGGTATTTGAACTCTAAGCATGTTGCAACATGAAGGAAAAGTTGTCACCATTTTGGATAGCAAGCTCCTCACAGACATTAATGTAAATGCTGACATGCTTCAAGAAGACAGTGAGAGTGTCTTTGTAGCCATGTGCATTTTACTATCATACCAGTCAGACATCTGGGTGAATGCAAAGATCAGGTCCTGACGATATCATCAGACCCATGTGAATATTTAAATAGGAGCCAACTTTCTTCCTCCTGTGTTCTAAAGGGTACATACAGAGAAGCAGAATTGGAGTTGGGAGTGAGTGACCTGCATTATTTTAATTCCCCTCTGGCCACAAGCTTTCTGTCAGGTAGGGCCAGTTAAAAGGTCATGTATTTGATTTGAACTTTTTTTTAAACAACTGAATGAAAATATCAGCCTAGGACTTCTCTTCTACAAAGTGTCTGGGCTTGTTTCTGGCAGAAAATAATCACCTTTCCTAAAGTTGGGGAGCTCGTCACAGACTGTTCAAAATTTTCAGCCCTGTTAAATACAAACGAATGAAAGGATTTGCTTTTTAGAAAAAAAAAAGCCCTAATTGCAGCATTGAAATGAACTTCAAGGCCAGAATTACTGGGAGAACAGAATTATAACCATGTACAAAACTCATGGCACAAGCAGAGCAAGGAGCCAGATCACATTTACTCTGACAGCACCTTGATTCAGCATTGTGGGATTTCTTTAAGAGCACTTGTTCACCTATTAAGAAATCTTCAGCTGAGGGGAAAGCAACTAAGTAGAAATCCCTATAGGTATTAATGGGAAAAAGCCAATCTGTGATTTTTAGATCTGACCACACAGACAAAGTCAAAGTAACTGACAAATGTAATCTCCTGTATTTGAAATACCAGAGCTGTCACAGATGATTCTACTTGTTATGTCATTCACCAACATACTGGCAGAACACCAGATGTGTCAGCTCTTCAAAAACAGAACGAGTGTTACTTAATTCTAAATAGTTGCTCAGAGCAATTCATTTTCTTCATCTTTTGTAAAGTAATTGCCAGCCATGGTTCATGATGAGGCATTAAACAATGTCAGAGACTCATTCTGCTCTGTCAGTTGTTTTTCTAAAATGCCTTAAGCATACACAATTGCACTAAAGGTACATGAGGGCAGGGAAGGCCAATACTGGTGAAACTTATTACACTGTAAGATAATTAGCAAGCCTTCTGGCCGACAACAACTAAGTGGTGTAAACTTCAATTCAGAGAATATCGATCCCAGCCCCAGCTATTGGTGTGATAACAAGGTGTGGAGCTGGATGAACACAGCAGGCCAAGCAGCATCATAGGAGCAGGAAAGCTTGACGTTTTGGGCCGAGACCCTTCATCAGAAATGGGGGAGGGGAAGAGGGTTCTGAAATAAATAGGGAGAGAGGGGGAGGCGGATAGAAGATGGATAGAGGAGAGGATAGGTGGAGAGGAGGCAGACAAGTCGAAGAGGCGGGGATGGAGCCAGCAAAGGTGAGTGTAGGTGGGGGGGTAGGGAGGAGATAGGTCAGTTCAGGGAGGACGGACAGATCAAGGGGGTGGGATGAGGTTAGTAGGTAGGAGATGGGGATGGGGCTTGAGGTGGGAGGAGGGGATACGTGAGAGGAAGAACAGGTTAGGGAGGCGGGGACGAGCTGGGCTGGTTTTGGGATGCAGTTCGGGGAGGGGAGATTTTGAAGCTTGTGAAATCCACATTGATACCATTGGGCTGCAGGGTTCCCAGGCTGAATATGATTTGCTGTTCCTGCAGCCTTCGGGGGGCATCATTGTGGCATGGCAGGGGGCCCAGGATGGACATGTCGTCTGAGGAATGGGAGGGGGAGTTGAAGTGGTTCGCGACTGGGAGGTGCAGTTGTTTGTTGCGAACTGAGCGCAGGTGTTCTGCAAAGCGGTCCCCAAGCCTCCGCTTGGTTTCCCCGATGTAGAGGAAGCCACAACGGGTACAGCGGATGCAGTATACCACATTGGCAGATGTGCAGGTGAACATCTGCTTGATGTGGAAAGTCTTCTTGGGGCCTGGGATTGGGGTGAGGGAGGAGGTGTGGGGGCAGGTGTAGCACTTCCTGCGGTTGCAGGGAAAAGTGCCAGGTGTGGTGGGGCTGGAGGGGAGGGGAGTGTGGAGCGGACATGGGAGTCACGGAGAGAGTGGTCCCTCCGGAAAGCAGACAAGGGTGGTGAGAGAAAAATGTCTTTGGTGGTGGGGTCGGATTGCAGATGGCGGAAGTGTCGGAGGATGATGCGTTGGATCCGGAGGTTGGTGGGGTGGTACGTGAGGACGAGGGGGATTCTTTTTTGGTTGTTATTGCGGGGACGGGGTGTGAGGGATGAGTTGCGGGAAATGCGGGAGACACGGTCAAGGGCGTTCTCGACCACTGTGGGGGGGAAGTTGCGGTCCTTGAAGAATGAGGACATCTGAGATGTACGGGAGTGGAATGCCTCATCCTGGGAGCAGATGCGGCGGAGGTGAAGGAATTGGGAATAGGCTTGGCATTTTTGCAGGAAGGTGGGTGGGGTGTATTCTAGGTAGCTGTGGGAGTTGGTGGGCTTGAAATGGATATCGGTTTCTAGCTGGTTACCCAAGATGGAGACAGAGAGGTCCAGGAAGGAGAGAGAGGTATTGGAGATGGTCCAGGTGAACTTCAGGTTGGGGTGGAAGGTGTTGGCGAAGTGCATGAACTGTTCGAGCTCCTCGTGGGAGCACGAGGCGGCGCCAATACGGTCATCAATGTAACGGAGGAAGAGGTGGGGTTTAGGGCCAGTGTAGGTACGGAAGAGGGATTGTTCCACGTAACCTACAAAGAGGCAGGCATAGCTTGGGCTCATGCGGGTACCCACGGCCACCCCCTTTGTCTGTAGGAAGTGGGAGGAATTAAAAAGAGAAGTTGTTGAGGGTGAGGACGAGTTCGGCTAAGCGGATGAGGGTGTCAGTGGAGGGGGATTGGTCCGGTCTGCGGGACAGGAAGAAGCGGAGGGGCTTTAGGCCATCTGCATGGGGAATACAGGTGTATAGGGAGTGGACGTCCATAGTAAAAATGAGGTGTTGGGGACCCTGAACAACTTCTCTTTCAACCCCCCACCTACACTCACCTTTGCTGGCTCCATCCCCGCCTCTTCGACTTGTCTGCCTCCTCTCCACCTATCCTCTCCTCTATCCATCTTCAATCCGCCTCCCCCTCTCTCCCTATTTATTTCAGAACCCTCTTCCCCTCCCCCATTTCTGATGAAGGGTCTCGGCCCAAAACGTCAAGCTTTCCCGCTCCTCTGATGCTGCTTGGCCTGCTGTGTTCATCCAGCTCCACACCTTGTTATCTCGGATTCTCCAGCATCTGCAGTACGTCTTATCCCAGTTCGTGCTGTGACTGCTTTCCAACACTGCGAGCAAGGGAAGAGTCAATATTCAAGCCGGTACTTTCCATTGTAATCAAGCATAAGAGCGGAATTTGGAAAATATTTTGTAATGTAGTGTTGCACATTTTTAGCATAAAAGCGAAAGCAGATGTTGAGAAAAGTATAAACTGCTGGAGAAATTTGTGCCACTGGAAACGATGGCAGCTGCCAGTGCCTTTTGAGAAGAAGAGAGATAACAACGTGTGGGAAGTCTGAAGAAGGGTCTCGGCCTGAAACATCAGCTTTCCTGCTCCTCTGATGCTGCTTGGCCTGCTGTGTTCATCCAGCTCTACACCTTGTTATCTCAGATTCTCCAGCATCTGCAGTTCCTACTATCTCTGAAACCTTTTGAGAAGAAGGCTATTCACAACTCTATGCATCACTCACTCCTGCTGCAGGTATCAGCAGAGGTATATCTACTTTGGGGATTTAAATAAACAGGTGTAAATTGCTTCAAAGTGGGTGACATGCTGCAAACTGGAGGTCCCAGGATCACTTAGAAATGTGGCATCTTAATAATTGTGGCAAGCCACCAACTACAGAGAGAGAACGCACCTAGAGGTAATACAAGATTAACAGCTGGAACATATAAAGTGTGCACTGCCACCAGTTTCAAAACAATTTTCTTGGTATGTTGCCACACAATGTTTTATAAGATGAAAGAATTGGAATCTCTGATTGTTCAATTAGAGGCATTGAAATGTTATGTTGAAGTAAACAAAAATATCTAAGTCAAAACACTTGTCTCAAGACGGCAACAGCACCTAATAAAAACACTGCAGACAAAATAATCTGCATAAAGACTTCACTTAAATTACTGATTCAGTTGCCAAAAATTCAAAACCGCTAGTTTCTCTTTAAGCATTGGCTTCTTGTCAGTGCAGCACTGGTTTTAAAACTGTTCTGTGCAATGTATTCCTGGCAAGAATCACAAGAAATTGATGTAAAATTACAATTCAATTCAACATGAATACTTTGCCCACCCAGAGTAAGCTCCCCGCTCTGTTTAGAAGCGAAAGAGTGGTGCGTTGTGAACACAGACTGAGTAATAAAGTTCTCTGACTAATTTCCTGACTTCCCAGTAACAGTAATTGAGTATATCCTCAAACTCTCAGGATTATTGCACAAGAATTTTCAAGGATACGTTTGCAATTTAATATTTAGTTGTTTTCTCTCAATTCTGATGTACATTCTTCTGATTCAAAAATGGCACATTAAGCCAGCCTGCTGTTACTAACACTCAGTCTGCAGTTAAGATGCAATAGAAGAAATTTTGCATGGCCCAAAAGAAGGGAATAATGTTCATTAGTGCATAGAATAAAATTGGTATAATGGTACAATTTGTTGGTGGCTATCATATCTATCACAGAAGATGTGCATCTACTCTTTGAAATACATTCTGATAGTTCTCTGCTTTTCCTTTTCTGTCAGGAAATATCCTCCTAGTCGCAACCTCATTAGCTAAAGCAGCTCAAACTGTGAACTGCCTCTGTGAGGAATCACAAGCAAGAACTCATATGCTGCTATTTCAAGCTAAAATAAACTGGGACCCCGACTTGTAGCATCAATGCCGTTGTTATGAAATCACAGCCCTTAAATTTTTTGAGGGTCCTACCTCGTGGGAGAAGTGGTGAAAGCATGACCCTGTGCAGCAAATGACAGAGGACCAGGCACACAAGGTCTTCACCATTTTCTGTGCTTTGTGTTCACGTCTAAAGGGCAGGATGTAAGTCCATCATTACAAGACAATGACAGACTAGAGTTTCTGCTTCACAGAACAAATAGTTTTGAAGAAGAAGTTTACCAGACTGCTCAGGGGTATATGTGGGCCACATGGCATAGAAGGGAACATTTTTTCTTGAAAAATATCTCCTGAGTCAGCCCACATAGTGGAACAGTGTCAGTGTTGGGGAGGAGGACTGGGCCATTCCCAACCCACATAAGGATTGGTATGAACAGTCAAGTTTCCACTAGGAAGCAATGGAAGGTAAAGTTTGCCACCTTTGCAAATGTTATTGGATGCTCTTCCACTGACTCAGCAAGAAGGACACCATGAGGTGCAATCCTGCTGTAATCAATATTGAATACATCCTGAACAATTTCGGGACTCATCTGCCCTCTTACTGTCAAGGCGATAAAGCTTGTTTTCACATATCTGACCAGGTGTAATAGCAGAATCACATTAAAGATGATAGAAGGAAGGGAATAGGACTCTCAAAATGAATTGCGATGTTTAGGAGGAGCACAAAAACTACTGGGGTACTAGCAGATGACAGGTTTTTCACAGCTTAGTGCGCAATAAGTTAATTCAAGATTCAAGATTCTATTTATTAGGCACAAACAGTTAAATAACAATGTATCTGGGGCTCGAGTGGTGCAGTGATCATGTTACCGCCTCTGGACCAGGAGACACAGGTTGAGCTCCCACTTGCTCTAGTGTGTGTCATAACACGTCTGTACAGGATAAATGACAATGCTGCCTGAGTGAATGCTCCGCAGGAAGTTGACACTGGGTTTGGACCCATATGAACTTTATTCTCGCTGGAGTTTCTTTAAGTTCAATACAGAATATTGAGCGACAGCTGTATTATCTTGCGCTCCTGGCACAAACAAGCACATTTGAAACAAACATCAATCAATCTTATTGTGCTGCTTCAATCACGATTTTGTCTTTCAGCAGGATGTAACCTTCGGGAATGGTAGCCTGGACTACTGCATCATCACAAGAGAGTGAGTTAAGGCATATAAATTGCTCCTGAATCAAGCAGAATAATGATTAGACGCTCCCAGTCCATTATCTATTTTATATTTCCTGGAATCAATGGACCATACCATTTCCATCTCCTTAACTTCTTTCCCTCTTTTTTTCCAATTCTATCTCTCTCTATCCCTCTATACCCTACTATCTCCTTCCTTGGTTATTTCCCTCCGTTGTTTCATCAGCTAACTTTAGCACTCCTTTTGCCTTTTGGTCTTTTCATCTGTGCCACATGCTGCTCCCCCTTCGCCCTTTAGCAAGAGCATAAAAATTATCATTTTCCCAGGCCCCTTCAGAACAGAAAAAATGAGTCATCCAGGACTCAAAATCTTAACTCTGTTTTTTTCCTCCCTGCAGATGCTACCAGACCCACTGAGTTTCTCCACACTTCTCTGCATCCACTGCATTTTACTTTTATGACAAGGGGTGATCTCTGGAAAGACCTGTTGTCATCAGTAGTCAATCTGGTAGTTGTGAATAAACAGACAGAATTTTCAGCTATTTCAGGTTGTGAATTATTCAAGAGCAGTTTCTTTTTTTGCTATGTTAACTCAGAAGTAACTCCTCATGGAAACTAGAACTGATCATAGTACTGTGGAGAATAGACGGCTCAATTTTGTTTTGTTAGTGTAGAGTAAGTGTTTCAGGGACCCAAAAGTGCATGAAGGCTCAGGCCTACTACACAATGAGCTCTGTGTACCCCCAATGCAATACTTTCTGTCTTCCTGCGTTAACAGTCCACGCACCAACAGCATGCAGTGCTCATCCAAGCCCCCAGAATTTCATTAGGTGTTCCCTTGCTGAAATGTTTGGGTAATCACTAAACACACTTGTCAATTGGCATGGGGTCGCCATCTCCTTGCCATACACCTAGCCTTTCATTGCATCCACCATTGGTCTGATCTCTAAAAAGCCAATTCTTTAACAGGAGTTTTTGCACACAAACTCATCCACCTGTCACTCAAGGCTGGCCACGACCTTTACCAGTTGTGCCAGATGTCACCCTGCCTGCCTTTGCATCTCCATCAGATCTCTTATAGCTGAATTGAGGCTTGACATCCACATGGGGCTAACCATGGGTCAAGACTCCAGCTGTCTTCGCATTTCAGGGAAGCCTCACCTATTACATCCTCCATGAATGGGGGATTGTGTCTGTGAGATGTTCACTTGAAAGTGACCATGAGCCTAATTCAGAATGCCTACTCGCCAAGGTGGGGGTCTCTGTGCTTTGTACGATCCAGGTGATAGCCACGGCAATGTATCCTCTGAGGAGTCAGCGTCATCATCATCCTCCGAGGTAATGCTCGAGGTGGAGATGGAGGCTGAGAAGGCTGTGTCCTCATTTTATTGTTTTGGCTTGCAGCGAGTACCCACATTGGAGAACAGGAAGAATTAGTGGGGTTAAAATTATTTCAGAGATAGTAGGAACTGCAGATGCTGGAGAATCTGAGATAACAAGATGTAGAGCTGGATGAACACAGCAGGCCAAGCAGCATCATAGGAGCAGGAAAGCTTGACATTCTGAAGAAGGGTCTAGGTCCAAAACGTCAAGCTTTCCTGCTCCTATGACACTGCTTGGCCTGCTGTGTTCATCCAGCTCTACATCGTTATCTAGGAAGAATTAGCAGATGGATATGAACCTCTTCTCAACAATGTTTCAAAACTTTCTCCTGTTTGCCCTTTTGACAATGCCATACTGTAGACAACCTCAGTGGGTGGCTGAGAAACCCCAGTCTCTCCATCAGCACGGGCTCTGTTTCTGTCATCCCTAAATAGTTCTGCAAACTTAACCTCAACTGGAGCTTGGATTCTGATGCCTGAGACTCTGACCACCAGTCTTAGGATGCTCCTACCTACAAGCAGCAGAAGGAGCAGTTTATGAGCATGCATGCCTAGGACAGCTCTTGGACACTCCCCATTAAGTCTTTTACTCAGAATCCATACAGTGGGGAAACAGGCCATTTGGCCCAGAGTCCACACCAACCCTCTGAACAGCATCTCACCCAGTCCCATCCACCTGCCCTTTTCCCTGTTATCTTGCATTTCCCCTGGCTAACGCATCTAATCTACTCTTCCCTAAACACTTGGGTAATTTAGCATGGCCAATCCACCTAACTTGCACATCTTCAGACTTTGGGAGGAAACCGGAGCACCCGGCAGAAACCCATGCAGATCCAGGGAGAACATGCAAACTCCACACAGACAGTCGCCCAAAGCTACAATTGAACTTGAGTCCCTGGTGCTGTGAGGCAGCAGCGCTAACCACTGAGCCACTGTGCTGCCCACGGTGTTTTCCAACCGCACTGTCCTGCAACTGTCCTGGGAAAACATCTATATCAAGAAGTGAGTCCCACATATTTTTAATCCATATGTCCCATCTAACAATGAGCTCTGGAACCAAACTCCTGACTGACACCCCTCTGCACTTGCACACTTACATGACTTGATACCCTTAGGACTGTCACTCTGAAGTGACTACACAGTGCCTCTTACTCATTTTTTTCCTATACTGCACTAAGCAGGTAGACGGTCCTAGTCTCGGCGCTAATCTTTACAGCAATTGACTTTTGGACTGCCTTGATCAAACAGGAAGACTTCCAGCTGCCATCAGTGGAGAAACGGGATTTCCTACCCCTCCCAGATGGCCATGAGGAGATCCTGCATCGCTAGGGCCATTCTTTGTCTTCTCTACGACATACATGAGGGATAGAATATCCAAAGCAGCTGTCTCAGCTGCCACTCAGATGGATAGAGTGATGCTGCGGGATTTGAATGTTAGTCCGTTTGTCCTTTAAGTGTGATACCTGATCTTTGAGATATTGAGCTAATGGCAAAGGCATCACCTTCTTGTCCATCTGCTGCATGATTCACCATACTCCTTGACTAAGCAGAGCTAATTGGTTGGCCACCATGTTGACTGTCCCACTCTCAGACATAGCTGCCACACTCTTCCTGCCCCACTGCCAACAACCCTGCTGCTTCTGGAAGATGATGCTCAATGTTTCTATTTTTAAAAAATCATTTCCCCCCTTAATTTCTCTGAAAGGCACTGATGGCTCAGATAGTTCCATACTTTCCAGCAGTCCAGTAGTTTCTCCAAGTGGTCATTCCTCACTTTGGACAGTATCAATCCCAACATTTCCCCTTAAGCACTATACTTAAGGTCTCCACCTTAAGCTACTAACCATCACGGCTTAAATCATAGAAACATAGGAGCAAGAGGAAGCATTCAGCCTCTTGAGCTGCTCTGCCATTCAAGATTACGGCTAATCATCTACCTCAACCCCAGTTTCCCACATTATCCACTTGTCATCAGTACCTAGAAGATTATTGATCTCCATCTGCATCTACTCAAGACTGAGTCTCCACAGCCCTCTGCAGTAGAGAATTCCAAACATTCACTACTCACTGAGTGAAGAATTTCTTCTTCTTGGTCCTAAATGGCTTGTCTTTTATTCTAAGACTGTGTCCCCTGGTTCTAAACACCTCCCCAGCCAGGGTAAACAAACTTTGTACACCGTATCTACACTGACTCATCCTTCAAGAATTTGCCAGTTTCAGTGAGACCAACTTTCATTCTTCTAAGTGCTAAAGATTCACTCTTTAATATAACTCCAATATCCAGGAATTACTGACGCTGGAATCTGGTCAACCTACACTGCACTCCCTCTCTAGAAAGTTCATCCTTCCCTCTGCAGGAGGATCAAAACTGCACACAATACTCCAAGTGCAATTTCAACAAGGTTTTTAACAACTGAAGTAAGACATCTTTATTCCTGTAATCAACTCCTCTTGCAATAAAGATCAAATGCTTTCTTAATTTGCCTTCTTAACTGCCTGATGTACCAGCGTGCTAACTTTCAGTGACTGATGAAGAATGATTATAGAACAAGGATAATACACTGTGATGTTGCTCTTGCAGGTACAATTGTCCATTTGAGTTATCCATTCAGCATTTTAATTAAGTTCATGAAAATTGTCCTGCAAACCCAAAGCAAATTAAGAAAATTTCAGCTTCAATGAGGTATTGTCTACTCTCCTGCATTTATAGTTCTATATGATCCTTCATGGGTTGTGCTTTGGAAAACTATGGCAAAGATTCTGAACAAGCTCATTTAATATGCTCATGCCAAATTCCTATACTCCATTTTAAGATTAATGTAGGCATTAGCCTGAATGACAAAGTGGCAGAGAAAGAAATTCAACTGGAACTCATTTAATGTTTACACAAGATACTGCTTCTGATTTCTACCCTTGTGTACCTTTCTCGATCGTAATTCCAAAGAATTTGCCTTTTGATTTTCTTAAGCAGTATTTACATTGCACCATATGTAAACACTGTATTGACTTAGGCTGCATTTATTAGGAACAGCACATTCCTGACGGAGCAACAGCGCTGTAGAGTCTCGTTACTGCCCAATGACAGACCTGCAGCAGCTGCCTGTCACAAAGATGATGTGCGGCCACACTGTGATTCAAAACACTGGGCAGAAAGAAAGCATCACACACCTCTCAGGAACCTGGGCTAATCCAGCCTTCCCTTCCTTCTAAGGATCCACTTTTGCCCCCTGCCCTATCTCTGGACTGAATCGGTGTAAGGAGCCTGGAGGGAATGCAAGACACTGCTGGGGCAGCAGGAGATTGGTTGTAGCATCTAAAAACTGACTTGTCTGAAATGAAGGCTTGGTAGCCTGTGTATGCATTGGCACTGACATCACTGCGCACGGAGCATGGTGACCAGCACCATGTACGAGTGGCCAATCTGATTTTCAGAATAATCACTCTGATTGATGTTACCCAGACAGTTTTACTTCTGCTTACAACAGAGTTTTGCTTGGGTCCCAACATGCACCCATACTGTAGCTGTGTTTGTAAGTAACAACCACCAGTCTGGCAAAGTTTGCTGATGATACGAAGTTGGGTGGTCGGGCAGGTAGCAGGTAGTACGGAGGAGGTGGGGAGGCTGCAGAATGATTTAAACAGTTTAGGAGAGTGGTCCAGGAAATGGCTGCTGAAATTCAACGTTAGCAAATGCAAGGGCTTGCACCTTGGAAAAAAGAATACAGGCATGGACTATTTTCTGAACGGTGAGAAAATTCATAAAGCCGAAGTACAAAGGGATCTGGGAGTGCTAGTCCAGGATTCTCTAAAGACTAACTTGCAGGTTGAGTCTGTGATTAAGAAAGCGAATGGAATGTTGTCATTTGTCTCAAGAGGGTTGGAATATAAAAGCAGCGATGTGCTTCTGAGACTTTATAAAGCTCTAGTTAGGCCCCATTTAGAATACTGTGTCCAATTTTGGACCCCACACCTCATGAAGGACATACCGACATTGGAGCGTGTCCAGCGGAGATTCACACGGATGATCCCTGGAATGGTAGGCCTAACATATGATGAACGGCTGAGGATCCTGGGATTGTATTCATTAGAGTTTAGAAGGTTGAGGGGAGATCTAATAGAAACTTACAAGATAATGCATGGCTTAGAAAGGGTGGACGCTGGGAAGTTGTTTCCGTTAGGTGGGGATACTAGGACCCGTGGGCACAGCCTTAGAATTAGAGGGGGTCAATTTAGAACGGAAATGAGGAGACATTTCTTCAGCCAGGGAGTGGTGGGCCTGTGGAATTCATTGCCACGGAGCGCAGTGGAGGCTGGGACGTTGAATGTCTTCAAGGCAGAGATTGATAAATTCTTGATCTCGCGAGGAATCAAGGGCTATGGGGAGAGTGCGGGCAAGTGGAGTTGAAATGCCCATCAGCCATGATTAAATGACGGAGTGGACTCGATGGGCCGAATGGCCTTACTTCCACTCCTATGTCTCATGATCTTATGCTTTGGACAGATACAGTCTAGAGATAATGGAGAAGGTTTCAGCAACAGATGAGCCAAGGCAAAGGTAAACCTTAGTGACGTTAGAAGTGGAAGTAGGCAGACTAATGGTGGCACAAAGTAGAGATTTGAAACATGTGTCTTGATCAAAGATGATAGACCAAAGTTATGAGCAGATCGGCTTAATCTCAAAGACTGTTGCCAGAGAAAGGAATGGAGTCAGTCTTTAGGAAATAGATTTGGAGTAGTAAACAAAAACAATGGCTTCAGCCTTCCCAATATTAAATTGGAAGAAATTGTGCACAAACAGCATAGGATATCAGATAAGCAATCTGAAATTCAGAAACAGTATAGGTAAGATAAAGCTGGGTGTCATCAGCATGCAAAGTAAATTAGTACAACAGATATATACGAGGGGTCAGAGATGCAAGTCTCATTTTAAGCCTCTGAAATGATTACATACTCTTGGAAGTTAATTCCAGAGGTACATTTTATCACCTTTCCCTTACAATAAGATTAACAGTGAAGAAGGATCCAGACCCAAAACTTCAGCTTTCCTGCTCCTCTGATGCTGCCTTGCCTGCTGTGTTCATCCAGCTCTACACCTTGTTATCTAAGAATGGTTAAGTCTTGCAAAATCCATAATAGTCTTTTTGCTTAAACACATTTCCCCGTCTTTGCACCATATCCCATACTGCCTTCTCTTACAATCAATATGCACAATTACCTTTTGAACATACATATCTTAGGAAATATATTCCAGAAATCATAGCGTAGAAAAGTCTGCATGACTTCCCTTTCAATGCTTACTTTCATCTTTTGTGTTCTTCCATCAAAGTGAAACACTTTTCTGGAATAAACCTTTACAAGCCTTTTAAAACTACTGAAAACTTCAATTAGATCACCTGAACCTGTGCTTTCTTTTACAGAATACACTGAACTGCCTTAATAATTTCCTAAAGATGAAAATTCCTAAATCTGGAATTACTTTAGCTGTCTGCCTTTATTCCTCAAAGTTGATATCCTTCCTGTCACTAGACGAGGAGTATTACACATAGTTTACTAAAATGGAGCTTGATCAATACCTTTACACAGCATGATCTGCAAATCACTTTCAGCATTTAGTACTCTCCGCACAACACAGGGTTGGTATAGAATATCTATTTTAAACTACAGGATATTTCACTACATAGCCTATATCATTAATTCATCTTTCAATGCACGTTGAGTCCAATCTTTTCAGCTTTCAACGCATTTCACAAAGGACTAAAAAAAGCATCCAAAGAATAGAGCAGAAAAATGAATTATTTACTGAATTTCTGTTAAAACTCCTTTAATAACAGCACCAAGGAGGGAGGAAATTATTTTTAGCAACTGGTTACTGCTCACTTTAATTAAAAAAAGCAGACTCAGTGAAAGCCATCCAGAGATTCTTTTTCTTGCAGTTTCTACCAAATGACTATAAATGTATGGAATAACAACATACATGAAACGTACAGCTAATCTTACCAATAACAACAGATGGAAGGGAATTAATTTAGGTCCTGCAGGCTTTACACAGGAATTAAGAGGATACGTGTAAACATTACTGCTGGACCAGGATGTCTTTAATCTGTCAAGTATATTGTATTTTAGTCAGGCAGCTGCTTCTCACTATCAATAAGTCTTGTCTACAGGATTTCTGTCTGTTATTTTTGAGTCTCTGGAAAGTTTCTTAATATTGTAAGTAGAGTTTCCCTTGATATTTATGGGGCAGAACCTTACAATTCATGGCTTTGCTGTTGGGCAGTTGAGAATGGTCTGAAATGTTTGCCCTTTCAGCTGGTGTTGCCAGAGGTGGGTGAACAATGGTCATGGCTGTCTACACTGTAGTGGTGAGGAGACAATTAATAGCAATTACTTGGTTACTTCCAGCTAGATTGTGGATATAGCTGGGCAGTTACCAGTGGCAGCTAACGTGGGTGATTCCTGGCAGAAACCAAGACGTGGGCTCACATCTGACACAGGGACACAGGCACATCGGTTTTAGGAATCCCTTACAAGATTGGCCTGGAAGGTCTGGTGGCAAATCATTTCAAACAAATTGCAATTCCTCAGAGAATGCTATTACCTCGTGCCATTGTGTTCTCCTGTCTGCCATGACAACACCCACTTCTCCTGGTTGTGCCGCCAGCAAGGCTTGTTATGGGCCCTGCCAATGGCCTAGTGGGTGCCTGCTTTGCTAGCCACCCATTAAAAGGCAAAGAGGCAAGGCGGGGGTGGGGGGGGTGGTGTATAGAGGCTTTACTGGCTTCAACTTGAGAAGTTCGCTTCTACTAAAGCCCTGTCACAGCTGTCCATTAGTTTCCCTTGAAGCTCACCCTGCAGATGATAAATAAAACTCTCGCTGAAATTTTTAATGTTGTACACGTTCAAACTTTGTTCCAATCCTATTTGTGGCAAATGTAAGTGAATTTGAGGCAACTGCATGAATTCAATCTCATTCAAATTGGCTTCATTTAATCACATTACCCAAGCTCATGCAAATGAGCCTTTATAGCAACAGAGATTGGGCGTGTTATTTCCCCCCAGTCCCCTAGGTTCAAAACTGGGTCAAAGAATTAAAAGGTTGATATTCTTCAGCCTTCTTTATCAGATACTTTCAATGTACATTTATCTGCTGGTCTTTATTGTACAAGATTCTACGCTCATTTTCACTTGAACAATCCAAAGTGTGCTGGATGAAGAAGTAATATGTTGGGTTTTTTTGCCCCAACATCAGTCAGCCCACATATTTCTGATTCCAAAAGCAAGAAAATTACATGGAAAATATTTCTCTTGGGATATCCAGGCTTTAAAGGATGGAAATTACCATTAAGTTGGATTTAGAATTCTTCCCAACTCCACGTATTTAGGACAAGCAGAACCTGCCCCCACTCTCCTCCGTAATCAGATAAAGAATGAAGTCTTTCCAGAAGCAGCAGCAAGTTATTGTATTGGCAGGCTTGTCAGAGAGTTTGTTTTGGTGTTCTCATGAAATATTAAAGTTGACTTTATCTAGTTCAAAAAGAAAGGAGAAGGATGAGGAGATGCAACGTTGTAACAAATCTGCCTGCAATATTAGCTTAGCAAGATGGTTATTAAACACCAATAAGTGTTGCTGCCAGCTGTATACAGAAGGTAACCCACACGGGTACTGGTGGATCTCAGTGCATTAACTTGTTTGCTGGGGACATGAGGACTATAAAATAAGAAAGGATTATTTGGTCCACATTGTCTCAGAACTCCACAGATAGCACATATATTTATTCTACTTAAGATACTGAGGAGCTGAAAAGCTCTGAAAGCTGGATACTGGCATTTGTGCTGGATCTGTACAGGGTGAATTTTATGGGATTGGGAACGTCTCCTTCACAGAGCACTAGCAGACATCTAAACCACTGGGGCAGGCAAAAGTGTCCAGCCTTGCCAGAGGAAGCTGCAGACTCTGGTTCTCTTCACTCACATCCCCAAGAGAGAAAATAGATCCATCTCCTTGACTCCCTTAGCAAGGAGACTGAACTATGTACGATAATTTATTTCTTCTTCAGGACTGTCCATTAATATTGAGAAACAACTGTGAGGCAGAGGCAGCATGACATCCCAGTATTAGGAGTCTTCAAACCTTCTATGCATATTATTTCAGTGAACAGAGACAGTCCTCTTATTCAGGCTGTACGTACACATATTCTATCCTCCCATCCTAGTTACAATCAGTGTGCCACACTCCCATTACACTTATGGTGGAAACAAACCTGAACGGTATGGTTTTCTCAATATAGTTATGCTGCACCTCCCTGGCACAACCCTCACGTCCAATATTCTCAGCAGTGAACATGCATTTCCAGGAAGAGATAGCTCTTTGAGCTTGTTTTCCTCTGTTCCCAAGAAGTTTGTGTGGAATTCCAGAATGTTAATCCAATTGATCAACTAAATCATTCAAATTATGCACAGATGACTCAGCTGCACTTTAACCACCATCAAAACCATTCACTCTCGGTCATTTGTGTTTATTCTGCTACTAACTAATTACCCAGCTTGCCTTTAAACATTGCATATATCATCTATTCATGAGATTTGCTTCTCATAGATCTCCATGCGATGGAACTAGAAAAGCAGTACAGGCCTGATCATAGGGCAGTTACAACTTAGCTTGTACAGTGTGGTCAGTGAAGGCAGACCTCCTACAACATGGCCAGGTAGATATTCCATGTCCAAAAACTATACAAGGCAATGGCAGTCAGATGTGTGAGATTGTACTTCCCTTCCCTCTCTCAGTGTGAACTCTCCTTTCTGGTTCAAGTCCAGCAGAGATAATGAAAGGCTCAGTAGAATTCTGAGCAGCGTGGTTTCAGCTAAGATTTACTGCAGCTCTCCACTAAAATGCTGGGCTTCAGGGTTGCAAAACAAAATCCGATTGTTGCATAAAATTCAAGCACATAATAAAAAATATGGAAAACCAACAATGCTGAAAAACAGCATGAAAAGTTGAGAAACAAACCACGTTGCAATAAGTTTACATTGAAAAGGATGATCCTGAAACTATGTTAAAATGTCTGTTCATGTGCTATCAGTCTCTCAAACAGATGGCAGTTACAAAAGGAATAGGTCCAACTCTGAATGGAATAACAGAGGCTTTGGTATGGCTGACATATATACTATTTGGTTTATTTACTGTTATCTAGTTTATAAATCTATGTCAATGTAAATGAAATAGCTGAAATTTCACTTTTATGATAGGTAACACACTTTGACCCTCATTTTGGAGTACCCAACCATTTATTCGCTGGTTTGCCACATTATGTACTGAATGGAGAATGGAAGAGGTGATTGGGAATAAAGCTGGAGCCCAGGTTAGTGGTGGAACTGGAGAACTTTATGCACGACTTTATATCCATTTCCCATTCATCTCTTTTATCTTTCAAATTTTCGTGTACCAGAAATTTTTATTCTGGTTTGAAATTTATTCAGCAGATTTGAAACTGCTGTATTTAGCACGAGAAGTTTAAACAGGGAAACAGCACGGTGGCTCAGTGGCTAGCACTGCTGTCTCACTTCGCCAGGGAACCGGGTTCAATTCCACCCCCAAGCAACTGTCTGTGTGGAGTTTGCACATTCTCCCTGGGTCTGCGTTGGTTTCCTCTGGGTGCTCCGGTTTCCTCCCACAGTCCAAAGATGTGCAGGTTAGGTTGATTGGCCATGCTAAATTACCCGTAGTGTTCAGGGTGGTGTAGATTAGGTGGGTTATAGCGGGATGGGTCTGTGTAGGATATTCTGAGGGTCGGTGGTGGACTTGTTGGGCTGAAGGGCCTGTTTCCACACTGCAGGGATTCTATGATTCTATGAAATAACCAATGATTTGACAGTGGGTTTTGGATTTGGATTTCAGATTTCAAGAAACCATCAGAGAAACTGAGAAACACTCATCTTTGATAACAAGGTGTGGAGCTGGATGAACACAGCAGGCCAAGCAGCATCATAGGAGCAGGAAAGCTTGACGTTTCGGGCCTAGACCCTTCACCAGAAAC
>JAHRHZ010000143.1:365933-465652 GCA_024137785.1 Ginglymostoma cirratum | reverse complement strand
GCCTGCTGTGTTCATCCAGCTCCACACCTTGTTATCTCGGATTCTCCGGCGTCTGCAGTACCTATTATCTCTGATACAGCCTAATCTTTAGCTGTTATTGCAACAGTTCTGGGTATAAATGGGAGGGAGAAAACAGAAAAAAGCTTTGAGGCATTTCAGAGTTATTAGTGCATGTTTATGCGAAATTGAAATTAGCATTACACATTACAGAGCAGACTGACAGTTTTGTGATTAACTGAGCTTGTGAAACTCTGGCACTCTGAACATTTTGACCACATGAGTCATTCACCAGATACAAACACTTCTTGTTTTCTCTTTGTTCCTTCACTCTGCTTTTAAATCTGTTCCTCAAACAATAGGAGGACCAAACAACTTATTTCTAGCCCTCATGTGAAACTGATCTTTACCTGGGGAATATGGACATAGTTTGAAGGGTATAGGCGGCTCTATTAGATTTCAATTTCCTTTGTGCAAAGGACATTACCTCTGCATTCTGCAATGCCTTACTGCACCCAACCACAAATCAAATGCTGTGTTATCAATTCATACAACATTACACCATAAATTCCATTTTCAAGAATAAAACAATCCTTGTAGTTTTCAATGCTTCATTTGCGCACATACAATAAGACATTTTGCTACTTAAAGGGGTGGAGTAGGAGGTGACGGCTAGAATAGTAGGTAGAGGTTGGGTTAGTTGGTAGGGAGTATGAAAATCAGGAGGGTCTGTGCTGGGATAACTCAGCAAGGCTATAATGGAGGAATGTCATTTTGATTCAACTGAGAGTATTCTTGCAATAAAAATGATGCTTTTGGTTCAAGAACCAGCTATGGGCTTGGATCCATAATCCGAGTTGATTTACTGAGAGAAGAAAATAATTAAACAGTGGTGGTCAAACAACATGAGGGTTAATATTTCAGGTTTATGACTTTTTGATAATACTGTATTTACTTTGTGCTTTATTACAAAGCGAATGCGTATTGTTGGAGTTGTTACCTTTTGACAAGATATTAGAAAGTCACGGTGTTCAAAGGGCAACATGAAGCTGGATTTTACATTGAAGGTGAGCTCCCTGGGTCCCGGTGTAAATGTGCCATAGGCAGACAAACCATGGGATGCCAGCCCTGCCATCTGTAAAACGGGCAGGGAAGGGTGGATTGACAGTAGATATGCTGTTATTGGCATGGCACTCTAACGTACTGATTCACCCTCCTGTTCTCCTGACCAGGGATGACATAAATATCAACCCATGGTGTAACTGCAGTTACATTCCTCCCTCAAGAGTGTTAGCTATACTGACTGACTGTAGGGTCTTGCTGCATACAGTGTTACTGCACAACAAATATGGAAGTTACAATGAACGCACTTCGAATTCCTTAAGTGAAAGTGACACATTTGAGAGTGTTTCTGAGGGAGATGGTAAGTTGCTGCATAAGTGCTGGTTCTTTCTTTATGTGCAGACAGAATAAAATTTCACATTCTGGCCGATAATGGCAATAAATAATGGTTGTTATATACAGATGCTGTACTTCTGCAATAACAATGTTATCCAGAAGCTCAGTGATCTTTTAATATTTGTAACAATATGCACTAATTGATCACCTTAACAAGAATATAACAAGAATTTAAAAAAACAAATGGAATTTATCCTTAAAACACATCTACTGACTACCCAATAGCAGATCAAATCTGAAATGTGTATGTTTTATATTTTAAAAAAATGTGCTCTTTGAGGTCTTCTACAGTATCCTGATGAAATCCTAGAGTACTAACATGGGAGATATTCAATACATAACAAGCAACACAAAACTTAAACTCTTGACAACTTTAGGAACAAATAGTTTTGTTGTTTTTGATAATACAAGACAGGCAATCCAAACCTTGGATATCAATGCCAGCAAAGTGCAAATCCACTGTAGTGAGACATTGCTGCCATCTGTAAGCAGCTTATTACCTTAAAGATTTTTTTCTCACCGCGATATAAAACAGTTCCCAATCATTTCCTCTTTCACACTGTTAAATTTGGTTTACTGCGATCTTGTTAAAAGATTAGTAAGGTGCACATTGGCAGGAGCAATTAAAATGCATTGACATAGACAACAATAATCATTTGTACTTACATTACACAGAGGGCAAGATCATGAGCAATTTGAAAATAAGGCCATTAAAATTGAGATGTTGCATAACTGGGAACCAATCTAATGCAGCAAGCTGGAATGCTGGGTTATCGGAACTTGGATGCAACTTGACAAACTGAGCAATGGAGTTTCAGGTAACTTCATGTTTATGGAGATAGTCTAGGGTTCATTGGAATAGTCTCATCTGGAAGTACCAAAGGTATGATTGAGTGTTTAAGGCTGAGCTGAATTCAGGTGTAACTATGGGAGATAGAACTGTGTGGACTAAGTGTGGTGCCTACAGAATGGAGTTTCTGGTGCCGACCAAAGCTTCAGTGTTCCACCCACTATTTGTAGGAAATAATTGCTCATCTGGTATTGGATGTCAGACAAACAGAATGACAAGTTATAAACTGTGCAGAGGTTGACAATGGTAATGATGAGGTAGAACTATGTAAATTGACAGATATTGGTCGTGGGCAAGTTGGTGGAGGGAATCCAGAAGGACTGGATTTACATGTATTTGGAAAGGCTAGGACTGATTAGGGATAGTCAACACGGCTTTGTGCGAGGGAAATTGTGTCTCACTGACTTGAGTCTTTTGAAGAAAGGGGCAGAGCAGTGGATGTGATCTGTATGCACTTCAGTAAGGTGTTCCACAAGGTTCCTTATGGCAGACTTCAGCAAGGTTAGATCACACGGAATATAGGGAGAACTAGCCATTTGGATACAGAACTGGCTCGAAGGTAGAAGATAGAGGATGGTGGTGGAGGGTTGCTTTTCAGACTGGAGGCCTGTGATCAGTAGTGTGCCACAAGGATCGGTGTTGGTCCACTGCTTTTCTTCATTTATATATGAATGATTTAGATATGAACATAGGAGGTATGGGTAGTAAGTCCGCTGGTGACACCAAAATTGGAGGTGTAGTGAACAGCGAAGAAGGTGGTACAACAGGATCTTGATCAATTGGGCCAATGGACCGAGGAGTAGGCCAAGCAGATGAGGTTTAATTTAGATAAATATGTGGTTTTGCATTTTGGAATGGCAAATCAGGGCAGGACGTACGCACTTAATGGTAAAGTCCTGGGGAATGTTGCCGAACAAAGAGATCTTGGAGTGCAGGTTCATAGTTTCTTGAAAGTGGTGAAGATGATGTTTGATATGCTTGCCTTTATTGGTCAATGCATTGCGTATAGGAGTTGGAATGTCATGTTGCGGCTGTACAGGACATTGGTTAGGCCCCAACTGCGTGCAATTCTGGTCTCCCTGCTATAGGAAGGATGTTGTGAAACTTGAAAGGGTTCAGAAAAGATTTACAAGGATGTTGCCAGGACTTGAGGGTTTTAACTATAAGACAGGCTGAATAGATTGGGGCTATTTTCCCTGGAGCATCGAGGCTGAGGGGTGACCTTACAGAGGTTTATAAAATCATGAGGGGCACGGTGTGGGGGACTTCAAACCTACAGGGCATAGGTTTAAGGTGAGGGGGAAAGATTTAAAAGGAACCTAAGGGGCAACTTTTTCACGCAGAGGGTGATACGCTTATGGAATGAGCTGCCAGAGGAAGTGGTGGAGGCTGGGACAATTACAACATTTAAAAGGCATCTGCATGGGTAAATGAATAGGAAGGCTTTCAAAGGGAAATGGGCCAAATGCTGGCAAATGGGACGAGATTTATTAAGGATATCTGGTTGGCATGGACGAGTTGGACCGAAGGGTCTGTTTCCATGCTGTATATCTCTATTACTCTATTTCAGCGCAACATGCAAATAAGATATGGGAGATACCAAAGATAATATTTCCAGAGCAGGAAACAATTTCATGAAACTCTCTGGCTATGTTCATATAGATAAGAATGGAACCAGGCAACAACAGTCACACCCAATTAGATAATGATGGAGAAATGTCAGGGAGGATGGTGTGATCAATTGCAAAGGCTGCAAATAGATCAGGGAGGGTTAGCTTCCCGTTGTCACACACATATAGAATATAATTTGCAACTTTGGTGAGAATTGCTTTGATACCGTGGCAGAAACCTATTTGGAGAGACTCAATCATGGAGTCACAGCAAAGATGAATGCAGAGTCAGCAGCATGTTTAAGAACTTTGTAAAGGAAAGGGAGATAGGGCAGTAGTTATTAAGAATGGAGAGATTGAGGATTACTTTCAAGATCAGGCTGATAATGACACGAGATGGAAAAGATTAACTCAAATGGGGAATGAAGCGACACAGGAGTTAAACCAGTGAATGATGCAAGTTCAGGGCAGGAGGAAGGGAGAGAAGCAAACAGGCAGATTATCTTCATTACAAAGAAGTCCACAAGCTTCTCACATTAATGTTAGCAATATGGGAGAGGAAGTGCCTGGTTGGTAAGCTTAATTTCTCCTATGGAATATAGGATTGGTGTAACAGGGAGGAAACCAAGCTGACCATCATTTACTTTAATTTTTTTTCTCCCCCTCAGTGATACATCCAAATTACACTCTCAAAAGAACCAATAAAGTTAGGTTTGTTTCCCTAATCTATCTCCTTCATTTTTCTTTCTTTTTCTTTTTACAAGCCATTATTTCATTTTAATTTAAGCTACCAATTACATCTTCCACTTATTTTGTCTGTGACCTCCAGCAATCTATCTATTGTTTCTCATGGTTACATAGAAAGAATGCAGAGCGTAGACACCTGTTATAAAATGTTGCATTTATAACAATATTCCCCCAATTCTCTGGAGGAGAGTGTGGGTGGTTTTTTTAAGTGCATGGCCCCTTTGATTTTTTTTTGTACAGCCGAGTATATGTGTCAATTTAGCGCAGCCAACTTGTGCACAGCCTGTGGAGAACCTTTCAGTTTTCTGCATAAACCTGAAGCTTAGAGAAAACGTTGTTCACGAGGTAACAGTACTCATCCTAGAATTCTCTTTTTAAATATTTCCTAAAGGCAGTACACAATATAAAGTCTTTTTAAAGAATGATCATTTATTTTAAAATGTAAATCCCATTTATTGACTACGTTTCAGTCAAAGCAGTCAGAAAATGGATTTACCTCCTAAATATAGTTTACAGATTCAGTGCACAGCTTGCAGATTGAATCAGGACATTTCGTCTGATCAGGCTATCACAATTGGAAAAGTTTCACAAGCCCTCTATAGTAATCTAACCCTGGAAATTGTGCTGTGACTGTGATTCAAGGCAGCTGTCATTGATAAAGTCACAGCATACTTTATGTGAATAAATGTAAAAGCTACTGCATGCTGGTACCCAATCCCATTAAATGAAGCTCAACCACACCTTACTATGAGGACAGATTTTCTAGTGGTTGCACTCTGAATGAAGCTTAAAAGTAATTTTTTTAAAAATTTAACTTGTTCATAATTCTTTGAAAAATTGGAGAATTAGGCAGAAATTGAAACCACAATGCGCTGATTCAGAGGTGCCAGTCCTATCACTGAGCCAAGACTAACACCACATAAGTAGGCAAGCTGTTTAACTTGGATAAGGAATGCAGTACTAGATTGCACACTTTCACACAAGGTCAGAGATTAGAAAAGGTTTCCCCACAGGAGAATGAACAAAGGAAATGGAGTTCGTGAGAAGATAGCTGATTTGAAGTCAGTTGATATCTTTATAAGGTGCTTGAATCAATATAAGTGAGAAGGAACTTTTTGTTCAGAGACATCAGCAGTGAATTTGATACTTATTTTTTACAACCTGGGTAATGCAGCAATTTTATTGTCCTTAATTTGAGGGATCTTGTGATGGTGGAAGCTAGCCCATAACATAATAAAAATACATAAAATGGGTTTGTAATGACATTGAATTGCTAACGTTTATCTTCAATCAACATTACAATGATAGATTTTTGATAGCATTATCACAGTGCACACAGCAAGCTCCCACAAATAGCAATGTGACTGCTATCCTTGCTATACTATAATAGTAATGATCACAATCATAACCCCAGTTCACTAGAGCATGTATTGAATTTTTAATTACAACATGATTTTTTTAAAGGAAGAAATACAACCAAAAATGACTGCAGTTCCAAATTCAGTGGTTATTTGGAAAGGGACACGATCATGTCATACCTGAAGTTGTTAAGGAAGCTTCAAAAGGAAGAAATGCACAACAAACTGAAGTATAACCTCCAGTATCTCAGACTGTGAATATGATTGACATTATGGGTCTACCTACAGCAGATGGACTGCTGTGATTCAACAAGGAAGCTGACCACCAGCTGTTTAAGGGCAACCAATGCTGGCAATAAATGTTGGCCAGCTAGTGATGCCCATATCCCTTCAATGAATAAAAAGAGAGAAAAGAGAGGAGTTTGATTAAAAGACACGTTTGTGTTTTCTCCTTTCAAGAGGGAAAGGGGTTAAAAGTGAGTTTCCATCTTGGTTTAATCATGCTAATGGGCTGGGGTTGTCAGATGCACCAGCTTGGGTTCAAGCTCTAGCGTGCTGTAGAAGTCACAGTCAAAGAATCATACATGAATCAAGTCTGCATCAATTCTCTCACAGGCTAAAGAATTTCTAATAACCTGCAAAGTCAAGAATCTCGGAATCGACTGCGCAATGATCAATGCTCCACTAACTACTCTTCATAACCAACCCAGAAACTGATCTGTACACATTTTAACACTTATCATTTCACTTTGTTCCTTTTTTTGGGCTCACGTCTTATTTTTAATCTGTGTATGTGTGTTGTATTTTTATTTCTTCTCACATTTAGTACCTCATAAATTCATTTTAGTCAACTCAAGAAAGCCTGGTTAAATTGGCTACTTTTTAAGAAGCATATATTCATTTGATTTGAGAGAAAGGTATCTATTTAACCTTGTTGCATCAACTGATGGAGCAAGTGAATAAAAAAGGAGATCTCCTTTATCCATCCTCACCCCATGAGTTGCCAATTTGAGCTAGTCCGTCTGGGAAACCTCACCCAGGGACTGGCTGTAATAATACATTTTGGAAATGCTCATTGGCATTGTAAAGTCCAGGGATTTTGAAAGTCCAAATAGATGCAAATTATTTTTTCATGTATGCAATGAAGCCATCTGGTGTTAGAAAATGAATATAGACAACTCTAAGGAAGGTACTGATAACGTTACAAAGCAAATCCAAGATAGAAGAATCAACAAAGCTCACCTTAACATTAACTCTCCCATCATGACTAGTATGGAAGGTCTGGTTTTGGCACAACTTGACGATTTGACAAGGTTTCTGCATAACTTATGTCCTTCATAGAACCAATAGAACCTGCAATCTTATGATACACAATCCAAATATACTCAACAGGAAAAGCAACATATTGATTCAAACAAATCACCTCGGCTGCAGGGACAGAGGAAGAGGTGGATTTTCAACACACCACCCAGTATAAACCTGGATCTGTGGACCAGCCACTCATTATTGGAACTATTCAATTTTAATTTGCACTAAAATCAATGGACAGTTCAAATAAATTGGATATCGATACATAAAATCAGTTAAGTAACTTGACAGCATATTGAAAACTTCCCCAAGAGAAACATCACAAACCTGGCAAGCTTTTTCTGATGAAGTATATATTATAAAAACTTTGCTCATGTAAAATGTCCTATGGGTGTGAATCCCACACTAACACAAGAAGAGTGAAATTCCTCAAATAAAAAAAACTAGGAAACGGCTATTTTCCGGTATGGCTAATGAACTACAAACCAAATTGTGGAAAAAACACCCATTAAATTGTGCTGCTTCTGAGAATCTAATTTTGTCAACAGATTGCTAATTTTTAAATGGAGCAGAGAACCATTGTTGGAAAGAGAACTCTCGATGTCCAAATACAATATAAAGTCTCCAGCAGTGGAAACCTCCCCCACTCTCACTTCGACTGCCTTCAGTCAGCTCCCAGTTCTCAGAGTGTGTTAGAATGAGACATGAAACAAAGATGAATATTTCCCTGTCCAGCAGGACAGAAACAAGAGCAGCTGCTTCCATCTGATTTACTCTAATTACTTGCCAACGGAGACTTAACATCAGCAACACCAGATTTTCTGGCTACCCTTTCAGCTGAATTTCACAGATGCTATGGGAAGAGATAAAGATAACTCAACTCCGATCCCCAAAAAAAAGATGGAATTCAACTAACAGAAGCTGTCAGTTAATCCTATTTCAGGTATTTCAGAACACTCCTGCATTATATTAGTATCTAGCAGGACACTAGGAATTTACACAGACAGTAAATTCATTAATAGGATCATGTCCAGCCATTTTCTTGTTGCAGAAAGCATGAATGATACTCATAAATGTACAATCTGCCGCTATGCAAACAGACAACAATTTTTTTCAGACATCAGTGTCCGGAAAGAAATGTCGAGTCTCACTGGAAACATGTTACCAAATAAATGAGGTGACATTGATCCATCTGGTTTTTTTGGGGGCGGAGGGCGGCATGGCTGTGGATACTAAATCTACTTTTGCCCACAATCCTTCTGGTCCCTGTAAGCCAATCCTGCACTAACATGAGCAGCAGTACATTGATTCCTACTCTCAGTCAAAATCATTCACATGCTGGCAGACAGGAGGTATGTGGCAATGACCCAGTGATGGCCCACTCTCCAATGTTCTCTCTCTCTTCTAGGCAACCACATAACCACGCCTGAAGTGATCTTTCTGAAACACGGTGCAGTTAAGAAAAAGAGGCATCATTCAAGCTATAGTTGCAAAATTAAAAGAATCACAGGCAGACCATGTCCTGAAATCATGTTCCCCCAAGAGCTGCACAAAAATCAAAAATTCAATTTCAGTTCTTAAGGACTGGGGATAAATGGTAAGCAGAGAAAAGATACTTCCCACAGGATGAAGAGTGAAATGAAGTTGCAACCTTAGGCCATCTTGAAACATATTATATCATTTGCTCACCCTCTTTAAGAAACAGTGCCTGCAGCATGGTGACCAAGGCACTAATTATAGTGGAAAAATCTAAATGTGTTTAAAATATATTCTCTGTTTAATAGGCACACAGAACTTTTCGCTAGAAGCATTGAAGACATGACTCCCATCCTCACCCTTCCCTGAAGTATAAAGTATAAAATTGTGAGATGCTACGGAAGGGAGAAACAGAATTCCCATGAAACCAGTCGCAAAAACATCTTTTTAGTTTGAGTGTTGCGCGGGATTGAAAGTCTGTTTTATCTCTCCGCTTCATCTCTGGTCCAGATACCGGTTAGGTAAAAGGTTTATATTTCCTAATTCATTATTGTCCAATATCTTATCTAATTTAACTGTGTAATATTATAACCTGGCTAATTATTCACTTTGCTACTTTGGCCATGTTTCTCAACAATCCCAGCAAAATTGTGAGTCAGATTTTCAGTGTTTACCTGAAACTAAACATTTGCAAGGACAACCACATGCTCCCACAATACCAACAAATTCAGGATGAGATGGCATTCCCACAAATCTTATTCCATGAGTTGTTAAGGCTCAGTTATGAGGGCAGGGCTAATTCTTTGGCTCACTCCTCCACTGACCAGAACAAAGCTTGAATTCAAAAAAGAAGGTGATACTGCCTGAGTCAGAAATAAGTCACCCAGCTTCTTTATGTTAACAAGTTATTAACTAGTGTATAGTGGGGAAAGAAAAGACTCAAACTAAGATGCAAAGTTTATTTTAAAAGGGGTTAAATGTGCAATTATGTCCAAGTACCCTCCTTCATAAATTCACACAATAATGCTTCCAAGTCTGAAAAAATATACAAAACTCTTCTGAGTGTTATTTCAGGGGTAGATTCAGACTTCTCCTTTAAGAACCCTCCACTTGTGGTGATGAGCCTTGAGAGTTTATAACTCTCAGACTTTGCGGTGAGAGTTTTCAGAGAAAGAGAGAGGAGGCAAAAGCTGTTTACCCTATGGTAAGATCTCTCTGGCTGTGTTCAAACCCAATCTGCCCACAAACTTTATATTGTGGCCTTCATTTGAAAACATGTTGATACAGTGACTCTAATCAAGTAGCTTGTATTCTTTGCAAATGCAACAGTTTTACTGCTGTAACCAGCATCCCGTGCTTTAAAATTCAATCTTTTCAAAAAGTTCATGTTATATCCAGCTGATTACATTACAAATTTATATTTTCGATAATATATTTTCATAACTAAGTCATCTGATCAATACTAAATATAGTATAAGTGCATAGCTTTATTTCTAAGGACCCATTGACTATGGTAACCAGCTAAGAGTGATATATCAACTGATTAATTTTGAAACAAATTGTGGGAGAAGGCACAATAGTTTAATGTATGTTACTAAGAAGGAGTTAAACCTGTAAACTTATTTACCAGCATGACATTGAGCAAAGAACTCAGCACTGAGAAACAGATTGGAATAGTATACATAGAAACACCGAACAGGTCAGGAAGAACTGTGGATAGTGAACAACAGATATTTCAGTACCGATCCTTGAGAAAGGAATTCACTGAAATGCTTTGTCTGTTCTCTCCAAAGGTGCTGTCTGATCATCTTCATGTTGCCAGCATTTCATATTTTCAATTCAGATTTTCAAAACCTGTGGGATTTTACTCGTTCAGACATTAGTCTATTTGTTTTAAGTTTGAAGTGCTCTGCATAATCTGAACTTTTGCTAATATCGCATTATTTGCCCCTAAAAGATTGCAATATTCTGTTTCACTATGAACTTAACAGTCCATTAAATAGGAATGTCAAAGTTATATTTCTGCAGAGTGTGGGAAATTGGAGCAACTAATTGTCAGCATCTTTACAACAAAATGCAATCAATCAGGTATATGTAGGAAGCCAATGAAGGAAAAAAAGGTTCACTTAATGAGATGCAACTTTGAAAAGGAGTGAGATGCAACTAAAAATGGCCTACTAACACCAAATATTTTGCAACAGTTATCTTTATAATAAAGAAGGAAATTGTAGGGTGTTTTTAGAAATTGTATGAATATTAAATATTGAATGGTAATCCCACAATCTCATGTTTTCAGTGGGAAACTGCTTTTATAGGAAGTCTGGCATGAAGATGTGACTTGAATGTCATAGCCCTGATGTTCTGACTCGCACTCCTTATGATCAGAACTTTCTGGTGGGATGGAAGATAATCATGTACTTATCAAAACAGCCCTTACCAACCCAGTGCCAGTTAGCAACAAATAATTACAATCATGGAAACTCAAATGATGATGTTATCACTGCTGCTCTTGTTAAATACATTGTGCACTGTAAACTAAATGATTAATTGAGTAAAACAGAAATGGGACAGACATGGTATATACTAAAAGGATAATGGATTCCCATAGCTCATTTTGTCATATGGAAGCAATATTTGCTTTTAAAAATCTACTGAAAAATGTTGTAGATGTGCAGTTTAGTCAGAGGCTTTGAATCCTAATTTAATTTTGTTTTAACCATAAAGCAACTAACCTGCTACTGACAGAAAACAAAGTCCATGTTACCACCAGTTTGTCCATATCAGGTTAATTTGTGTTAACTGAAGCTTTGTCAAATCATACTGTTCAAATAGAACACTGATCATATCACTACAGACCGGCCTTAACATCAGTAGCCTGTTATCACCTGGCCACACAATGACTGCTATTAATAATTCCTTCATCATGAAATGCTTGAGTACAAAATAAATTGAAGTTCATTTCTAAGACCACATTGTAATCAGCATTCACAGCACTGTGACATTACCCAAAACAGGATGCTACGGCGCACAATTTTCATCGCATTTTTTATTTTTTTTACATGGAAGCTGAGAATCCTTACAGTGCAGACAGTGGCCATTCGACTTACTGGGTCTGTGCTGACCTGCCGAAGAGCATCTGACCCAGACCCACCCCCACCCTATCCCCATAATCCTACATTTCCCATGGCCAATCTACCTAGCCTGCACATCTTTAAACTGTGGGAGGAAACCTGACCACCAGGAGGAAACCCATGCAGGCATAGAGAGAACATGCAAACTCCACAGACAGTCACCCAAGGCTGGAATTGAACCTGGGTCCCTGGCGATGCAAGGCAGGAGTACTTGTCACTGTTTCATCTCCTCTAGCTAAAAAAATCCTCATATTTACATTTTATCTATTTTCACATTCATAACTATCAAGCTATCATTAGGAATGAAACAATAATTTCTTCAATATATGGCATATTTATAAACCAGTTAATTTTACAAGAAATTAACAAAAAAAATTATAGAGAACATTAAAATGGATCTTCCAAATGAGGTATGCCAATCAACAGCAAATTACATTTATAATGCTTCAAAAGGCATTCAAAACAAAATGAATACCATTCAAATGAAAGAATAAGTTATTGGGGGGAGGGATCAAAAGGAGAACTTCTGGAGGAATCTACAAGCAAAGTAGGCAACAGAGAGGCGGAGAAGTATAAAGAAGGCATTCTAAAAAATAGAGACCACTCAGTTGAAGATATGACAACGAATAACAAAACAGGTTAGGGGAAAGCGTCAAGCCAAAGTTAGAGGAATGGAATATTTGCAGGTGGGAAACTGGCAGGCAATGTGATATTCTGGAGAGGAAGGAGATTACAGAATAGCAGATACAAGATCATAAAGATTCATGATTTATTTAATGACTTTTGAATTATAAATCTGACACAAGACCATAACACATAGGAGCAGAATCAGGCCACTCAGCCCATTGGGTCTGCTCTGCCACTCAAGGAGGTAATGATTGATCTGATCAGAAAACCATAAGACATGGGAGCAGAGTCAAATACAGTCTGCTCCATCACTTAATGAGATCATGACTGAACTGATAATGCTCCCATTTTCCTGTCTTTTCCCTCTAAACCTTGATGCCCTAACCGATTGAAAATCTGTCCATCTCAACCTTGAATATACTTACTGACCCAGCTCCAACTGCACTCTGAGATAAGGAATTTCACAGATTCACTACCCTCTGAAAGAAGAAATCTCTCTTCATTTCCCCTTATTCTGAGATTTTGTGCTCTCGTCCCTGACTCTTCAACATTGGGAAACAATCTTTCGAGAGCTAACTTGTTAAGTCACCTACATTTTTGTATGCTTTAATAAAGTCACCTCTCGTTCTTTAAATTCCATTTTCTTAACCTTGCAATTTATGTACATTGTACACATTTTGTTGACTAATGTTCTTTACTGCCGCAGCCAAGAAATAATAGACTAAATTTCATCAGTAGCGTCAGAGGTGCAGAGCCTCATCCAACAAGGATACATACCAGGAACGTGGGTACGGATATCAGAGTGTGCAATTTATGGCTGTACAATTTTCCATCCACTGAAGGTAATGATCATGAAATTAACAGTGGTCAGCAAGCTGGGCAGACTGGTCTCAGTGCTCAGAGTTCCATTTTGCATTCTTGTGATAGGAAGCATGATTTACATAAAATAAATAATTTTCTATAGAAAACAGGTAGATCTGGAACACAGCTTCAAATTATAGAATGACAAGCTGGGCTACCTTCCCTGCACATTGGAAGTAAAGGATTGAAAGTTAAAAATAAGGTTTAGAAAATAAAAGATAAAGAACATGTTTCCATGAGCTAGGCTGAGATATTCAACCAACAGGCAAGTGGACTGAACGAGTTAGATATTAAAGTAAAACGAAGAACTGCAGATGCTGGAAATCTGAAACAAAGATAGAAATAGCTACAGGAACTTAGCAGGTCTGGCAGCGTCGATTCAGAGAAAGCAGAGTTAACGTTTCAAGTCCAGTGACCCATCTTCACAACCAACAGTATCCAAGAAAAGGTGTTATCAATGCTAAAGACAGGGGGGTGGGGGAGGGAAAAGCAGTGAATGGTAAGTGGAGATGGAGCTCAGAGAGAGAGAGAGAGAGCAACATTTATGGAGACAAAGGATTGGATAATGATTTGCTCAAGAGAAAGAAAAGGTCATAATGGGAAAAATAGGTAAAGAAAACAGGTTTAATGTGCTGAAAGCAGCCCATGTCATCAGAGATAGACAGTAAAGCTGAAAAACCAAACCACAATGTTTCTATCAAGTAACTTACTCAAATCATTTCATATATCCAAAAGATTTGATTTAACAATTTACTTAATTACCATTTCACACAATTATTTTAATTAAGTTTTAATCTCACAAATACGAAACACAAATACCCAAATTCACACAAAATTATAATACTTAACAACATAAAAAATATTTCTTTTTACAATGAATTAACTTTCACATGTTTTATTGTACTTGGCTTGACTCTAATAAGATTTACAAATTTTCTATATAATTTCTACTAAGCATTTTCTAAATCCTTAGTGTCAGTTTCAAAGTCTCAGGATCAAAATCCATATTTACACGTATTTTTTCAATGTTTGTTCTTACTCTGAATATTTCGTTATCAGTGTTAATGAAAACGCCTGCAGTATGTATATATTGACTACATATATATTATATATATTCTCATTATTGTTATTACTGGCATTTTTAATATTAGTTGAAACATCAAATGTTTCATGATAGACCACATCAGAAGTTCTTTCTTCTTGAGCCAAGAAGAGGTTTCTTGGTGATCCAACTCAACTCTTACATTTTCTACTCTTTCTCCAGTTATGTTTTAGTGTGGTTGTTGTTACAATATGAAAAACATTTGGTGGATCAGATGGCTCACTTAAGAGTGGCATCAAACTTTTCTATTTGGGCGACACTTTGAAGGTGGCTCTTTTTCCACTTTGTTACACCACAATATTTGCATACTTCTGAATGTTTGCCAAAATCATACCCCTTTCTTGCAGCACTAGCTCTCCTGGCATTATGTCACCATCTGACAACTTTTTGCTTTTATGCTTTAGCCTCTTCATTTTCTCCTTTTCTAATTGCTGCCTGTCACTTTTTGTCAATTTTTTTTGCCTTTTCGCTCAGCTTCCTCACCTTTGTGGCTTTGCTTTGTGCCTGTCATGTTCCCTTTAACAAGAAATAGCTTGTAGTGTCTCAGAAGAAACCTGCATGAAACTAATAAAAAATGAGAAAAAACATGAAATGTGAAAGAAAGACAGGGACTGATGATGCAAGTTTGTCACAGTCTTTCTTGGGTTACATAGTTAAGTCTGGTTTAAGCCTCTTTGAGTTCATAGTATCAGTCGAGACAGTGGAGGTAGGGTCACGAGATCCCTGACTCAGAGCCAAAGTCCCCCTGGTAGGGATGGTTAGATGTCAACTCACTAACAACAGACTCCTTCATTCAAGGTATTATCCCATGAAATTTGGTTGAGATTGGCTCAAGGATCTCAAAGATTGCCAACCAACAGACATTTTATTTTTACATTCAGTTAGTTGTAAACTGATATAAGGTAAATTGAAGACCCAGTTAAAGAGTTCTTCACAAAAATAATCAGTGTGTGAACTGGACTTCCAAATAGGGTAGGGGACTTGCATTTTTATTGATTTTAAGCAATGCGCTCTGAGAAGAGGCAAGTTTGCAGATGAATGGCACAGAGATGAGCCTAGTGCAGACCCACTGCTTTCTCAGCTCTGCCCCAATCCCAATTAAGCCTGAGGCAGGAAGGCTCATGGGGGTAATGACTGAACATTTAAGGGCTTCATCCAGCTACGAATGGCTGGACAGTCACTATGCAGAAACCCAAAAATAAACAAACCCTATCACATTTGTTCTCAGGGCAGAGGGGTGGTCAGTGTTCTTCACATTTAGACACTCAGGAGGACAGGTTACCAAAAGCCACTAAGCCCACGTTCCTGACACCACCCTATCCCATGGCCAGCCATCCCCACCCAACATCCCCACCTACTAACACGCATAAACACGTGCACACACACACACACACACACAGACACACACACACACACAGACACACACACACACACACACACTTGCTCATTCACTGAGCATGGGCCCCTCGTGGATGTCGTGCTGGTGGCTACCACTGATCCCCAAGTGCCAGCACTGATGGTTTTAAGAAGCTGTCTGCCTTCAATTAGCTACCAACTCAGGACAAGGGTGTATTTCTGACCCCAGGGTCCTTAACCTGGGAAGGTCTTTCGACACTTACTTCAGAAGGCCTTCGCTAAAGAAGGTAAACTGGGATCATGCTGACTCTCTGGTCTAAGTTAAATTGTGCCCATAATATGGGAATACCAACTAACTATACGGAACGTGGACTAAGTTCTTCCTCTTTTGAAAGGCAGAAAATACCAGGCGATCAGATGGATATTTATGGGATTAAGCCAAGAGGCATATTTCCAGGCTGAATTAACCAAAAGCGCCTCTGATATCACAATTAGAGAGCTCTTGGAAATTCTGGACATTCTGTCATATTCATAGTGCTTCCTCCACACACTTCTGAAAATAGCTTTATACTATACTGGTTGCAAAATGTGAAAGCATTGGAGAAAGTGTGAATCAGTACAGGGCCAACAGGTGCTTTCTGGGTGAAGAGCCAAATTTTCTTTCTGTATCATGATCTTTCTTGTGATTTTGCATTCTCGCTGCTTTTGCTTCCTTTACTTACTGTGCATGTACAGGAGTGAGTAGCAGTAACCTAATGTGAGAAACGTTATCAGTTAATACCTTTTCATCGCTGACAAGCCATTTGAGTGTCTGATTAAAAACTCAATCCCATAACATTCAAAGCTTTTGAAACCCAGGAGAGTTTACACCTAAAAAACAAATGCAGTTAAGTAATTTTACAGGAAATGCCAGAAAAGATTTTTCACTTCTTATTGTGCAGCTGATGATAGACAGAGAGATGGTGATACATGGACATAGTTGGAAAGGAGATGCAGTCCTCAGTTGAAGGACAGCCATCTCCTGTAACATGCTCTTCAAATCCCAGTTGAAGCTACTTAATGTAACTGATGCAGTTGAGTTCAGATTATCTGAGAAGTCAGTTACTGGTCTTGTATTACTCATTGCTGTGATTCAGCAATTCAGATCCTTACCATAGACAACGATGAACAGTCAGCCTTTCAATTTTCCATTAACATATGAAAAGTTTGAAAGGGAGGATTAAGATTTTAAGTATGCATAAAAGACCTCAAGTAATTAATGAGATTTGTGTACACTTCCAGACAACACCAGCAAGAGCTGTTTTACATTGAAGAAAATCAAATGTCCTCCATCTTGTCTATAATTTATGAACATTCACAATAGACCAACAGAAAACTACGTAAGGAACAAAAACAAAGTTGCTGGAAAAGCTCAGCAGGCCTGGCACCATCTGTGAAGTGAAAACAGAGTTAACATTTCAGGTCTGGTGACCCTTCCTCAGAACTTTGTTTTTGTTCCTAATTTACAACATCCGCAGTTCTTTCGGTTTTTATATAGAAAACTATATTATCCCGTAAATGTCATTATAGAAGTACCATGATGAATTTGGACCATAATCTATCCTTTGGGGAAGTTTTCATTTTGTATTCCCCAAATTTATTGCTGCAGAGGTTTTTTTTTAAGCATTCATTTTATCATCCTTCTTGTGTGCATTACATTAGGGATATTACTGCTGGGTAATTGAACACTGGCCCTTCAAGATATGCAAGGAGTACATTCTAATAAAATCACACTTCTGACATGGAACTCCACCCACGGGGAACACCGGCCAGGAATTCAAGCCTGTGTTCCCACTAATATTCTATCCATATGGTAGAATGTCCAAATTTCAATTCATAACATTTTAAATTCTAAACTTCGAATAGATTTGTGCTAAATAAATGAAGAGCACACACAAGAATACTTTTACATTTATCGATGTACGCAACCACAAACATGCAATACAATGTTCGTCACTGAATCAATATCTTTTTCTCTCTACGTCACATTGTTATATGAGCATCATCACTACAAGAATGCGGCATTCAAAGGAAAGGTCCAACAGCATCTTCACAAAGCAATAAGAATGAGCAAAAAAAGGCAGATTTCCCAACCTCAAACATGACTCCTCACCACTACCGATGGCTGTCTGATGTGGCTCGAATATGTGATTTTCCCCTTTCCCTGTCTCCAATCCTCCCCAAGCCATCACGCTTTCTCCTTCCACCAACAGATGGAAGGCATTTCAACTTCTTCCAATTATTTTTAAATAAAACATGCTATGCTCCACATTAAATAATTCTAATGTCAATTTCCAAATAGTAGATCCCCTCAGTAACAGAGTTTTAAGAAATTGAATTGCTGTCTGACACATTTTGTTGAGTTTTTTGAGGTCTAAATATTAGGATATATAAAGGAGAACCAGAATGTGGCATACACATGGATTTCCAAAAGACATTTAATAAAGCTATACAAAAGATTAATACACAATGTAATAGATTATCATGGATTTGGGCATGACATATTAGCATGGATGAAAGATTAGTTAATGAATAGGAAACTGATAGATAGGAAGCAGTGAGTAGAGACAAATGGAGTACTTTTCAGTTTGGCAGGCTGAGACTAATGGAGCACCATGAGAATCAAAGCTTGATCCTCATCCATGTACAAAATATATTATTGACCTGGATGAAGAGACAGAGTAGTGTATTGATATTTGCTGGTGATACAAAGCTAGGTTGGAATGTAGGCTGTGAAAAGGGCATAAAGAGGGTGCAAGGAGATGTACACAAGCTAAAGGTGAGTGGGAAATGAGGTGGCAGGTGGAGAATAATGTGGGGAAATGTGGGACTATAGATTGGCTCGTAAGAATATTTTTTAAAAGGTATGACATTCAAATATTTTGATGTACAAAATATGTGGTACACGCATACAAGTAACACAAAAAATTAGCAAGAAGATACGGCATGAAATTAGGAAGACAAACAACTTTACAGCAAGATGATTGAGGTACAGATGAGATCAGCTGATATGACAGCAGCTATAATCATATTGCCTATTCCTGCTACTAGTTCTCATGCTTTACTGCAATTGCATAGGCATTTGGTGAGACCATATCTAGTATACTGCCTGGAATTTTGGACTATGTAAGGAAGGATGACTTGCATTGAAGGAAGTAAGGCCAAGGCTGGTAGATTGGTCCCTGGGATGAGAGGCCATTCTCTGTAGTTTAGAACAATGAGAAGTCATCTTATTGAAATATTCAAGACTGAGGGGCTTGATAGGGTACTTAGTGAACCAGTGCTTCCCTTGGCTAGAGGAACTAGAACAAGGGAGCACAGTTACAAGATAAGGGATTGATTATTTAGGAAAGGCACGTGAAATACCTTCATTTTGGAAATCCCTACCCCAGAGAATGTACCATCAGTGAATATTTAAGGCTGAGATGGTTTGATTTTTGATCCCAGGGAATCAAAGTATTTGGAAGTGATGGAAAAAACGAGAGTTAAAGTCTAGGTGCAGCCATCATCATACTGAATGGCAGAACAGGCTTGATAGTCATATGGTGTTCTCCTGCTGCTAATTTTAATATTCTTATGTAAATAACAGAGGGCAGGAGGGAAGCAGACTATTTCAGCTACAAGCCCAATTTGGTCATGATTCTGAACAGAAATAATGCATGGTGTGAGGGATTGCGCTAAATATGTGAAACCTACTGGTTTCCATCAGTGTATCCCTGGAGTGTCAGAGGCTGAGGGGTTGACCTTATAGAGGTTTATAGAATCATGTGGGGCATGGATAGGGTTATAGCCCAGGGTGGGGGAGTCCAAAACTAGAAGGCATAGGTTTAAGGCGAGAGGGGGAAGATTTAAAAAGGACCTAAGGGGTAACTTTTTCATGCAAAGGGTGGTGCGTGTATAGAACGAGCTGCCAGAGGAAGTGATGGAGGCTGGCACAATTACAACGTTCAAAAGGCACCTGCATAGGTATATGAATAGGAAAGGTTTAAAGGGATTTGGGCTAAATGCTGGCAAATGGGACTAGGTCAGATTGGGATGTCTGGCCGCCATGGATGATTTGGACCGAAGGGTCTGTTTCTGTGTTGAAAGACTTCACAACTCTAATCAAATGTCTGGTCGCCAAAGGTAGGGAACTAACACAAGTACAAGGAGTTAAGATATAGATCAAACATATCCAATTGATCCAACTGAACAGCAGAACAGGTTCAAGGAATTGAATGGTACATAGAACATAACAGCTCAGTACAGGCCCTTCGGCCCTCGATGTTGTGCCGACCTGTGAAACCAATCTGAAGCCCATCTAACCTACACTATTCCATTATCATCCATATGTTTATCCAATGACCATTTAAATGCCCTTAAAGTTGGCGAGTCTACAACTGCTGCAGGCAAGGCATTCCATGCCCTGACTACTCTCTGAGTAAAGAACCTACCTCTGACATCTGTCCTATATCTATCATCCCTCAATTTAAAGCTATGTCCCCTTGTGCTAGCCGTCACCATCCGAGGAAAAAGGCTCTCACTGTCCACCCTATCTAATTCTCTGATCATCTTGTACGTCCCTATTAAGTCACCTCTTAACCTTCTTCTCTCTAACGAAAACAAGCCTCAAGTCCCTCAGCCTTTCCTCATAAGACCTTCCCTCCATACCAGGCAACATCCTGGTAAATCTCCTCTGCACCCTTTCCGATGTTTCCACATCCTTCTTATAATGCGGTGACCAGAACTGCATGCAATACTCCAAGTGCGGCCACACCAGAGTTTTGTACAGCTGCAACATGACCTCAAGGCTCCGAAACTCAATCCCTCTACCAATAAAACCTAACACACTGTACGCCTTCTTAACAACCCAATCAACCTGGGTGGCAACTTTCAGGGATCTATGCGCATGGATACTGAGATCTCTCTGCTCGTCCACACTACCAAGAGTCTAACCATTAGCCCAGTACTCTGTATTCCTGTTACTCCTTCCAAAGTGAATCAGCTCACACTTTTCCGCATTAAACTCCATTTGCCACCTCTCAGCCCAGCTCTGCAGCTTATCTATGTCCCTCTGTAACCTGCAACATCCTTCCGCACTATCCACAACTCCACCGACTTTAGTGTCATCCGCAAATTTACTAATCCATCCTTCTACGCCCTCATCCAGGTCATTTATAAAAATGACAAACAGCAGTGGCCCCTACACCACTAGTAACTGAACTCCAGGATGAACATTTCCCATCAACCACCACCCTCTGTCTTCTTACAGCTAGCCAATTTCTGATCCAAACCGCTAAATCACCCTCAATCCCATGCCTCCGAATTTTCTGCAATAGCCTACCGTGGGGAACCTTATCAAATGCTTTACTGAAATACGCTCATCTTGTTCCTATGTTCCAAACACCAGATTAAACCAACTACAGATGCTCATACGATATTTAGTAAAAAATGTTAATAACTGTTTAATCTGCTATTCTGAGTGACAAATGATTAAACTGAAGTTATTTTCATCTCAATACATTTATTACACATCCCTACATTTAACAGAAGTTAGGGAACACTTCACCCTTCTCATGATATTTAATGATCCAGATAATAGATGAGTTAGTTTTTATTTTCCAGACACCTTAGGTGCCAGGAAGCTGAACCTTTGTCATAGAAACAGTGCTTCATATATTGTCATGCACATGATCAATCCAATACAATTCATCATTTTGAGCAATGCTCTCATATGTTGCTTGCCTGGTTGTTGGATAAGTCAGAAAATACAGCAAGTATTGCTAGGTACTGTGTAACTAGCTCACAATGAAAAGGCTTCTGGGAAAACATATTTAGTCAGGGCAATTGAGCCTGTTCTGGCCAATTAATTATCATCCTCGCTCAGCCTGTCAGTGCATGATCCTCAGTGTAGAGAACAATCACTGTTTGTTCCATGGCTCAAAGCTGGTTATTTATCTGAACCAAGAACATTCAAACAATAGCAATCTTGCTGGAAGTCAGCAGAGCCCGGTACAAGTAATCTGGGAATTATTACCCCAAGAATCATTTATCTTCAATGTCAGTTTGTCAGCTAATGACCACACAGAGAACCATCAAAGCTTAAATGCTCTTTCACAACTGAAATCAATTGAGCAAATTAAAAATCAACAGCATGCTTCCAGTACCTGAACAGTGCACACAATGTGTCCTGCAATTATTCTTTTTCATCCTGCCATCAGCAAACAACTTTTCTTTTTTTTGAACAAGTTATTTTGCAAATCTGTCATGGAAAGAATTTATGAATGGCATGATTTGCAATAATGATTTAGGAATATTTAGGGATACATAAATTTAAACAACTACAGTTATTAATTCACAGCATGTAACATTTCAATGGAAATGTTTTGGTTGAACACGATTCATAAAGCTAGCTACTGCTAACCTCTTGTGGTTAATTGGGGTTTGAAATATACACTAATTTTATATCCAATTATTAAATAAAAGATGAGTTACAGGGATGTTCTTTTTTGCAAAATAATGTAAGAAGTGATAACGAGTCATCAACCTATTTAACAGCTCTTTAGGAGTTGAATGGGAGTAAAAAGCAGGAGGGATGCAAAATGTGATTTAATTCTCCACCTTACTTCCATTTGTTGAGCCTCTCTGCCCATTACCTGATGGAATACTCCAGCAAAGCTTAACAAAAGAACACCTTACCTTTTAACTCAACACAACAACTTTCTGGACTCAACATTGATCTCAACAACTTTAGATCCTAAACGTTCGCCTCCATCTCAGTCTACATCTTATTTCTTTTACTGTGTCGGTCTTCATCTTAATTTTTTTCTTAATTCCTTCATAATGTGCTGAGATGGCTTTTATTAGCAATTTACGTCTCATATGAACAAGGCCTTTGTTTCTCCTCTATAACCAATGGCTGTTATTTGATGTCTCCAAGCCTCCACCATAAGAGAGTTCTTTCTTTTGCTCTTCCTGCCCCTTCCCTTATAAGCTATTACGTTTCTATCTTTCTTCAGTTCTGATGAAAAGTTATCGACCTGAAACATAATCTCTGTTTCTCTCCACAACTGCTGCCTGACCTGCAGAGTTTCCACAGCTTTTTTGGTCTTATTGCCAATTCACAACCTTCTGTTTTAAACTACTAAAATATTAAAAACTATCCCACAGACACTAGCGTGGCCATATAATTTCAATATTAACATTCACACAGTCAATTATGTGTACATGAAACTTTCTGTATGCTTTTGTTGAACTGGCAACATGAAAAGCAGAGTGTGGATTTGTTCTGAGTGCTTTACTTCCATAGTTATTCAATAATGGTAGATGTTTATTATTTAAATATTAACACCAAGGAGATAAACCTGTATATTGTATGGAGGTTGTTTATTTATTTGTATTCAATAACTCTGGCATAGCACATTGTTGTTGGTTTTTCATTTCAAGTCCTAACATGCTTTATATTAAAGTCCACTGTTGTGGACTTGCTTTTTATAACTTTTATTTTCTCAGAAAACTCTCACAACAATATTAATACAGCAATTGCCACTAGTTTTCCATTTATTAAATTATTCAACGACATGAAATATATTCTTTCATTATTTAATGAAATGTTACTTCCATTAGCACTGCATTATGCCAAAGGTATCTGATAGAAACATCTGATGAAGTTTGGGGTGATGTGACAACACTGTTTTAGCCAGATACATACATTTTAGTGAAAGACACCTTCCACATAATATGCAAGTAAATATACTTGGTGTCAATATTTACCAAATAAAAATTCACAACTATTGATTTCTGAGGATGTTTCTGGAGTTGGAGGGTTTGAGCTATAGGGAGAGATTGAAGAGACTGGGACTATTTTCCCTGGTGTGTCAGAGGCTGAGGGTGACCTTGTCGATGTTTACAAAATCATGAGAAGCATGGATAGGGTAAATAGACAAGGTCTTTTCCCCAGGGTGGGGGAGTCCAAAACTAGAAGGCATAGGTTTAAGGTGAGCAGGGAAAGATTTAAAAGGGATCTAAGGAGCGACTTTTTCACGCTGACAGTGGTGCATGCATGGAATGAGCTGCCAGATGAAGTGGTGGAGGCTGGTAAAATTACAACATTTAACAGGCACCTGGATGGGCACATGAATAGGAAGGGTATTAAAGGGAAATGGGCCAAATGCTGGCAAGTGGGACTAGATTTATTTAGGATGTCTGGTTAGCATGGACGACTTGGACTGAAGGGTCTGTTTCTGTGCTGTAAAATTCTATGACACTATGGTTCTATTATCACACTTCTGTGTCCAAATGGCTTGCTGCATTTTCTACAACAATGACTACATTTTAAAAAGGTACTTTACTAGCTGTAAAATTCTTTGGATGGGCCTGCACTCATGTCAGATGCTGTGTGAATGCAAGGTTTTTCTTTCTTCTACAAACTTATTTACTCCGCTATGCGTCTCTCATCTCCAAAAAGCACAAGTCTGCAGTTCTAATATTTTCATGAGTTTCTTTTAACTTATTAACAAGTACTTGAAACAGTTTCTTTTTGTAGAAGTTTGGAAAATGTACATTCTACTTGGACTAAAAAGTGTGTTCAGGGCTCACTTGCTGCTTTGAACATTTCTGGCACAAGATGAATTTGTTTACTCCTGAAATTACTAGCCATCGAATAAACTCCATGATGATACTGCCTCTGGCAATTTTAAACTTCATCATAAAACAGGTACACAGAGCATTAGAACAGAGTGATGGAATGTTGGTTTATGTCTGATATCTATTGCAGATCACGTAATTGATATCAGTGAAACAACCATACGGAGGAAGGTATGATCTGAGGATGTGTTCACCACAGGCTGCAACATGCATCTTTTGTCATATGTTATAACACAGCAGCAGAGGCAGGTCACCTTCCTGGCCTTAGCCAAGGATACAACATCAATGGCAGCTGAATAAAGTAGTGAAGCAATGAGCCTGAGCAAGTTGTTTAAGAATTAATATTTTATTTATGTCATGCAATTCAAATAATATTGATTCATGTAGATTTATACTTTATTAATGGTCTTAATCAGAATGAAACCAATATCTTCTGATGTACTATTTAATTATACTGAAAGTAGGTTGTTACAATAGCTTAAAAATATTGCAGCAGGCAAGGCTCAAATGTCAGTATATTTTAAATAGATGTACTAATGATGATGAGAATGAGAAAGTACTGGATGCTTCAGGACTTCAGAGTTAATCAATTAAGTAGAGATACAGGGCACTCACACAGCTTGTGATTCCTGCCACTTTCACAGTTCATTACTGATTACCTTTTTAGGGATTTCCAAGCACTAGTACAATGTACATGGTCAAGGCTGGAGAGAGTCCCAAAATTCATATGACTTAAGGCCACCATGAGTAATTTAACACCACAAGTAGTTTAACATTTAGAGATGAGCATCTGAGTAATTAGTTCTTTATGCACTTTCAAAAATTAAATATTGCAAAGACATCTTCTGTTAAGGCTTAGATTTTTGGAAGGAAGTTGACGAATGTAATAGAAAATGAAGAGTGAGAGTTTTTAGGTTACATTTATTTCTTTCCTCAGCTCTGAAGAAAGGTCATTAACCTGAAAGACTGACTCTGTTTCCCTCCTGATATATTCCCAGCTGATGATTAATTCAGAGCAAACCCTGGCTTGTTAGACCACAGGTTTTATTTTTCAATTTGTTTACCACAGCAATCAGTAACTGAATAGATTCACAAGTGGCTGCCAATGTACTTTTAACAAAAGAATGGGAAAGTTTATGACACATAAAAGGAAAAACAATATAAATTACCTTACATGATATTCAGTGTTAAATGTAAAGTTGCCATGGCTTTCTGGACCATAGGGCTGCTCTCTCATTAAACAGAGGCAACTGGTGGTGACTTAACCTGTGGGACAGCATACCTCAGGCAAGGGAGAGGTCGAGTAGGAGAGTCCTTCATAATAACCTCAGTCAGTTTGGGAATTGAACCCTGGCTGTTGGCATCACAAGCCAGTCATCCAGTCAACTGAGCTAACCAACACACTCACAATATGGAAGAACTATTTGAAATGATCTTATTACAAATATCAGAAATAAAAAATCAACTCTTTTATACTCAGCAACAGCTTACAGATACTCAAATCTGGGTGAAGGGTCACCCCATTTCCACCTCAAAGGTAACAAGCATGGGGCTGGATGAACACAGCAGGTCAAGCAGAAAGGTTCTTGTTTAGATGTTATGTTAAAACTTGGTTTCTTTCTGGCAAACTTCTGGATTCACTTGATGTTATTCACTTAGTTAATATCTTTTCAGAGCCTCTTAAACAAACTGTTAAACACAACTCCCTTACTCCTGGCTTCTCCTGACTTCTCCAACCGCGAATCTAACCCTCCCTCTACTGACCCCTTCTCCCGCCTCCAACACAAGCCCTCCTCCTGGACACCACCCCAAGGCCTCCTACCCTCCCTCGACCTCTACATCTCCAACTGCCGTCGAGACATCAATCGCCTCAACCTCTCCAACCCTCTCAAACACTCCAACCTCTCCCCCGCAGAACGTGCAGCCCTCTGCTCCCTCTGCTCCAATCCCAACCTCACCATAAAACCCGCGGACAAGGGAGGGGCAGTCGTAGTATGGCGCACTGACCTCTATATTGCTGAGGCCAGGCGCCAACTCTCTAACACCTCCTCCTACCGCCCCCTTGATCATGACCCCACCCCCGAGCACCAAACCATCATCTCCCAAACCATCCACAACCTCATCACCTCAGGTGACCTCCCACCCACCGCCTCCAACCTCATCGTTCCCCAACCCCGCACCGCCCGCTTCTATCTCCTCCCCAAAATCCACAAACCTGAATGCCCTGGTCGACCCATTGTCTCCGCCTGCTCCTGCCCCACCGAACTCATCTCCACCTACTTAGACTCCATTTTCACCCCCTTGGTCCAGGAACTCCCTACCTACGTCCGTGACACCACCCACGCCCTCCACCTCCTCCAGAACTTCCAATTCCCCGGTCCCCAACACCTCATTTTCACTATGGACGCCCAGTCCCGAACACCTGTATTCCCCATGCTGATGGCCGAAAGGCCCTCCACTTCTTCCTGTCCCGCAGGCCCGACCAATCCCCCTCCACCGACACCCTCATCCGCTTAGCCGAACTCGTCCTCACCCTCAACAACTTCTCTTTCAATTCCTCCCACTTCCTACAGACAAAGGGGGTGGCCATGGGTACCCGCATGGGCCCAAGCTATGCCTGCCTCTTTGTAGGTTACGTGGAACAATCCCTCTTCCTTACCTACACTGGCCCTAAACCCCACCTCTTCCTCCGTTACATTGATGACTGCATCGGCGCCGCCTCGTGCTCCCACGAGGAGCTCGAACAGTTCATCCACTTCACCAACACCTTCCACCCCAACCTGAAGTTCACCTGGACCATCTCCAACACTTCTCTCTCCTTCCTGGACCTCTCTGTCTCCATCTCGGGCAACCACCTAGAGACAGATGTCCATTTCAAGCCCACTGACTCCCACAGCTACCTGGAATACACCTCCTCCCACCCACCCTCCTGCAAAAATGCCATCCCCTATTCCCAATTCCTTCGCCTCTGCCGCATCTGCTCCCAGGATGAGACATTCCACTCCCGTACATCTCAAATGTCCTCATTCTTCAAGGACCGCAACTTCCCCCCAACAGTGGTCGAGAACGCCCTCAACCGTGTCTCCCGCATTTCCCGCAACACATCCCTCACGCCCCATCCCCGCAATAATAACCAAAAAAGAATCCCCCTTGTCCTCACATACCACCCCACCAACCTCCGGATCCAACGCATCATCCTCCGACACTTCCGCCATCTGCAATCAGACCCCACCACCAAAGACATTTTTCCCTTCCCATCCTTATCTGCCTTCCGGAGGGACCACTCCCTCCACGACTCCCTTGTCCGCTCCACACTCCCCTCCAGCCCCACCACACCCGGCACTTTTCCCTGTAACCGCAGGAAGTGCTACACCTGCCCCCACACCTCCTCCCTCACCCCAATCCCAGGCCCCAAGAAGACTTTCCACATCAGGCAGATGTTCACCTGCACATCTGCCAATGTGGTATACTGCATCTTCTGTACCCGTTGTGGCTTCCTCTACATCGGGGAAACCAAGCAGAGGCTTGGGGACCGCTTTGCAGAACACCTGCGCTCAGTTCGCAACAAACAGCTGCACCTCCCAGTCGCGAACCATTTCAACTCCCCCTCCCATTCCTCAGATGACATGTCCATCCTGGGCCTCCTGCAATGCCACAGTGATGCCACCCGAAGGCTGCAGGAACAGAAAATCATATTCAGCCTGGGAACCCTGCAGCCCAATGGCATCAATGTGGATTTCACAAGTTTCAAAATCTCCCCTCCCCCAACCGCATCCCAAAACCAGCCCAGCTCATCTCCACCTCCCTAACCTGTTTTTCCTCTCACCTCAAGCCACACCCCCATCTCCTATCTACTAACATCATCCCGCCCCCTTGACCTGTCCGTCCTCCCTGGACTGACCTATCTCCTCCCTACCCCCCTACCTACACTCACCTTTACTGGCTCCATCCCCGCCTCTTCGACTTGTCTGCCTCCTCTCCACCTATCCTCTCCTCTATCCATCCTCTATCCGCCTCCCCCTCTCTCCCTATTTATTTCAGAACCCTCTTCCCCTCCCCCATTTCTGATGAAGGGTTTAGGCCCGAAACGTCAAGTTTTCCTGCTCCTGTGATGCTGCTTGACCTGCTGTGTTCATCCAGCCCCATGCTTGTTATCTCGGATTCTCCAGCATCTGCAGTACCTTTTATCCCTTACTCCTGGCTGTGTGTTCCTTAAAGTTGTGCATTCAACAGCCTTACAGGACATATCCTTCTCTGACATATTAAAGCATTCAGCTTTTCTTTTATGAAATCCTAAGCCATTCAGGACATCCATACATTTATTCTGCCCTGGCTGTATTGTTGATGTTACAGCTCTTTTCTCTCCTAACGTGCTGCTTCTGTCTGGATGTAACCTGCCCTCTCATTGACCTTTTTGAACGGTTCTCTCTTTCTAAAAGGAAACCTGCTTTTATTTTTATCTCCCTGTGCCATGGGACACCTTATTGCTAGGTAACAGTCCAATTGGTTGTTCATCTATTTTACTCTTGTTTTCTAAAACACTGAACTATTCACCTTTTTTAAAGCCTCATTTAAGTGTACATAAACAAATTTCCAGACACCCTGCACCACTCATAAAACAAATCAAAAATGGAACTAAAATTATGTCGCTCCATCTTAACACACAGAAAACGGAAATACAAATAAAGCCTAAGCTATATATGGTTCTGTCCACTTTAAAGCACAAATTTCCAAATGGTAATAACAATATATCATGAACCTTCATCACATTCCATTGATGCTGCCTGACCTGCTAAGTATTTTGAGCATAATCTGTGTTTTAATTTCAGGTTAGGGTTTTCAAGAACATTGAAAATTAAGACTGTACTCTCTAACAGATTGCAAGTGCATTCGTTATCACTTTTTGAACATATGCCATGAGTTCATTATCTTCCAACTCTAGGATGAGACGTGGAGGGAGGATAAAGATCATTATATTCCATGTAGTGGATGCTTTTTGCCCTCTCCACATTTTCTTTTAATTTTCTTTAACTTTCGTTGCCCATGCAAGACCATATTGTAGATCACCGTAAAGCAGTATTTATATTGGCAAGACAAAACTAAAATATACGTGTACTGGAAGTCTGAAATGAAGAGAAAATAGTTAGATACTCAGCAAGTCAGTCAGCATCTGTGGGAATTGAAAAAGGGAGACTTGAGGCTTCAGTGCCATGCAGAGGATGGAACAACTACACGGTTCACATTAAGGTAAGAGTGAAAAAGAGAATACATTTGCTTTCATTATGCAATGGATTGTTATGGTGGTATAATTATCATAATTAATGTTTCATCTCTACTTGAGCCATAATTTTTCTGTATGATTACTTCAGCATTTATTGCTGACCTGCTATTTGATTTTATTACTTACGCCTAATTCTGATCGAAAGGAGTCTACCCAAATCTACTTAAGCTAGTTTTCAAAACCTTAACTGATTGTCTGTGTTGATCAGATGGAATTTTTTTCATCTATAGGAACTTAATTTCTTATAGAGTCATAGAGCACAGAAACAGACCCTTTGGACTAAATCATCCATGCCCAGCAAGATTCCCAAACTAAACTCGTCCGGCTTGCCTGTGTTTGGCCTATATCCCTCTAAACCTTTCCTATTCGTGTATCTGTCCAAATGCCTTTTACATGTTGTAATTGTACTTGCATCCGCCACTTCCTCTGACAGTTCTTTCCACAAATGAACCACTCTCTGTGTGAAAAAGTTGCTCCTCTTCTTCTTGAAGAAATAATGAATTTACATAAAATAACATTATATTCTTTAAAAATATTGATTTGTGATTTTAATTCTCCTCTCTCAAAAAAGGCATAATCTCTTCTTAGTGAGCGCAAATTTGTTTGTAAAACAACAATTCGCAATTAAACACAGGGATCATAAACTTAGAATAAGGGGGTCAGACACTCTGCATTGCGATTAGGAGAAACATCTTCACACAAAGTATTTTGAACATTTGAAATTCCCAATTCCACAAAGTAATGAAAGCTCAGACGTTCCAGACACAGGATGACAGATTTTTTGACAATTACTGAACGTAAGGAACAGTGCAGAATAGTGAAGTTGAGGTCGATAATCAGAAATGAACTCCAACTAAAGTTCCAACTTCTGCTCCTACTTCTTTTGTACTTTGGAGATGATTAGCATGATGAATGAAATGTCCCACTATTGTGATAAATGCTGCGCCTCTAAAGGCTGATTAATGTAGAATCCTGAGGAGCCTGTGCATTTCACTGCATCACTTTAAGGAATTAAAAGTGAGGTGTTCATTTTCTACTAAATTATAAAGCTAAAAGAACTTTCCAAACTTTGGCAATTTTCACAAAGGCAGTGCTGGAGACGAGGTCTGAAAATTGATCTTAAGGAATCGTGTTGCCATTTTGCTGCCTTTGTTTCGTGACTCTCACTGACAATAAACTGTGTTTATTTTAATGCTTAAAGAGCAGAGCATTCAAAAATTTCAGATGATTACACTTAAGTGACTATATCTACCCTTCAAGAACACTTGCATCAACTCCACCAATTTGTAGATTAAAACTGTGCAATAGCCACATTAGGGAATGTTTGACTACAACACAAATTTCAAAAGGTCCTGAGCTTGCGTCATCCAGTGTGATTCAGACACGAACCACTTTCCCTTCATAACAAAAGTGGGATCTGTCAGAAGTGGAAATGGGATTCCCACATCTGGAAATGCTCGACTTTTGACAGAGTTAAGTACATTTGAAGCATGAAGATGTCTGAAAGATTTGCATATTGAATTTAAACTGGCACAAACCAGAAAAATAACAGATTTTTTTGATCTAGCTAAGGATAGGAAAAAAAGACAGCATTTGAAGAAAAAGATTACTTGCACGACGCCTGCATTATGTAGAGGAATGACCTTATCTTCAAGAAACTCTGATCCAGAATAAATGAGGATATACGTCACTTTAATGCCCATCAAAAGGCTGGTATTCGAAGTTTAAAGAAAAGCAAGTTGTCAGATTTGACCAGATTAATCTCATACACTTGATCTCTGAAAAGTATCTTTTTCCTTCCAGTACTTGCTACATGATTTGATTCTTTTTATCACACTTGAAATGCAAAAGAAATCTGAAGACAGACTTACTGCATGTGATATAATCGGATCATAAAACACACGACGTAATCTCAAAGTATAGATGTGTCAAAACTTAGTTTGAGGAAACCTGGGAATAGGGAATTTATGTCCTGAATGCCATCCTATTTTGAAAGCGTTCAAGAAAGAAAAACCTCCGGCATTTATTTTTGTCTGTATATGAGCAGCCAAGTTAACAGTCCATCAAATTTCACCTCTCTCTCTTTATTGTATTCAATACAGCAAAAAGTTACTGAGGGACCATTTTTTCTTAGCAAAAGACAGAATAATGGCTCCTTGCAGAAAATATTTAACCCCTTCTGTGGTGTCCGCATCAGTAACACAAGTGACCCAGTGTAAACCAAATTGTTGCTATTTGAGTAATGTTACCAGGAAGGAATCATTTCATGCAGTTACAATGAACCATTTGCTCCCATTGCTACTTGTAAACAGAATGTATTTTCAGATAAATCCCACCTGCAGCAGCTCAACACCTAACAATACTTAATTTTCTCATTTGATGGAACTAGACATTGTGAACTTTCTACCAATTTTTAACAATGCCCAAAGCTATAGAGATAAAACTAAAAACATTCCACAAGACACTGAATTTAGCTGATATTCTTAGCCTGTTTGTGAGAAAAGCTGGCACATGCAAAGAAGCCAGTTATGAAAATATAGCACATGCATCATATGCCCAAAGGGGGAAAACTAAGGCCTTTGGTTACCAACTGCACAGCGGCTAGTTAGGACAATGGAAAAAAAGTACAGCGCAACCAATTATTTTGCAGTCATCTGCCAGATTGATGTAGTCATGCCGCAAAGGTGAGTTTCCATTTTCACATCCCTTCACAGAAATACAGCCACACTTTGTACTGTTTGCCTTGCCAACAAGATGTCTTTTATTTTGAAGTAAGAAATACGCTCTAAAATGGCACCCTGCTGATTCGCGAACGTGACTGAATAAGATTCAAAATGCAGATATTCTTGGTTTCTACATGAAACCTCGATGCCAGGTCAAGTTGAATTAAGAACAAAATAAATATGCAAGAGTTTAAAAGAAAGTAAGTCATTTTTGTTAGAGCTGGTATTTCACATCTTCCTGAAATTGCATTTTCAGAGTTAACAAGACAGAAACTTTGCTTCAAAATGCAAGGAAAATATTTATAATTCCACACAGGAATAAAAGAATCTCATGACAAGATCAGTTTTGTGAATTTTAAAGTAAGTACCCAACCTTCTTGTTCAACAGCTAAGAAAAAAAAGGAGATAAAATGCCGATAGGTTACAAAATTTAAATTGTATGTTGTCATGTTGAATCATTGGCAAATAAAAAGCTGAGGAAATTCTGTACAAAGCTGGAATAGTTTCTGCCTTTTGCAGCATCCCTAGTTTTCTGGTGATAATTTTGCCTGTTAAACAGTGTAAAGTGCTTACTTGGCAGTGACATGTAACAAAAAAAGAAAGTCACTTTCTCTGGTTATTTGAAAACTTGCATCAAGATCATTACAGCTTTGGGAAAAAGAAGTGGGTGCGTAAGGTCTTTAAAATAACTCACTGGCTCCCGTACCCACATTTGAGCTTTACTGTACCTTTTTCTTGTTTGCAGGACAAATGTAGAAATTGGTGATTATGTTGGTGCCAGACTGCAGGTTCAGTTTTACATAGTTGGTTCCATAATCTGATGACCTGTTAATGAAAAAAATAAGAAGGAATAAGAAATTAATGGTGTTATCTTTACGTGATCCTGTAATATCACCACTTTTATATTGCCTGAAATGGGAATTTTACACACAGTAAATGGCTTTAGGTCGTTGTAGTTCATTCAAAACTGAATGCATTTTAGCATCGACCCATGACAATGATGACCTCTGTTACTGCGACAATAGAAACCTCTCTCCATATTCTACTCAACCCCTGTGCGGTCTTGACACAATTGACCAACCCATCCTGCTGCAAAACCTCTCCACTGTTCTCTATCTGATGGGTCTGCACTTGCCTATTTCTATTCTCATCTCTCTAACTGCATCCAAAATATCACCTGCAACTGTACATTTACTGCTCACACAACATTACTTCTGCTGTTCAAAGTATTCATCTTATTTCCATTTCTTGACTGCATGGTGCCCTTGGGATTATCCTCTGAAAACAAGGTTAGTTTCCACATGTAGCGAAATTCAGAATAAGTCCAGAACAGTGTGAGTCATGAGTTGAGTGCTTAATTTTTGAGAGGTTCGTACAATAATGAGTTTAGTTTTGTATTACTTCCAGCAGCTGGTGAATGTTCTGATGTACTGTGCTCTCTTATCATTTCAGATGTCGCAGACAGGCTTCTTGCTCACTCTCTAATTGAGGGATTTTGAAAAGCTGGAGCATTGTGCAAGGATGTACTGTAGATGGCTGGGGAGAGGTTGTTAGGAGATTATGTACAAGCAAGAATTTAAAAATATATTTAGTTCTTAATTAGAAGGACATCATCATTTTACCGCCCATTGCCTGCAAGTTAGATAATTTTCTTACATGTTTCAAAAACCCGGCAGCTCTCAAAGAACACTAAACAAAACAAGACAATCACAGAATTTGTATGGAAAATAAAAATCTCATTTGTGCTTACTTTTATGTCCCATACTGTGTGTTTAGTGGATGTACAGGTGTTCTGTATAACAGCTGTGATAAGGAAGCTCTAAAGTAGTCTGCTTGGCAAGAATGATACAACTGTTGTCAAGTTTTGATAAAAAGAATTGTTGCCAAGTCAATAATTAAGCTTCCATTTAAAGTTGAGGTGCCAAATTGAGTCCAGTTTATAAATATCTACTTAAATCTCAAGTTGGTGGTCAAGTCTAAACAGAAATGTCCATTACAGTGGTGTGAAAAGCAGGTGCCATATTCTGAACATTGCACATAAAAGGAAACTTCAATGCATGAGAACTAACTTTAATGAAGTTGTTTTAATTGTGTGCAACAGCATGAAACGGTGATGGTATATTGGAAGGTACACTACATCTCTGCATAAATGGTACTGCGTAGATGCAACGAATAATTCATATTTAACACAAATGCTTGTTGAAACAAATTGTGTTAGCCAACAAAGTGATATTATTATTGAATTATAGAATCCCTACAGTATGGAAGCAGGCCATTCAGCTCAATGAAGAGCATCCCACCCAGACCCATCCCCCATTCCTATCCCTGTAACCTAGCATTTCCCATGGCTAATCCACCTAGCCTGCACATCCCTGGATACTGTGAGCAATTTAGTATGGCCAGTTCACCTAACCTGCACATTTTTAGATGATGGGATGAAACCGGAGGAAACCTACGCAGACATGGGGAGAATGTGCAAACTCCACACAAACAGTCGCATGAGGGTGGAATCAAACCCGGGTCCTTGATGTGGTGAGGCAGCAGCGCTAGCTACTGAGCCACCGTGCCTATGCTATTAGTATCAGGTGGCAAATGTGTGACTTGGCCCTCCAAAATCCCAGCTAGCCTTTCTCTTTAAAGAAAAATGTTTCTCAGCTGCTCCCTTAGACATTGTGCTGTGATAGCACCTATGTGCTCCTTTCTAGACAAATATCAGCTTCCAACATAGAAAGGATAGGCCTTATGTTTCCAGTGGATTCTTCTGATCTCTTAACTATTGCGGATAGCCTAAGAGAATGCTAAGCAACAGATTTTTTTTTCAACATTTACAATCATTTCTCCAGGGGTTCTGCTGATTTCCAAATAAAGGGAAGAAGATAAAACCCTTACAAATAATTTCAGGTCTAACTATTTGAGCTAACACTGAATATCAGCCCGCAGGTTTCCATCCAGAAATCTCTAGTCAATGACTTGCCAGTTTTCACCAACTAGAGAAAATAAAATCCCACGACACTTTGAAATTCCATCACTTAAGCCTGAGCTGTAGCTGACACTGAAGAATATGGAAGAAGGTTGCCTCCTGCTTCTCAACTAGACAGTGGTACGTGATTCCAAGAGAAAGGGAGAACAAGCATAAGAAAATAAGAATCATTAGTTCTGCAAGCTTCCAAGATCTCTGCACTCCTCCAATTCTATCCATAAGCCAATGATGTCATTGATGCTGCAGCAGAATTTGTTTCTTCAAATCAAGGCCATATTAACAAAACTGTGGAAGTAACCTGGCAAGAATGAACCATTTTCCTTGTGCAATGAGAATGTTGGCAGAATAAAGCATTATGTGTTAACATTTTGAGCAAAGATTGAGAAAATTTAAAACTGACAAAGAGCTAGTTACTTAATGAAGACATTTTCCAATTTAGTCAAAATCATAGTGACCAAGGTGAGAATAATAAAATTCATTCTTCGTAAACAGTCTGCAGAAATCGAGATCTAAATATTAACAGATTTTTCAACATGTTCATATAGAAATTAACTACAACAGCAATAGTCATTTGTTGAACGAATGAAATTCTGCCTGAACTTGGTGACTGAAGTGTGTTGACTCATGAAATGTAATTATAATTAATTTAATATTGCAGTGTTCAAGTCATATAGCGAGTGAACATGTAATTTTAAAGGACCAAGTGCACTAATTGTTCAAATAAATAACTTTCTCAAAATATACCAACATGAGTGAACAGGTGGTTGAGGAAAAAGTGATTGAGTGAAAGAAATATTAAAAGGAGAGAGGCAAGGAGAGATACATAAAGAGACATTAAGAGAGACATGGTAAAATGAGACGGAAATAAATAGAGATCTATTAAGAGTATAAAGAGAGACAGAAAAAGCAGAAGAAAAGCAAACAGAGGAATATGTGCAAATTCAAGTATATTATAAAACTGAATACAATTCTGCGAACCATTAGTTGTCAAAAGTGTGTGTGTGTGTGTGTATGTGTGTAAGAAGAATTGTTTGTTATCACTCATGAAAGTTAGATTTTAAAATAGATTTAGAGGGAACTTAGTCAGTTCTGTGAAGATCTTTCAAAAATAAAGGTCAGAAAATCATTCTGGAACAGCGATTGCTAAGAAAGCATGTGACTGCAATAAGAATCTTGGGAAAATCTCTGTATTGTTGATTGATAAGATGTTCATACTGCTTGGTTTATGAATAACATACTAAACAGGACAAGGCCATTCACTTTACTTTTACTTCAGAGCAAAAGAATCAATTTTTTCAGTTCAGTTCAGAAAGAAACAGTCTTTTACAGCAACGTTGAAGGGAACATGTCACCTCAGCAGAAGTGTTTTCTGGTCTGTGAAGTTTCCAGGCAGGGAGAGTTTATAACCTGACCTCTTCAAGTTGTTGGAACTGAAAACATTTATGGCCTCAGAAATATGAAAAGTTCACACCTGCAGGTTTGTAATGACAAATTATCTCCATAATCCACCAAAAGGAAACTAAGAGGCAGTTAAGCGGAAACCTAAAGAATTGAACAGGAGTATAATTTATCTGGACTTGAGTCTCTGTAACAGAAAGTGTTGGGAAGGGTTAAAACTCTGTTTTGCTGTTTGTGTTAAGATCTTTTAAATGATTTTCAATGTCTATAACTGTTTGGTTTATTTTTCTACTCTTTTCTGTAATAAACCTGCGTTGTGTTGTCAAAAGTCTGTAACCTTCTATGAATGTGTTTAAGCAACTAACCACCATGCTAACTAACTAAAAAAAAACTCACATATGATCTATCAAGCCAGGTTTTGTTCTGGGATTTAGCTTGTACGTATGTTAGATATGTTATTTCTGTTATCCTCCTAATCAATCAGTTTAGTTTTAGTTACAAGTCAAGGAGCATTATACTAGGACAAGTTACTGCTAATACAAAATAAACATGCAACATTTGAAGAAGTCACTGTCAACTTTCAGTGATATTATCATGAAAAGGTTGCATTTTCATTGCAAAACTCTTTGGTAAATGTTTTATTTTTTCTTAATTCTTTGTCATTGCTACAGCAGATATGATTATCATAATCACATGGTGATCTCCATTATGTCATGGGCCACTGTTTTTGGTTGCTAGTGCATCCAGCTCCCACAAGAACTCCTGCTCCTGCCCATTGGTGATGATGTCAATCCAAGGGCTTTGGTAGGAGGCACATTTGAACTAATAATGAGGCCCCACACTTAAAACGGGTCAGATCCTCATACTTGAGCAGTCCACTTTCCCTGAACAAAATTGGAAGTATGGTTACAGCAGGAGCATTCTTATCACATGCTCCTTCCTGTTCACTGATACTGGACATTCCCATTGTTCGCTGATCAATATTTTATGTGTGATTTTCAGGTAGTACAACATAAAATACACAGATACAAACTGGTGACAATATTTCCTTGGTGATAAGCAACAGCATCATAATTCAGAGCACGGTAAAGATAGATCAGTGGATAAGTTCAAACACTTTTTGTGAGATTATCATGAGCTGTTGAGAAGAAGTTGTTTGTCTATTATATCCCTCTACAATAAGAATGGAAATGAATGATAAATTGTACAGGAATATACAGAAACAATCAATCAATTGAAACAAAACTGGCTGTTTTGAAAACAGTTTCACTTTCCTTCCTGTCTATGTGACACAGTTTAAATGTTATTCAAGTCATAATAGTAATGATTTTCACAGTATCGCATTGGATATCCATAACCTAAAGGAAGTGACAATGTTAAATCACATTCATGAAAGCTGTATTAAAGTGTATGCCTAAAGTTAATGCCTAAACAAGTTCCAGTGGATTCACTCCGGTCATTTATGTGTGTGCCTGTCCGTATGCATGCGCATGTGTGTGCGTGATACATTTTGAAGCACCCATTCAAAAGTTTGCCTAAGCTCTTCTCTGCATTTATGTACCGTATACAACAGAGATATTAAGCAAAATGTGAAGTGGAGTTGTCCTCCTTTAAAGCTTAAAATATCCTCATCCTCAATGCTGGACGAGCCCAGCACATCAGTGCAAACGATAAGGCTGAAGCATTCGCAGCAATCTTCAGCCAGAAGTGCAGAGCGGATGATCTAGCTCAGTCTCCTCTAGTGATCCTCGAATTACAGACACCAGTCTGCAGCCAATTCAGTTCACTCCACGTGATATCAAGAAACGGTTGGAGGCACTGGATATTGCAAAGGCTATGGGTCCTGACAACATTCCAGCAACAGAACACAAGACTTGCGCTCCAGAACTTGCTGCTCCTCTAGCCAAGCTGTTCCAGTGCAGTTACAACACTGGCATCAACCCAACAATGTGGAAAATTGCCCAGGTATGTCCTGTACATAAAAATCAGGACAAATCCAACTCAGCCAATTACTGCCCCATCAGCCTACTCTCAATCATCAGTAAAGTGATGGAAGGTGTCATCAACAGTGCTATCAAGCAGCATCTGCTCAGTAATAACTTGCTTGGTGACGCCCAGTTTGGATTCCGCCAGGGCCACTCAGCTCCTGATCTCATTACAGCATTGGTTCAAACATGGATAAAAGAGCTGAATCCCAGAGGTGAGGTGAAAGTGACAGCCCTTGACATCAAGGCTGCATTCAACTGAGTGTAATGGTTGGAGTCATATTTGGCACAGATGGCTGTGGTTGTTAGAGGTCAGTCATCCTATTTTAGTGATAGAATACTCCCCATTTTCCTGGATGGGTGCAGCTTCAACAACACTCAAGAAGCTTGACAACTGCTTGATTGGCACCTCATTCACTAGCAGCGATGTGTACTATCAACAAGATGCACTGCAGAAATTCATCAAAGATCCTCTGACGGCATCTTCCAAACCCATGACCACTTCCATTTAGAAGGACAAGGGCTGCAGGTACATGGATACATCACCCAATAAAATTTTTCCTCCCAGCCACTCACCCTTCTGATTTGGAAATACATCGCATTCTATAGAATCCCTATAGTGTGGAAACAGGCCATTCAGCCCAATGAGTCCACACCAACGCTCCAAAGAGCATCCCACCAGACCCTTCCCCCTACCCTTTCCCTGTAACTCTACATTTCCCACGGCTAACACTCCTAACCTACACATCCCCCAAACACTGTGGGCAATTTAGCCTAACTTGCACATCTTTGGTTCTTTCACTGTTGCTGGATCAAAATCCTGGAATTCCCTCCCTAAGGACGGAATTATCTACTGAAAACACATGAACTACAGCAGTTCAAGAAGGCAGCTCATTGCTGCATTCTCAAGGGCAGTTAGGAACCGGCAATAAACACTGACCAGTAAGCAATGCTAACTTTGTATGAGTAAATGAAAAAAGATTCTCTCTGTCATTTTCATTCTACAGCAAACTTTGTTTGAAGTAGCACCTTATGAACAGGCACTCCTGATTAATCAGCAAAAACTTTATTTCTCAAATACCTATATTATTCTGTCCAATTATTATAGTTTTTTAAATTTATTTCAATGTAAATATACTTCTTGTTCAATTGAATGGCCACACAAAATATCAACAGTTGATTCAATTCCCAGTCAGTATGTCCTCAAATGCCACAATCTACTGCGATGTCCAAGTAGTCTGTTGAGGGTGTGAGTGAGAAGGCTGTCAGCCAGTAAGTTTTATTTATGGCAATGTTGCATTATTATTTAAGTGATTTATGCTGTAAATAAAATATAACAGTGGTATGTATACCCCTGCATTACGCTTCTATTACTCACTGTGTATTTTTACATTGATTATGTGACATTTTGATTATCCAGAATATGGAATCAATTGTCATACCTCTGGTCCCATGGATGCTGGATAAAAAAAAATTATTGTATATGGAGAGCCATAACTATAATCTCTCGAGAAATAGCAGGAATATGGGTAAGTGAAGCTGGTCATAATCCCATCATTCAAAAAGATGACATCTGCCACTTCACCATCTGTAAGATAATCCTGATCCATCTCTCTTTTCCTTGTTGCATATGCAGTTGTGGAGGAATGAAATCAAAATCATTTTCCTCACGTCTGTCCAAGTTAAGCTAGCTACCCATGGCATTGTGTAGGTGGTGGTGATAGATCTTGGGTAGCAGCAGGAAAAGCCCACAAGTATTGAAATGAAGCAAGAAGGCCAAATAGAGACCTCCCTCCATTCTATTATATCCCCCAAACCAATTTCACCACTCCCCTCAGATCTCGGGAAATCAGCTTGAGAGAGCTGCTCAGTGCTACCCACAATAAAATAGCTATGTCAAATCTCAAAGATGAAGAATGCAGACTTGTGCTGCATCACCAGAGCCAAAGATAAGTCATCACCGCCAGACGAGATAATTGAAGAGGACCAGAAGACGAAAACAAATTATTCACATAAACACATTTTATTTTAAATCAGTTTATTGACATAAAATCAACCAATAGCTAGTTTGTGGATACATTTACCTGAAAAATCATTATTACAGATCTAAGTGATGCAGTTCTCAATTGACTGAAACATCTCTTTTGACATCTACTGGGTAAGGAGGCATCGACAATATTTTGAAAATATTTGATCAAGGAATAAGGAACTCACAGCAGGCGGAAAATAGGACCTGACTTCCAGTCACTGGCCAGCAGAATGTTGCCCAATAATCATGCTGGGAGGTTTGATCTGTTGACATCATGTACCAAGAGTCCAAACTTTCAGGAATTGCTGGACTAGCCCAGGCCAGTTTTATGGAGACAGGAGGAGTATACTATACAGTCTGACTTCACAATGACAGCTTGCAGTTACCAAGCCATCAGCATGCTCCCTGTTAGCATCAGTTGGGGGAGTGGGGAATCAACAGGGTTACACTGCATTCAGGCATGGAGAATAGTAGTAAAGGGGAGGAAGGTCAGGACAACTGAGGAATACGACGTGTTTGGCAACGAACATTTTCTGCAGATCTAACAGCAGCAAGTGCATTTAAAAAAAGAAAAATAAACCAAGGATGCTGGAGTTCCGAAGAAGTCATTGGGCTCTAAATGTTAACTCTGTTACTGGAATCAAGGGTTACAGAAAAAGGGCAGTGAAGCTGATATGAGGAATGTCAGATCAGCCATGATTTTATTGAATATTGGGGCATACCTGAGGGGCCAAAAGGTCTACTTACTGTTCCTGTTTCTTATGGTTTTCTTCGTCCACAGATCAGCCAGTCCTGCTGAGTTTCTCCAGCACTTCCTATCATTTTATTAGAATGTGGAGGTGCCGGCGTTGGACTGGGATGGACAAAGTCAGAAGTCACACGACACCAGGTTATAGTTCAACAGGTTTATGTGAAATCACACAAGCTTTCGGAGCGCATCCCCTTCGTCAAGTGCAATGAGAGAGCAGAGCACACAGACCAAGAGTTTATAGGCAGAGAGATCAAAAGATCATACAACTCATGTGAGTGAAGTGTCAGATGATGAGTTTCTGCAGGTGACCAGGAGTGTTAGACGGTGAGGAAAATGTTAACAGCTAAATAACCAGCAAAGGGATGACCCATAATCCGATTATGTGATGCAGAGAGATAATTACAAAAAATTAAAAATATGGTGGTGCTGGAGATAATTTTATTATAGCAGCATGAATAGTGAGGCCAACACTGAGATGAACAGCCTCAGCAAATGAAGGGTGAGGGGAACCTGGGGAATTTAGTGAAGGTAAAGAGTGAATGATTGCCCCTCTGACGGATAAACAAATAACAAGGGGGAAGGACAGGAAATATATTTATATGAGACATCAGGGAGGACAAAAAAAAGGAAGATTTTTGATTGAAGTGCTTTTAGGCAATGAGATAATTGATTAAATGTGGCAATTTGAGGCAGAAATCAGAAAAATATTTAATGGGAAAAAGAGATAAGCACTTTAAAAGGAGGGATATAGATGATGCCAGGCTGGAGAAAGCATCAACATCAGGTTAGGCACCAGAGTCCACATCAGCTGGTAAGTGAAGAACTGGGGATAAAGCAAAGCAAATTTATGAGGACAGTACCAGATCTGAGAAAGTATCACCAACAAGAAAACCTGAGGGGATTGGCGCTTTTTACTCTAGAAAGAAGACTGAGCAGTGACCTGCTTGAAGTTTTAAACATTTTGATTCAAAATCATTTTCCATCTCTTAATGGTATTCAAAGCTAGGAGCCATAAATATAATTTAGTCATTAATAAATCCAACAAGGAATTAAAAAGAAAACATTTTCCCTGAGAAAGGGAAAGCTAGATAAATACAAGAGGGAGAAAGGAGTAGAAGGGAATGTTAAAGGATGGAGATGAATGAAGAGAGGAGGAGGGTCAAGCAGCGTATAAACATGAGTATGGATCTGTTGGGCAGAAGGGCACATCGCTGTGCTGTAAACATCTTAAGCCATTTCTCTCATACAATGAAATTTCTGCTTTCTTTACTCTAAAAGCATGCAGCGATTTAAAATATTGCAACTGAACAGAACTTCTTATGTTGTATAACCAAGAGAGCATAAAATGTAAGAGCAGAAGTAAATAATTTAGCCCATCATGCCTGCTCTGCCATTCAATGACATCATAGTGTTCTGATCATCCTTCTCTCCACTTTTCTACCTTTTCACAATAATTCTTGATTGCCTTACTGTATAAAACTGTATCTCGGTCCCCAATATTCTTAACCAGCCTCAACAGCTTTCAATGATAATCAATTCCATAGGTTCAGTATGCTTTGAGTGAAGAAATTCCTCTTTATCTTAATCCTAACTGAGTGACCCTTACTGAGATTATGCCCTCTGCCCCGAGACTCTCCCACAATGGGAAACAACCTTTCCACATCTAGCCTGTCAAGTCTCCTAAGAATCTTACACGCTTCAATAAGCTCACCCTCATTCTCCTAAACTGCAATGAGTCCAGTTCCAACCTCAAACTCTCCTCATAATAAAATGCCTCCTTGGCTGGAATCAACCAGGTGAACCTTGTCTGGTCTACCTGCAATGCCAGTATATCTTTTCTTACAGATACAGGAACCAGAACTGATCACAATTTTCTACATGTGGTCTTACTAAGTAGTTTTGGCAAGACTTCCTTATTTTTACACTCCACTCCCTTTGAAACTAAGGCAACAGTCTATTTCCTTTCCCTTTTAACAACTGAACCTGGACGCTAGCTTGTGTTTCATGTTTGAAGACTCGCAAATCACTCAGTGCTGCAGCTTTCTGCAGTCTTTCTCCATTTAAATAATACAGCAGATTTAGTTTTAACTGGCACCTTACGAATTGACACTCTCAATAAACCAGCAAAAATTATATACCTGAAATGCCGGAAGTTTACAGTATTATCCCAATCTGCTGCGATGTCCAAATAGTCAGTGAGGGTGCAGGTGAGAAGGTTCTCTGCCAGCAAGTTATATTTGAGGCAAAGTTGCATTATTATTGAACTGATCTATGCTGTAAATAAAATATAAATGATGTATATACCCCTTGCATTATGCTTCTATTGTCAGTAGGCATTTTTATGTTGATTATGTACACCTCTTCATCAACTAGAATATTTGATCAACCGGCACACTCCTGGTCTCATAGGTGCTGGTTAATAAAAGGCTTGCTGTGTTCAGCTTCTCTATTCATCCAACCAAACTGCATCACCTCACATTTTCCCCCATTGTACTCCATTTTTACCCACTCACTAAACCTGTCCACATCCCTCTGCAGACTCTGTCATCCTCACCAGTTGCCTTCCCACCTAACTTTGTGACATCTGCAATCTTGGCTTTAGTACATTCACTTTCCTCATCCAAGTCATTAATATGCATTGTAAATAAGTGTGACCCTAGCACTGATCCCTGCATCGGTGTACAGGTTACATGTGGCCATCCTGTAAATGACATCGTTATCCCAGCTCACCGTCTTCTGGCTAGTTAGTTAATCTTATATTTATGCTGATATACACCTCCATCACCATAGGTTCTCATCTTACTAAATAGCCTAATCTTTGGGACTGATCAAACACCTTCTGGAAATTCAAATATGCCACATCTACTGCTTCCCCCTTATCTATCCTGCTTACTACCTCCTCAAAGAATTCTAGTGAATTTGTCAGGCATAATCTCCCTTTCAAGTAGCCATGCTGACTCAGCTTGATATATTATGTACTTCTAAATACTCTGTTATTACTTCCTTTATAGTAGATATTTTCCCAATAACAGATGTTAAGCTAACTGGCTACGGAACATAAACCTGTTTGTGTTTCCTTCCCGTTTTTTAAAATAAAACTGTTATTTTGGTAGTTTCCCAAACCTCTAGAACTTTTCTAGGGGTGGCACGGTGGCTTAGTGGCTTAGTGGTTAGAACTGCTGCCACACAGCGCCAGGGACCCCGGTTCGATTCCAGCCTCTGGTGACTGTCTGTGTGCAGGTTGCACTTTCTTCCCATGTCTGCATGGGTTTCCTCACACAATCCAAAGATGTACAGGTAGGGTGGATTGGCCATGCTAAATTTCCCATGATGTCCAGGGATGTGTAGACTAGGAGAATTAGCCATAGGAAATGCAGGGTTACAGAGACAGGTTTGGGGGGGCGGGGGGTGAGTCTGGATGGGATGCTCTTCAGAGGGTTGGTATGGACTCAATGGGATGAATGGCCTGCTTCCACACTGCAGGGACTCTATGATCTAAGGATTCTAGAAGATTACTACCAGTGCATCATTATTTCTGTAGCTATTTCCTTTGATATCCTAGGATGCATCCCATCAGGTCCAGGGGCTTATCATTTTCACCCTCATTCGTTTGCCTTGCACCTTTTTCTCTAGTGATAGTTATTGCATTTATTTCCTCTCCTGCTTTTGACATCAAAAAAGACAGGCATCCTGAGCTAGTTGAGTTTTACCCAAGTATTTGGATAGGACAACTACTGCAAGCTAACTTAATACGTTTATTCCCAACAGAAAAAGTAGCCGATTATGCTACCAAATATCCGAAAACTCAGATATACATTGATTAAATAAGATATCTGAATTTCAAAAATTTGTTGCGTAGCAAGACTTTGATCTTTTGCATTGACATAATCATCAGATGGATTTGGAGCACATACCCATGGTCAAGAAGTCAGCTGCAGATAAATCAAAGATCTGTAGCTCAGGTTGTCACCTAGCATGGTGACAAAACTTCTGAACAAAAACAAGCCAGCTCGGCGAGCAAGTCAACAACCGCAGGTAAATCAATTTTCTTTGGAGGCAGCTTTTATAACAAGGGACATATAGATGAGTGGAATGGCTTTCCAGTATCTGCACCATCCACTTAGACAGTGGCATTAGGTATCAGCGGGAAGACAAGAAACACAGTGTAAGAGCCAGAGCCCTCAAAGCGTGTGGGGAAACATGGCAGCCGGAGGAATTTTAAACGTAACAGTGCCTAACTCTGGTCAGCCTCTGCTTGATGGCTCTCTCGCTTAGACTGAAGTGGAGCTGACGTTTTTAAAAAGTGGTCTGCTTTTGAAACAGCGTCTATAATAATGGAAACCGAAAGAAGTGCGGATGCTGTAAATCAGGAACAAAAATAGAGATTGCTGGAAAAGTTCAGCAGGTCTGGCAACATTTACGAAGAGAAATCAGAGTTAACATTTCAGGTCTGGTGACACTTCCTCAGAGGAGGACAGATGTGACAGACCTGCTGAGCTTTTCCAGCATTCTCTATTTTTGTTTCTATAAAAATGGAAATGCCTGAAGAGCATTATTTACGCTTCTGAAATTTCCTGACTAGATTCACACCTACCTCACAGCCCATGGGATAGACCCGAAATTCAGTCACCAGACAAAAAAAAACTACCCCATGTCCCCCACCAGAATCAACTTGCTGTGACACTGCCAACAGCCATACCATCATTCCTGACCTGATCCTCTCTCCCTCTCATTCCTGCCACACCCAATCCAACCTGGCCCCATCTGCTCCACTTCTCTGTCTTTCTTCCACTGTCACTGACCTACTCGTAACACTGCATCACTTATCTTGTCCCACCTTGTACCGTAGCATTCCTACCCATCTGGCACCCTACACCCTACTTATCAAGCACTTTACTCTAGCGCTCTACTTATCTGTCATCTTATCCCTGCCAAGCTGATGAACTATCTACTTGTCACCTTCACCTGACCTTTCTACCCATCTGATATTCTACCACTGCCAACCTATTCTTTACCTACTACAAACTAGCTAAGCCCACTGCTAAATTCACAGGGCTTGTTATTAGGCATCTTGAGTGGGTACCTAAAATAGGCAAGAGGCCTGTGCAAATATGTTAATATGGGTTTAATGTCAGTTGAGGATCTGCCCAAAAGTACCTGAGAAAGGACTGGAAGTCAGGCCATCTGCAGCAATATTCAATGGTTCTTGTGGTCAGCAGTTACAAACATAAGCGGAAGGCATTTTTAGAAACTTTTCCTACGAAATTGGGAAGAGAAGCTCAGCTGTCATAAGTGGACTACCGCACCCCCTCCCCCCACACTCTCTATAGCTTTCAGTAATCAACCCTCAAGCCTGCCCAGTAACCGAAAACACAGTTTCCAGTTCTCCCATTTGGTGGGTTGCTTATGGAAACTGAACGAGCATGCTCTGCACTAAATAGTTCATCTGTTTCAAATTTTGTGCATTTGTTAATTGTGTAGCTCAGATCTGGACCCAAATGCAGACCGATGTGAATTGTTACCTAAAATACTCCTCCCAGATTGGTCTTAATTGGGTAAGAGAATAATACACAGAGGTGACTGAAAATGGCAACCTTGGTTTTTCAGCACTTAGAATTTTGTGACAGTGCAGCAAAAAGCAATTGCTCCTTTGTCACTTTATGTTCATCATTTTCAATATTTATTTTCTTTTTTGTAAATTAATCTGGTATCTGCGCTGCTTGAGTGCACATTAGCTTGTTGTGAATTTCTGAGGTGATCTGTCTCTGTACGAGAGGAGTAGCTGCTGGGAACACTTCACTGGTTTTCAGGGTCTCAGCTGTAAATCAGACAAGTAAATGAAGACATTTCTCAAGTCGGGCGTAAAACTTAAAAACAGACAATGGTTCACAACAAACATATATGTAATATAGAGGCTGGTAAGTAGTAGTCACTAACAGAATTTCTAAGACATTCATACAATAACTCAATGGGGGAAAATTCAAAATTATTTGGATGTTAATGTTGACTAAATAAATTTGAGCTGGAGTTTTACAGGTTCTACACAAAAGAATCATTAATATCTGTAAAGAAAACCAGCCAAGGTTGTTACTCTTGATTTGTGCCCTGCTGGAACAGACATAAATTATCCTATGGCACTACTGGAAGACAAGTAGTTGTGGAAAGCCAGGGCTCTCCGCAGTCTTCTTGCCAATATTTGTTGCTCGAGCACTTTCACTAAACCAGGTTAACAAGTCGTTCATTGCATTCCTATTTGTAAAAGTTATCACTATTCGCAAATTGATTACTGTGTTCATCACATTACAGCTGTGATTACAAGTCAAAAGTATTTTGTTGGCTATAGTATGCTTTGAGACATCCTGAGACTGTGAAAGGTGCTATATAAATGTAACATCATTCATCTTGCTTGAACATGATGACCTAATGTGGTTAATGTCAGGCAAAACTTACTGGCTTTTTGGATCAAGAAGTCAAAGGATACCAATAATCTTGTAGATGGGGAAGAAAATTGAATGGGTGAGAACAAGGCAGCATGAGGACCTCACAATTAGATCTGATAATGTGTGTTTCCCACTATGTATACCTTTTTCCTCAGTTGATGATGGCTGTGTATAGTAAAAATTCAAGAACAATTGCAGTTGAAAGGTGTGTTCACAGGTGGATAAGCTGCATTTTCCCCTATTTCCTCTACTTAGCCTCTAGCAATTTGGGGAAAGTAGAATAGACTAAAAATAGCATGTGACCTGGTATCAGAAACTTGAGAAAATGATCTGAAAAAGAGGTTAAGTGGTTATAATTCTAATTATGTGAAAAATGAATTCAGATTTTACAAATCTGTTAACTGCATAGTCAACCAACAAAACTCCTGGGTTGGAAGTTCAAGCTCCAAAGTAAACATATCCTGTTCTGTGTAGACCCAGGCTAACATGTAAAACTTGCCAATTTCAGTTCATGAACCTCCAGTGACTTTTGCAATATCAAAATATTTTGAATCTTTCAGATTTAGATTGTGACCTGTTCTTCGCAATCCTTTCAACATCACAAGTCGTGTTGTATTAGCTAATACCCCATCATAATCCAGTTCTAAGCATTAGATTCCTTGTCCAATAGGTTATGCATTAAGTAGGATTTCCATGGATGTAACCTTGGCTGTGCACAAGCAACCTTCTCCATGATGTGGTATTTATAAAACCTTGCAGAGGTCAATAATACATTTTACGGCTGAAAAGACACCCTGAGGCAGAAGCTTGACAATTGAACTTAAGTACTTGAGCCTGAAAACCACATTTCTATGGCAAGGAGTTCAGAGCTTTCCCTGCAACGAAAATAACATATATAAAAAAAAACTGCTCTGGTGTCATGTAGAAACTGTTAAAAGAGAAAACTAGATAGGCTTTGAATACTTGACGTTTCGGGCCTAAACCCTTCATCAGAAATTTCTGCTCCTATGATGCTGCTTGACCTGCTGTGTTCATCCAGCCCCATGCTTGTTATCTCGGATCCTCCAGCATCTGCAGTACCTTTTATCTTAGATAGGCTTTGAATGTCTTTTTATGGACTCACTTTTTCCAAACGTTATTTGAGAGCAGAGGCAATTTGCATACCTGAAGACCCAATTCTGTATGAGCACAATGCTTGGGTTATCAACTCTGACTGAACCTGGATGTTTCATCACACAACCTCCTACCTTTAATCACTCTACCCAGTACTACAGCCTCTTCCTGTATCTCCATTGTTACAAAACTAATAACTCATTGAATATCGCTGAAAAGAGAGACTTTGCCAAAGCTTTTTGTCTTGTATTGTCAAAAGCAAGAATACCAAATTTCAAATGATTGCAGCAGTTTATACCACAGGAGAAAATATTACCAATTTCTTAGCAAGTTAACTTGAATTCACTGAAGCATTGTTCTAGGCAAAGCAATGATGCCTAGATCATGGGAAGTATTTAAAGACTAAGTACTGATGGCTATGCTGCGCTGGTACAAAACAGGTCAGGGGGGCAGACTTTAGGGTTTCAAATGGCCTACTCCTGTTCCTATTCTTTTGTTTTTGTGACTTAAGAGTCTTCAGTAAAAGCAAGGGAGCTAGCCTTCAGGCAGGTGGTCCAGGCACAGTAAGTTGGTGCAGAGTCTGTTATCTATCCAGTGCCTTAGACACAATCAGTTGGCTGCTTGGGGTGGTTACAGTCAGTATACCAGTATTATAGCAACCAGGGAACTGGCCACATTCCGTCCTAAAGGTCCAGTATAACCAGTCTGCCGAGTTGCAATACATCAGTTGGGGAGCTGCACGGATATTGGTGAAGGCTCGAGTCAGTCAGCAGTCCATACTGCTGTCCACACAAGTTGGGCAAAGGGTTGGCAATGTCATTTCTGGAGTCAACTTAATGAAAGTCAAGGGGAGATTATCAGGGCTACCGCTGAGGTGAAGTCAATTCTGATTATTGGAAGCAGCATGCTGAGATGGAGAAGGGAAAATAATTGTGGAGATAGGCAATTCAACATTTAAAGGTGGAGTTGATAGTGAATGGGAGAAAAGGGGTAATGTGAGGTGGGGTCATCCATGGTTAACCCCACCCTGGCTTCAATGGAGATACAATGCTTTCCTATGTTTGTCATGCTGACTGGTACATCTGGGGCTAAAAGTAGTGGGGGGTTAAAAATGTAGGAGATGAAAAGTAAGGTAAACAGGTTGGGTGGAAACATTGGATGGTCAGAGTTGATGGGATTGACAGGGAGGGCAACCAAAAAGGAATATGAAGTTTTGTGGGGGAGGGGTGGTCACCTAGATTGAGAGGCTGAGTCTGAGACTCTCTCTATGAAGCATGACCACTGCCTCTTCGAACCTCTGCAGTCCATGTGCTGTGGATAGACCAACAATGTTGTTAGGACGGGAGTTCCAGAATTTTCACCTAGCAATACTGAAGGAAGGACAATACATTTCCAAGTCAGGGTGGGTGTGATGTCAATCAAGCAGTTGCTTTGTCCTGGATCGTGTCCAGGACTCCACCATAGTCCTGGCTTATGCCTTGAAGGCCAATGGAAATGGCACTGATCCTAGTGAAATCCTTGGGCCAGGCTGGCAGGGTCTCATAGCATTGTCTTTTCCACTGGTCCTGAAAGAAGAGTCAAGTTGGTACTTTGTATTGTAGTCATGGTTATAATGTAGGAAACACAGCAACCAATTTGTGTAGATAAAGCTCCCACAAATAAAAATGTGACAATGACCCAATATACTATCTTCTGCATCACAGTGCGAAGGATAATCATTTGCCAGGAAACAAGGGCTAATTATCCCATTCCTTTTCAAAACAGAGCCACAAATTCTTCAATGTCCATTTGACAGGGCAGGTTTGGCCTTTGTTTAATTTCACCTCTGACAGATAGCATCTTCAAAAGTACTCCTTCAAAACCTGTAAAACAGGTGAGTTTGAACTTTGACGTTTGCCTATAGAATATTAGTTTTTCTTATTTTGATTCTATTTTTGTACAATGTATGATTTTTCCTTCAATTATTGAAAGTTTGTTGAAAAGCCAATAGTTATGATGATACAAAGTTATATTGGAAAGTACGCAATGGGAAGGGCATAAAGAGGCTGCAGATTTACATCAACACTTTGAGGGAACAGGCAAGAACATGGCAGATAAAACATGGTAGATGCTATAGGTAAAGTACAATGTAGCAATATGCAAGTCAGCTACTTTGGTTGGAAAACTCAAACAAAAGCAGAATATTTCTGGATGACTGGGTAATGTTGCATTCAGGGAAACCTGTCTGTCCTTAATACAAATCACAAAGGTAACATGCAGTTTCAATTCCTGACCGCACTCTATTCTCTTTTACGCAAAATGCTGCACTGCTTTCAAGCCTTGACATTCCTCTTGCTGCCTTTCAATTATGCTTTCCCAAATCCTCCCCCAACCTTTGATAAAAGTTTCTAACCCTAATTACTTGATTCATCAGTACAGCCTGACCAAAATGGAGTCCAACCTAACATCTCTCTTTCACCAGTAATGGTGCTAAAGTTGATGAAGTCCATAAGATATAGGAGTAGAAGCAGGCTCTTCAACCCATCAATTCTGCGTTCAATGATATCATCATGGATGATATGATAAGCCTCAACTCCACTTCCCTCCTTTTTCAAAATAATCCTTGATTCCCCGACTAATTGAAAATCTATCAATCCCAGATTTGAATATACTGCTCTCAACAACAAATCCTCTGTAGCCCTTTGCAGTAAGGAATTCCACAGAATCACTGAGAGATTATGCTCTCTGGCCCTTTATTCTCCCATAAGGGAGAAACAACCTCTTAGCATCAACCCTGTCAAGCCCTTTAAGAGTCTTACATGTTTCAACAGGATCATTCTACTGAGCTCCAATGAATCCAAGTTTAACCGACTCAATTGCTCCTCTTAAGAAAATGCCTCTATAACTGGGATCAACCTAGCGATATAATAAAATACAAGGGTTCTTGTGGCACAGTTCCTACCTCTGGGCCAAGAGACCCGGGTTCAAATCCCATCTGCTCCAGAGGTGTGTAAAACATCCCTGAACGGGTTGATTTTTTTAAAAAATGTCTAATAGAACACAGAACTGCAGATGCTGGAGTTCTGAACAAAAATACAAATTGCTGGCAAAACTCAACAGGCCTCACAGCTTCTGTGAGAAGATAGGACAGTTAACATTTCCAGTCCAGTGACTCTTCATCAGAATTGTTAGCAGGCAACTCAGAAGAAGTGGCATTTATGCTGAAGATGAGGGGACGCTGGGGGGACAGGACAGTGGAGAGGCAGAGATGGAGCCCAGAGAGAGAGAAAAATGAAAGGGGTTGGCAGACAAGGGGGTTATTGATAGTAAACCAGGACAGAACAGAAGCTGAATAGGTGATAATGGGCGCTGAGAGTAGGAGAGAATGAGTTAGCTGTGCTGAAAGCAGCTCATGTCATGACAAGACCAGGGTGTGGGGGTGGTTAAAAAACATGAAAGAGGAGATTCAGACTCTGAAATTATTGAACTCGATGTTAAGTCCTAGACGCTGCAAGGTCCCCAAGCAGGAAATGAGGTGATGTTCTTCAAGCTTGCACTGAGGGTCGTTGGAACACTGCAGCAGACCTGTGACAGAAAGTAGGTGTGGGAACATGGTGGTGTAAATGGGCAAGCTTTGCACCTGACGTGACTGCATGGGAAGGTAAGCAGTAACAGAAAGAGGCTGCAGAGATACTTCAACAGTTTGGGGGATCCTGACAAAAACATGGCAGATACATTATTGGTGGATGCTGTAGATAAAGTACAATGTTGCAGTGTATATACAACTCCCCCATATTGGTAGGTAAACTCAGACAAATGCCTATTCCCAGTACCTTCCCACACCCCTACAGCACCTCCCCATGCAACTGCAGAAGGTGCAACGTTTAACCATTTATCTTCTCCCTCCTCATTATCCAAGACCCAAGGCATAGTTTCCAGGTGAAACACTTGAATGAAGTACTTCATTCAATCTTGTGTGCTGTTTGCTGTTCGCAGTGTAGCCTTTGGGCGGATGAAATGCAGACTGGGTGACCACTTTGCTGAATACCTATGTTCCGTCCGTAAAAATGACTCCGAGCTTCTAGTTGCTTACCACTTCAATACACCGCCATGTTCCCACACCGATATTTCTGTCACAGGCCTGCTGCAGCGTTCGACCCATTTTGAAAAAAACAAAAGCAGTGGAACTGACTAATGACTGTGCACATTTAACAATAAATGGAAATTTTTCCTCGAGTTTTTTGGGATTTATTTTGTTCTAGGCTCACTGCCAAATTGGACTTTTTTAAGCTGCCTTTTTATTTTAAATCAGGCACACACAGTGCCTTCCTATATTTTTCTTAAGAGAGACAAAGAGTGTGGTAGTCACAATTGTTCGTCCTTTGTAGTGTGACACCCCCACACATGGTCACACTGTTTGATATGGGGCACCGTGGTAAGTTTATATGGCACCCAAAACATTCAAGCATTCATCAAATTTGGTTGGGTCAAAACAAGCCCGAACAGCCTCTTACACCTCTGTCAAAACCACTCTAACATCACCAGAAAAGCGAAGAAATCTGCACAGTTGTCACTAATGCCCCCACCATTATGGTCCTCTCTAAAACATCGTATGTCTTATTCCCCTCTCCCTGCACATCAGTTGCCTTTGTCACCTGCATTATCCATTTTTCACTTGCTGTTCTTTATAAATTTAATCCATCCAAACTCTGTTGTTCCTCTCCTACCTTACATGAATTCCTGCTCATCTGTTACTTTTTGCTGACCTACTTGATCCCATTCAATATTTCCAAATGTAAAAATCTCATCATTATATTCAAATCCTTTCTTGGCCCACGTCTCCCAATCTCTTTCACATTTTTCAGATCCTAAACACTCTCAGTTCATTCAACTCTGCTTTCCAGTGTACCTCTCCCTGGTGTTGATCAAATACTTTTAAACGTTTCTTAAGCAATACATGCCCCATTCTCTGAAACCCAGTCTAACAACCTCAAACCTTCCTCCTCAAAACCCAAATCTTGACCAAACTCTTGTTCTGTTGCCCTGATATCTCTGCCTTTGTCTTGGCATTTCTTTTTATCTTGTTATGCATCTGTAAGGATGTTTCTTTTACATTAAAAGGCATTCTGTAAATGCAAGTTATCACTGTTAGAATTTAGTGAACACAACTCTGACAACAACAACTGTCAAGTCAATTACAACTACAAATCTCTTTCCGCATTTTATTTCAAAATGCTGAACAAGCTTACAGTGAGGTCTGATTCTTCCTGTTTTACTGCATCTTTGTCTCAGGTTTTTCCATCTTTCATGAGCTTTCTTGTTCACAACTGCAGTGCCTAAAGGATCTACTATCACCGTTGAAGTGATTGCACAGGAAAAACTATTTAAAGCAAGTAGAAATGAATAGTCATGTCAATTTTTCTTAATGTAACATGATTGAGAAATGGAGCTCATCTACTCATTTTGGCCGGGTCATTCAGATACTATTAGAAACATAGAAATTTAGGGCATTAGATATAACACAGGGTGGAGCTGGGGGAACACAGCAGGCCAGGCAGCATCAGAGGAACAGTTTCGGGTCGGGACCCCTTCCTCAGAGATGTTCTGAAATGTCAAAAATTTCTGAAGAAGGGTCCTGACCCAAAATGTCAACTTTCCTGCTCCTCTCCTGCTGCCTGGCCTGCTGTGTTCCTCCAGCTCCACACTGTGTTATCTCTGACTCCAGCATCTGCAGTTCTTGCTATCTCCAAACATAGGGCATTAGACAATTTCTGAGACATGTCCGTCCTGGGCGTCCTCCAGTGTGACAATGATCCCACCTGCAAACTGGAGGAGCAACACCTCATATTCCATCTCGGGAGCCTACAGCCCAATGGCCTAAACGTGAATTTTGCCAGTTTCAAAATCTCCCCAACCCCGGCCTCATCCCATGATCAACCCTCCCTCTCATCCCCGCGCCCATGACCTGACACAACCTGTCCATCTTCTCTCCCACCTACCTGCCCCTCCCACCTCAATGACTAATCCCAGCCACTACCTACCTGCACTCACCTATCACCATCCCACCTACTTTCCCCAGCCCCACCCCTCCCCTCTATTTATTTCTGAGCTCACCTCCCCCTCCCCATTTCTGAAGAAGGGTCCCGACTCGAAACATCAACTTTCTTGTTTGTCTGATACTGCCTGGCCTGCTGTGTTCCTCCAGCTCCATACTGTGTTATCTCCGACTTCAGCATCTGCAGTTCTTGCTATCTCTGACAATTTTAGTGTTAGCTCTGAGCTGATTGATAGTTTGACAGTTTAGCCCTGCAAGCAGACTGCTGCCCGGCAAAATTATCAATTTTAATGTCCAATTTGAATAATAATCTAAATACAAGTTGCGACACCTGAATTTTTAGTCTTTATCATCCCATCTTTGGTAGGAACTTTTTTGTTGTATCTGGAAGCTCGACAAATGGAAATGATGGAGATTATATTTGAATGTATGGTCCACTAATATAGTTAGATAACTTCAAACAGGTTTTTGACAAGCTTGAATGTTACATGGTCACTTCCATCTCAATCCACAGAGAGGTATATCGATCGTTTTTTCACATCACTGTTGTTTGAAAAGGTCTGTGGGTTCTAGGTACACAATGTTCTGTGCTATTGAGAGTTCACAAACCTATTTCTTCTCAAATGCAAGACTGTACCCTCCAAAGTGTTTGGTCAATTTCAGTTAAGCCCTCAATAGATACAAACTACCTCTTAAAACTGAAATTACAAAAGTCAGAACTTCAGAGATAATGGAAGTGCTCAACCAGAAATTTTAAAATGGACTGTGTAATCTTGCTGCTGACATTGTAAACTTATCTTGTGCACAATAGGCGCAGCTTTCAATTTTGCTCACAAGATGTGCTATTTGTGTTACTAGTAATCCTTCTGTAGTATTATTTACAGTGATAAGCACTGAATGCCTGTCTTATATCGATAGGGAAAACGTATTTATCTAAATTCATCATGTACCTGATAACTTCACATAAATGAAGACTAATTCTGTGAGCTAGGAAAACCATAAATCCATTGATAAAGAACACGTTTCCTATCTGGCAACATTCCTCCCATCATATGTTGTAAAATTTAATCATTCACAGACAAAAGAAAATAAATTGCTATGTAAGTATGCGCGTGTCACTCTCTCTCTCTCTCTCTCACTCTGAGAGAAAGGGAGAGATTTCCCATCACTGTATCAAATGACGGGCACTTCAACCTCATACAAAGACTTTAGCATACGCATGGTTGACAGTTCTCATGAGTACGAAGGGTACATCGAACAGTTGGGAATTTAAACTAACACCCTGCAACGTCATTTCTGATGGAAAAGTAGTGATTGCTCCAGTAGAAATAGCCAAAACATCATCTTTAACTAACAGTAAGAATACATTAACTGGTCACTTAGCTCATTATTGTTGGTGTGTTCTTACAAGCAGTCTGATGGATTCAATGTAACAATAATCCTTAAATGTGAAAATTGTTTATTGGTGGTAAAGTACTTTGAAATGTTTGGGATGTTTCTCTCACGTATTGTACATGCAGTGGTGTTTGTATCTCTCTGTTGGTCTTGACGGAGAGATAGAAAGGTAGCTAGATGGAGCAACTAAGTCAAAAACATATTTCACTTGTGTCCAAAGGAAGATTAAAAGATATTTTGGAATATCCACGCCCATTGGTGGCCTTCAAGTGGTAGAGGAATTGTATGCTGCCAAGCTTATTTTCATCTTGCCAATGCCTCAATTGCTTCTAAAAGTTATGTGGTAGCAGGGCCAAATATTACAAACCAAACTGAACAGGTGACTTACCTAAAGATCCACCAATTCCAAATGTCAAGTGCTTTTAATTTAAGTGGCTTGAGTTCCTGCAGAAGCAGGTCAGGGCCCCATTAGTAAATACAACTCGATTAACATTTTCAGGATTCCAATGAGATATTCATCCCTACCTATGTTGCGACTAGCAATTCCTCAATCCATGGAAGTTCCAAGTGTGGCATGGTCATTTCCATTGAAATTTAGAAGAAATCTCAGCCATAGTCAGGGAAATCTGAATGCAGATTTGACATGTTTACATGTTCTGAACCTTGGGTTTTCTCATATTTCATTCCCAATAGACTGTACATCTCAAGTCTCTCTTTTTTTAAAATCATCTTATGAAGTCAGATTGCTTGAATAAGATGTTTAATGAGCATGTTGCATCAGTCTTCATAAAAGAATACAATGAAGTTAATGTTGTCATGAATGAAGAGCCAGCAGAGACATTGGATTGAAAAAGAAGAGATGTCAGGATGTACTAAACAGGTTAACCACTTAAGATTACCTAGTCTAGATGGGATGCAATGTAGGTTACTGAGGGAGGCTGGGTGAAGATGGTTGAAGAAGAATGTTTCAGTCTTCCATTGGATATGGGAGTGTCACAGGACAGATGATAAAAACAAATTACACACCCACTTAAAATTCTTTGCTGTGACTTCAATTCCCATCTTAAGAATCTGGTAGCCTCTTCCTCGATTCACCATGCAAATGAGCTTAGACTTTCTCAGCTTCACACAATCCTCCAGGGTTTTAACCAAGCACTTGTAGTCTGGAACTTTATTAAAATAGACTCCTTACACCCAGGTAACCTCTATTTTTTAACAGTCCTAAGTCACCTCCCTTTCTTAGCAGCAACTGTCACACACATCCAGGTTCAGCCAATACTTCTGTAAACAGAAAGTACAAAGCTTCATCCCGTAAACTGAAGAAAATTCCAGATTCTACAAACTGAGAGGCTAACACAAGAAACTGTTTATTTTGTTTATTCATAAACTCTCCCAATGTAAACATTCCCTCTCGCCTCCATGGATTATCCCTCTCAGAATGCTTTAAATTTCAAAGATGCCACCATGGATACAGAAGTGCTCACAAATTAATCATTAAACCTTCAACATATAGAAAACCCATATGCCACTAGGTCAAAACTCAAAAATGCAAAATAAATGATACTGAAATAGATAAACATCGTACAACTTATAACATCATTGATAAACAGTGGTGGCTGCCTAACTGCATTAATTTTAAAATAATCAACAAATGTTAAATGAAGTGTCTACAATATAATATGAACTTAATAAAAGCTTAAATAGTGTTGTGTTTTCTTATTCTCAGCACATTCTTCTTGAAAAACATCATGTTTCTTGTAACAGAGGCATCAATATTGCTATACCAAAGAAGAAGGCTTGATCTTAAACCAAGCCAAACAAACAATGTCATTACACCAAGCCAGCTGGAAATGTCTGTCCACAATTTGAATTTCTCAGAAAACAATGTTTGATTCTATTTTTAAAAAAAAATAGACAATGAATCCGAGATACTAGAAATCAGAAACTCAGAAGGTCTGGCAACATCTGTGGAGAGAAAGCAGAGTTTTGCTGACCCTTCTTCAGATTCTTTTGCAATTGATATACCTGGTTTTTGAATAATTTCAACTCCATTGAATAAGTATTGAATTTCCTTTTCTCAGAGCCTTGGTTCTAGTTTCACTCATGCCCAGAGTCTTCTCTTAAGGAAAAAAGACAACCAGTACTTTCAAACGTCATAAACATTACTTGTGTTTGACAGAGGTTAAACACCCTACTGCTTATTCAAAGATATTCATTGATACATGCAAAACAGGCATTAAATGGGCATATGTTCATAAACATCATGAAATTTCTCCTGAAGACAGCCTTTACAAATGGACAAAACAGATATAGTTATTTAACAGGTGCATACAAGGACTATTTTTAATCTACAAGGCATCTTTTACTTTGCAAAAGACAGTGCTCAATTTCTCAATTTGCAGGATAAATTACACAGTTGTTTGAAAATAGCCGGTGTTTCCTCAACAAAAACCAGCCGTTATAGAATTGCTTTTATTTCTAGCAGTTATGAATCTGTATATCATGTTGCTCTTAAACAATTGTATCCGAGGGAGCTGGGCAGGTTCATGAATGTATATAAAAATCTCTTTCCTGTCACTAACAGCTACTGAAGTAATAGAAATTAGTTTTGACTCATCTCATCTTCATCCTGGTCCCCATGAGTAACAGGCCTCATGACTGCTCAAGATTTCTGCATGACACGCATTCCTGTTGCGTTCTCACTTTGCTACAGACTACATACTAGACATGGAGTGAATTTTCTAAAAGAACACTTCCTGTGTTAATGGCATCCAAATGGGTCTGTGAAGTTCACTGCTGGGAACATTCATAAAATCTGGCCTCAGATCAAATCAGATTTGATTACATGTCAATCTAACACAATGTACAATTAAAACCAAATCAGGCTAAATAGTCAATTAATTTTTTTGTGGGTGAGGGGGCAATATTTTATCTTTATTTTATGCCTTGGAATTCACAAGAACATAGAAAATAAGAGCAGGAGGAGACCAAACAGCCCCTCTTATCTAACTCACCTTGTAATATGATCATGGATTTCATTTGCCACAACTCCACCTTCTCACCTGTTAACATAGCCCTTAATTCCAAAAGGCCACAAACATGTCTATCTGAGCGTCCACCACTACCAGGTACAGTATTCCAAAGATTGCCAATTCTCTGAGTAAAGAAACATTTCTTCATCTCTGGCCTAAAGAACTACTTCTCCATGTCAACCTTGTCAAATCCTCTCAGAATCCTAGGGGTTTAAACTCTCATCCAATAGACAGCACCTCCAGTGTAGCACTTCATCAGCATTGTACCAAAGTTTGGCCTTGATTGTGCTTAGTTCTTATGTCCTGGAGTGGGACTTGAGCTACTTAGTCACAGCTAACATGGTAAGTAAAAAGAAATTATTGAATATATTCAGGTAAAACTTTCCATTAAAAAAGATCTCTAGATCTCTCCTCAATCATTTAAACTGGAGAAAACGTTGACACAGTTTACTCAGCTTCTCATCACAGGGTAATCATCTCATCCTAAAAATACAAGCTAGCAAATCTTTATATGCCTCCTGTGTGATCTGCAGACTTTATGGGACAGTTATGTTTTAAAGTGACTCCTGAATTTAAGGTAAAACAAAACATCCGGGAATGGCGATTAGTGCAACGTAGTACTGGATGTACCAAACTTTTCCTATCAATAGGTCCTTGTGACTCCCAAGGACTGGGACCCAGTTCAAAATCTATTGAAAGTCAATTGCAAGCTTTAACACCGAACAAAGGAGATGACTGTTGTTCTTGCTACTCACAGACTCTGAAAGGCAGATTAAGAGTTGAGGAAGAAGACCTGCAACAAGTGTTTTTGCCAGGCAGAGGACGAAGACTGCTTCAAAGTTAATCACCATGCAGAGGCTTTGTGAGCACGTAACCAATTTTCAAGGAAATGAGGACTGTGAAGTGTTAAAGACTATGGAATCACCAGAGAGTACCTTACGAAAAAAACTCCATTTGATCATGCTCAAGAACTTCAGAGAAGCTAGCTTTGTTTAAAAGGACACTGGATGAGTCACCTTGGCGAAGCACAGAGAGGCAGAACTGTTAAAGCTGTGAGGAAATTTGAACTTTAGTTCAGGATTACATGTCTACAGAGAATGTTGCATAATATTCAAAAATAGGTTGGGCATTTGGTTATGGTCAGTTAGGCGGCAATACATTTTCTGTAACAAAAACAGAAATAGCTGGAGAAACTCAGCAGGTCCAGCAGCACCTGTGGAGAGAAAGCAGAATCAATGTTTTGGGTCCTGTGCCCATTCTTCAGTTCTGATGCTGCCAGACCTGCTGCATTTATCTAGCAATTTCTGTTTTTTTATTTAGATTTAATGTATTTTAGTGTATTAATTGTGAAATATCTAGTCAACATTGATTTTAGTCTAGTTTGTTACAGTAAAGGTCTTTAAATGTGAAATCATATCCTTTGATTCTATTACAAGATCACTGGGATTTAAAAATTTTTTTTTAGATATCTATGGGGGTTGAAAAGCTCTCATGGCAAGTATATTCTTCCTCAGATATAAAAACCAAAACTGCACACACTACAGATCTCACCAAAGTCCTCTATGAGAGATTCTCGCTTTGGTATTACAGACCCTTGAAGTTAATGCCAAAATGGAATTTGCTTCCTAATTGCTCACTGTAACTACACGGCAAGTTTTCACACTCCTTGTGTGACTACATTCATCTTTCTCCGAACATAAACACTTAAAAGTTTCATGCCTTTTCAAACACCAGTATTCTTCACTCATGTTCTACTAAAATAACAACCTCACAGTTACTATATTATAATCCATCTGATTCTCAATGCACACTCACTTAACATGTTGATATCTTTTTGTGGATTTCTTCTGCGCTCATCACAGCTTATAGGTACACTTAGGTTGTATGGATGGCAAACTTGGACACACTATTCTCAGTATCTTTGGCTATGTCATTAAAATTTATTGTAAATAATCGAAGCCATCACTGACCCTCTGTACAGCCTGTCACTTGAAAATACCTGGTTCATCTCCACTCTCTAGTACCTATTTGTTAACCTACCCTCCATCTATGCTGCACTAACCTTAACTCCATAAACCCGACTTATGTATTAACCTTTTGTGTGGTATCTCCTTAATTTTCTTTTGAATATCCAAATATACTATTTTTAATGGCCCCTCTTCATCTAACCTACAGTCTACATCTTTAATAAATTCAAAAAATTATCAAACATAATTGTCCTTTCATTAAACCATATTGACTTTGATCATACTTTGGTTTTTCTACAAGCATTATTAACATTTCTTCAATAGATTAAAGCATTTTCACTTTAAGCTCACAGTTTCTCGTTTTCGCTCTCTCTCTCCTTTCTTGAATGGAAGCGTCAGAATTTCTAATTTGCTGGGACAATTCTAGAAGGTAGGCAATTGTGAAAAATCACAAAAAACAGTGTGTCCACTATCTTTGCAGCCTCTTTTAGAGTCCTTGGATGCAGGCCATCAGATCCTTCTAATTTGTTAACGTATTCCTCAAATTTCCTCAATGCCTTTTCTCTGCTATTATTAATTATTATTATTAAATAACTCACTCTTATTAACCACTTAGTCACCCTCCATTTCTGGGAAGCAATTTGTTGTTTCTGCTGTGAACTCAAACATAAAATGTGTTTTCATCACTTCTACCATGTCTATATATTCTCTGATTTCCCTTGATAATTTCTCCTGTCTCTGACCCTAAGGATGTTGGAATCTATTTCATATTCTTGGCTAGTTTATTCTTATATTCTATGTTTCCCTTTTTATGGGTCATTGCTGTTTGTAAAAAAAATCCATTAATCCTCAGTCTCACTACTATTTTCACAAAAATAGAGACAGCTTAGCTTAATACAATACAATTTTAATTTCCTTGGTGAGCCACAAATGGATATTTTTCACTGCTTCTTTTTTAATGGAAAGTTTTACCTGAATATATTCAAAAATTTCTTTTTACTTACCATGTTAGCTGTGACTAAGTAGCTCAAGTCCCATTCCAGGACAAAAGAGCTAAGCACAATCAAGGCCAAACTTTGGTACAATGCTGACGAAGTGCTACACTGGAGGTGCTGTCTATTGGATGAGATGTTAAACCAAAGTCTTGTCTGCCTTCTCAGGTGGACATGAAAGATCCAATGGCTGTACTTTGAAAAAGAATAGGAGAGTCCTTCCAGTGTCCTGGCTACCATTTATTCCTAAATCCACATCATGAAAACGTATTACTCCGTCATTGCCACATTTCTGTTTAGGGAGCTTCCTGTTTGCAAAGTTGCAGATGTATTTCCCATATTTTAACAGTGACAACTCTTCAAAAATACTTAATTGGCTGCATAACCCATTTAGGCATCTGTCGGTTATGACAGGCAGCATATAAATGGGAGTATTTCTTTTTACAAAATGTTTCCTACTGTATATTTACCTTTTAATCTATTTATAATCAGCCTCAACTTGTCTTCCACACACAGATGTAAGTGGTTTTGTTTAATTTTAAGATTCCTGCTTTGGGCTTGGATATTTCACTCTCAGATTAAATATGGAACTTGACTGCATTATGAACATATTTTTCCCAGAAGATCTTTTACAATGAGATTACTAATTAATCCTGCTTTAAACAGATCTAAAGCAGGACCGCATTTAATTGTTCATTGATGTATTAGTTGAGGAAGCTGTTGCAAAAGCATTTTACAAACTCATCTTCCTTATCACTTTTTGCCATTTGGATTTATCCAGTCTATGAAAAGATTAAAGTAACACACAATTGATGTATTGTTTTCACTAAAAGCTCCAATTCTTTCTTGCTTACTGAGCTGTTCAACAGTATAACTATTGTTATGGTGTCTGTAAACTACTGCCACTAGTGTTTTCTGTCCCTTGTTATTCCTCATCTCCATCCATACCGATTTCAATCTCCTGACCATTTTGATCCAATCTTTTATTACTTCTGTCCTTATGTTATCCTTTATTTTCAGCACTACACTTTTTCCTTTTTTCTTCTATCTGTATTTTCAAAATTTTGTGTGTCATTGAATATTTATTTCCAAACCTTGGTCATTTGCAACCAAGTATGTGTAACTGCAATTATATGTATTACACAATCTATCCTTACAACTTAAGAAAAGATTATTGTGCAAGATTAAAGCGCATGGGATTGGGTGAAGTGTATCGAGATGGATAGAAAACTGGTTGGCAGAGAAGAAACAAAGAGTAGGAATTAATGGGTCCTTTTCAAATTGGCAGGCAGTAACTAGTGAGGTGCCACAGTGATCAGTGCTGGGACCCCAGCTATTCACAACATATAGTAATAATTTGGACGAGGGAATAAATGCAACATCTCAAAGTTTGCAGATGATAACAAGTTGGGTGGAGAGTGAACTGTGACGAGGATGCAGAATTCCTTCAGCATGATCTGGACGGTTTGGGTGAGGGGCAAATCAATGGCAGATGCAGTATAATTTGGATAAATGAGAGGTTATTCACTTTGGAAGCAAAAACAAGAAGGGAGATTACTACCTGAATGGCTGTAAGTTGGGAGAGGGGAGCGTACAGCGGGACCTGGGTGTCCTTGTGCATTAGCTGCTGAAGGTAAGCATGCAGGTGCAGCAGACGGTAAAGAAGGCAAATGGAATGTTGGCCTTCATTGCAAAAGGTTTCGAGTACAGGAGTAGGGATGTGTTGTTGTAGTCACACAGGGCCTTGGTCAGGCCACACCTCTAATATTGTGGGCAGTTTTGGTCTCCTTTCCTGATGAAGGATGCTGTTTCTCTCGAGGGAGTACAGTGAAGGTTTACCAGGCTGTTTCCGGGAATGGCAGGACTGACGTATGAGGAGAGATTGACTAGGTTGGGGTTGTTTTCGCTGGGGTTCAGACAAATGAGGGGGGATCTTATAGAGACATATAAAATTTTAAAAGGACTAGACAGGGTAGATATAGGGAGGATGTCCTGATGGTGGGTGTGTCCAGAATCAGGAGTCACAGTCTGAGGATTTGGGGTAGACCATTTAGGACGGAGATGAGGAGACATTTCTTCATCCAAAGAGTGGTGAGCCTGTGGAATTCATTACCACAGGAAGTAGTTGATGCTAAAACACTGAATGTATTCAAAAGGCAGCTCGATATAGCACTTGGAGCGAATAGGATCAAAGGTTATGAGGAGAAAGCAGGATTAGGCTATTGAGTTGGTCAATCAGCCATGATCGTGATGAATGGTTGAGCAGACTCGAAGGGCCAAAAGGCCTCCTCCTGCTCCAATGTTTCAATGTTTTTATGTTTCCATCTGCAGTGCTATGCTATCTATCTTTTTGTGAATGCTTCATGCATTTTAGATGCTTTAAAATTTGTATTACTGCTGTTATATGCATGGATCTTATTCACTAGCGTACAATTACAGTTAAACATGCTGCCCCTTCCTGTTCCACAATGCTTGTCTTTATCAAAATTGGCACACTGTGTATTTTCTTGAGGTTTTCTTTAGAGTTGTACCTTTCTCTTCTCCCAATCTCTCCCTGCCCTCAGTTACCTACATCTGTCAGACGACAATGTCACACCTGCTTTCAAAGCTGTCCGAAGACTGACAGACCTCAGCTCTGATTTCACACAAGGCAAACTAGTAAGATCAATGTAAGAATAACAATTCTCAAATCAACATGTCAGTTTATGTTGCACGCCAGCCTAGCATTACAGTTGAGAATTACTGTTCTGCCAGTACCCTCTCTCCCAATGTATATCTAGAGGCCCCAGTAACAAGCAAAACTAATTTCCACCAACTCCCACTCCTTTCTGTAACAAGCATGTCTGTAACAAGCATGTAACAAGTCTTAATTAGATTCTGCAGCACACTGAAATTAAGATACATGCATCTATACAATGCCATACCAAATGGAAATGTCTAGTGCTAACACAATGGGATTCATTGAAGACCATTTCTATTAGAAATTTGTAATTAGAAAGAAATGTTGTATAGAATTAACCTTGTTTGCCTCTAAATCTTATCCGATTTTTGGGCAGGCCTCTTGTTTAATGGGATTTTCTGAAAGGATTAAACTAAAATATTGTTTTCTTAGTTCCTCTTAGAAAAATCTTATGAACTATTTGATCTTTTGGTGATCATTACAGAAACCAAGAACATTCTTTCAAAGACAAAAGAATGTTTTAAATGGATGGACTCAGGAATGAGCAGATGGATTTTAATGATAATTAAATATAAAGCAATGGATGTAGGAAGATAATATGAAACATGCATACGAAGAAGGGACATCTATTAACAAAGGTAGAAAAACAAAACAATTTAAATATGATTCCTGGAAAATGAATTGTCATTAATGAGAGGAATCATGAAAAGGCAGACATCTGAAAGGGTATTAACTGAGACAAAGAAAAATATTTGGATCTTGAACTAAGTATTGGCACAACCATATACAGAATAAAACCTGTATGTTTAGGCACTTCCACTGAGTAGTTACTGGGCATTAAGGCCTCTTATTGCATTCTAAAAGAAATCTGAATTGAAATCAAAGGCAATTTTACTTCTTGTAAAACATGCATCTCTTGTCTGCAGAGTACTACTGTATTACAGCCAATCAACTCAGCTTGAACGTATTAATTTGCACTGTATATCATCTAAACACTTAACTTTGAGGTCTGGACAGCATAGTGGTGTTTGAGTGTTAGAATCAATGCAGGAAGTAAGCATGGCCTTATTCAATACACAGACATTTACAAAGCATTCCATTTAGATTTGCTATTATATTCTAGCTATGCAAACCACATTCTAGAGATCTATGACATAACAAAAATAGATAATTTTAGTGCAGGTTCTGGTTGAACAACTAGCGCCATGGGTGAAATGACAGACAATTTGGATTGTGTTATCTGTATTCCACTTTCAAAATGGCATGGAGACATAGTTGGGAATTTCCTCCAAGCTGTTTCTACTCAACTCCAGTAACTTCCCGAACAAAACTTCAAGAGAATTTAGAACATAAATGAGGTCCAGGAAGAAAAACAAGAAATCCATAGATTGAAACTCCTGATTTCACTATGGAAAAGTTCAAAACACCATGATCCCGGTTCGTGGAAATTCCAAGAATGGATAGTATATAAAACCAAGTACATAATTAAACTGTGAGTGTGACTTGGAAATAGAGTATAAGATGAACAAGCCTCCATAAGGTCTTGAGATCATAAACATTTTAATAGATGTGAAATAGGTCCCCAGCCAAGATAGTTAATGTCAGTCTAATCAATTCCATTTTAAAACTGGATTTAGAATGTTGTTAATGGTTATAAGAATAAGAATTGATGAAGGTAATAAAATGCTTGTGGAATGTGATGTTTTATCAGTTGCTAAGACCATCAAAATTTCTAACATGTTGAGCAACCAATCAGGGAAGAATTTCTTTAGAATACTGGATAGCTGTTTCACATGCTGCTTGATTTGCCTTTGTTGACAGTAGGGAAAGGAATGCATAGGCCAGGAAACATACTTCAGAATATTTATAGAAGAGGTTAAAACAGATTGATGGAACCAATACCAGAGTACACTTTACAGTTGAGTAATAGGACCAGGCTTGATGAACCAACAGTCTTTATTGTTTGCTTTCTAATCTTAACTTTCTCGTGAACATGTTCGTGCATTTTGACAACTGAGTGATTGTCATCAGTTTCCTTGTGTTATCAAAAATGGCCTTTTCTTAAGTGCTTAAGTCATCTATTGTGCATTCTAACCTGGCTGGGGAGCTAAGCGAAAACCTGTAGAACGGTGGAGTTCTACAGTGGAGGTCAGCATAAATTGTTTGATGTTATTCGGATCACTTGGTCTGTCTAAATGGCCCTTTGACCTTTTTTAGTTGCATTCTTTGCTGTTTGAAGGAAACAACATCTGCACTTGACACTGCTCCTCAGGTGGTTTTGTCCCGCGCATTTTTATCCCAAAGTGTGGGATTCTATGCCAATCTTAGGTTTGTCTTTGAGGAGTCTTTATTTCGGTTTATGGCTAAGATAGTGGTCACGTTTATGTTTTGAAAAATGTATCGCCATAGAGATTTTATCATCAGGTGTACATATGATCTGGGCTCTGATGAAGAATGTTTCAGTTCCAAATGGTTCTGCTCTTTGAATTACCTCCATATTGTTAATATTGCCCTAGTTGATGCCCATTATGTTCACAACTATACTGCAAAGTGTGGAGCATCAAATTATTCCCTGGGATTTCAAGGATGCCACAATTCTTCACCTGTACAAATAAAAAATGCAAAAACATATGTGTGACAGTCAAAGATTGCTACTTATGGTAGCTGCTATGATTCTAGCAAAAGTTCTACCTAACAGACTGCTAAGCCACAGAGCAAAAAGGTCAGAAGGTCACACCGCCAGAAGGTCAAAGTGAATTCAGGAAAGGCAGAAACATGAGTGACATGATCTTTATTCTTTGGCACATACAAGAGCAATGAGGCAGACACCAAATCGGACTTTACTATGTTTTGGTTGACTGGACAAAGGCCTTTGACACAGTAAATAGAGAAACCTTGTGAAAATTCTTAGCCAAACTTGGATGTCCTCGTAGAGAAAAAATCTGACACATCAGTTTCATGATGGAATGTTCCAAATCATACTATTATATTAAACCAAAAACCTAAGGCATATCACTTTCAGTTAGAAAAAGGGAATGCCCTTTTTTCGATAGAATGAACAGCCCTCTAATAAAATCATGGACACAGATAGCTTTGAAATGTGTGCATTTTGAGAATGTTTTTGAGACTTAATTACCAAGTTGTTAATAAAACAGATAAAGACTTTTTCCCGCTTTTGATTGAGATACATGCACACACCATGAGAGAAGAATTTGATACTGTACCTATAGAATTAGGCAGAAAATATAGATGTGGCAGACTGCCAATTAACTTTATTGATTGAAGCAATGTTCAATGAGATTACAAATTTCAATTGCTAATGCAGGGGCAAAACTCCCTGGAACATTTTACTGGAGTTTGTCTACAATCAAGCAACAGACCTATTATCCTTTTCATAAATAACAAGGTTATGCACTGTGCGCCATACCACAAATAACATGTTAAACTAGGGTGATTCATAGATGAATGCACTTAAATTGCTATTTCAGCAAAGTTCATTTGTATGCCTGATTGTATTCAAGTACAATTGGCAAATAAGAGTCTGGCAAATGGATTGTGAGCCAAGTTTTCAAACCAAGCCATAGATCTCTAGGAGACAGACCTCAAGTCAAATATTTAATGCAAAGAAAAATGGCATAAAATGTGCATGAAGGACAAATGTTCAAGTTGACTCTGGTTAATGTACCATAACAAAGAGAATCAGATTTTAGAAATGATAATCTTTTATTTTGTTAAAGAAATTCTGTTGGCTAGTTAACCTAATCAGATTGACAAAATCAATACTAGGGCATACTCTAGTAATAGTAAAAAAAAGAGTTTGCATTTTTAACAACACTTTTCCCTATTTCCAGATGACTCCCAAGTGTTTTAAACAGCCAATGAAGTATACTTTCAATAGTCAGTCACAATGTAGGATATAGAGTAACCAGCTTACAGAAGACAAGATCCCACGAACAGCAGTGAGTGGTTGGCCAGTTAATTCTGTTTAGTGAAATTATTTGAGGAAAGAAAAATCCCTATTGCTCTTATATGCAACAGTGTTGCAGAATCTTTTATTTTGCCAAAAGGGCAGGCCCAGTCTTGGTTAGAGATAAAAGGTACTGCAGATGCTGGAGAATCCGAGATAACAAGCATGGGGCTGGATGAACACAGCAGGTCAAGCAGCATCATAGGAGCAGGAAAACTCGACGTTTCGGGCCTAAACCCTTCATCAGAAAATGTGTTTGGTCAGTCTTGGTTAATTCATCATCTGAAAGATAGCACCTTCAACAGAGCAATTCCTCAGTCACATTCAAATTTGTTTTCTAGTCTTTGGATGGGGCTTTAAAACAACATCCTAAATCTGAGGTAAGTATGCTAGCAGTGAGTTATTCTTGCCAACCTGAAAAGCTTACAATGCATTTTCATGTGATCAACATGTTCGCTATCTTTTAAAAAGAAACCTACCAGCTTCCAGGATGCTACAATACCCCGCTTCTCTCGAAAAGATAGATAGGGTCTATGTATTATTATTCCAACAGTTTTCTGGCACTTGGAATGAACCTGTAGCAAACACATTAATACTGGTTAAGAGTGTCTGCGCCACTCTCATAATTTGGAGCTACAAAGCCACCTGCCACATCTGCAGCTCGCGCTTCATAAGTCAATAACTAATTAACTGCAACACTTTACATACTACTTCTCAGATAATGCCAAGTCATTTATTTTTAGCCACCTTCTCAGCAAAAGAGACTGCCAACACCCCGCTCCCCCCCCCCCACCCACTCCCAACTTTCTCTACTCTCCCTAACTCTTCCATACCTGTATTGGTCTGCTCAAAGAAGGCAGTGCTTCCTGCTGAAAGATTTCTTGAAAATGAGCAAAGGTATCTCGTGTTTCAATGATAATCATTAAGTCTGGTTTGCATTCAATTTATGTTGCCATTTTCATAATGGTGTGGAAGTGAATGCAGGGTGTTTCTTAACAAATGGATAAGTTACAGGTTTTAATTAATTTTCCACAAAGTCAAATCCACATTGTATATTTAAGTTATGGCAGTAAAACTCACCCTCACAACTTTATATGCAGTGCTATTTTCTAATTGGCAATCACTGAGTGTTAAAAATACTGCCAGCCCCAAATTTACACATCTTGTTGGGAGTAAAACAGCTGGACACATACTAGAAAAAAGCTTCAACAAAAAGTGGAGCTTGTTAAACTTTTAAGAGAAGGCTACACAGCTAAGAAACGGGAGAAGTTTTAAAAACTTCAAAGCTGTTTTCATAAGAAATAGTAAAATGAGCACACGTTTCACTCTTGGGCAAAATGTTACCTGGTTTTAAGATAAATGTTTTTGGTAATGCGCACAAGTCACAATTTTGGTATTTCACAAGGACTTCTATATCTAAAAAAGGAAAGTAACAGTTTCGGAGTTCTGAAATTATCCTAGATCAAGCTGATGCTAAGAAAGAACAGACTTGTGATCTTTTGAAAAGATTTCCCTAGTTTATACTGTGCTCCTAGCAACAACGCCCAATATTCTATATGCCTCCTGATTTACCTGCTATATCTGCATGCTAACTTCTTCTGAATCATGCACAAGGATGCTCAGATCCCACCAGTCCACATCATTTTGTGGACTTTCTGTTTAAATTATATTCTGTGTTTTTATTCTTCCTGCCAATGTGAACAAACTTACATTTTCCTACATTACACTCCAGCTGCCAAATTCTTGCCCACTTATGTAACTTATACAAATCCCTTTACAGGCTCATTTTATCCTTACCACATCTAGCTTCCCTACCTAGTTTTGAACTATCAGCAAATCGGGCAGTCAGTCCCTTATCTGTGACATTAATATGAGAGAGCTGCTTTTATAGTTTTGCAATCCGTGAGGTCCTTTCCAGAATATAGGGAATTTTAGATGGTTACAATCAATGCATTGATGATCTTTGCAGTCACTTCTCTTAAGATCTTAGGTTGCATAATGACAGATGCAGGGAACTTGTCAGCCTTTTGTCAATATCGGGATAACTAGTAGGACTAGGTAGTGACTGTGCTTGTCAAAGGTTCTGTTTCCTTTTACCCCTAATTTTCTACTATTACTGAAATGTTTTCAGTGTATTTTACAATGAAAATAGATACTGAATATTTGGTCAAAGTTTTTGCCATTTCTTTGTTTGCCATTATTAATTTCCAGTCATGTCCTCTAGTTGAACAATGTTTACTTTAGCTACTCACTTCCTTCTTAATACTTACAGAAGCTCTTAACTATCCATTTATAGATTTTTTGCTAGTTTATCATAGTAATCTTCTTTGTCCATTGACCTTTTGCTGAATATTGAAAATTTTCCAATCCCCTGGCCTACAACTGGTGGTTGCAACATTGTAAATAACAAAAAAAAACTACAAATGTTGAAACTCAGAAATTGCCCAAAAATCTCAGGAGATCTGGCAGCATCTCTGGAGAGAAATCAGAGTTAACATTTCAGGTGCAGTGACCCTCCTTCAGAACTGGACCTGAAATGTTAACTCTACTTTCTCTCCACAGATGCTGCCAGACCTTCTGAGTTTTTCCAGCAATTACTGATTTTGTTTGCAACATAGTATGTCTTTTCATCCAACTTGTACCAAGCTTCACCTCCTTAGTTAGACAAAAATAATTCATCCTCCTTGATCATTCCTGGAAAATAATTAATTAAGCATTTCTCATTACACATTACAAGGTCAAACAAGCCTGTTTCCTGGTTTGTTCCACAAAACATTATTCGTCCCTAATACAATCTATGGACTCTTCCTCAATTGTCTGCCACTCAAGACTCCTTTAGGAAACCCAGTCATATAGAAAAGGCCTAGCGCTTGTACATGTTAATATCTAGATTCATTAACTGTGTCAAGAAATATATTTGTCACATGGTAAGCATATTAGTTTGCTCCAAAATGACTAATGCTGGCTTTGACCACAGTGTTGCCCACTGTCCTAGGCTGCATGACTGCTGGTGTCAAACAACACAAGTACACTTGCCCTTTTTTCCTTCCAAAGGGATTAATTTTTCTTCCAAATCCAGTAAAACCATTGACTATAACAGTTAAATATAAATATACAGCACGGTGCTTAAAACAGCACTAACAGGGAAAAAGAAATTGTTAACAGCCAAATGCCTCCTTAACACATCCATTCTAAAGATTAAATGTCAGAAAATTTGCTCTAAGAAACACAAGAAAAGTTGACACAACGGGCTAGAAATGAGGTTGCCCCAACCTGTCCACACCTATCAGATGAGTGGGAGACAACATGTGAATTTAGCGTTGCCATCTCATCTGAATAATTGCAGCATCAGAATAACTGGTTCAGTGCAGCTGTCTTCTCCCTAAGAAACACCCTCTGAAAGGAATGGGAGCTGGTCAGGGAAGTCAATTCCCAGATTCAGGAAGCAGTATCAAGGAAGGTCTAATAACCTCAGGTTGTTGATCAAAGTCTGTAATTGTACTTTCAGCACTGAAAGTCTATCAACACTGGTCAATGCACCCAGCACCCATCATTCACTCAGCAACACTCCTTGCCACTCCTGTTTAATATGCAGATGTGGTAAGACATTTACATTTACGAGTGTTGCTAGCTTCACAAACCCTGCTCACTCTATGTACTTTCAGTTCTTAACCTTTAGCAGGTGAAGAACTGAGACACAACACCACACAAACACTGGCATTGTGCCCTTTCTTTTGGAGATCAGGGTGGCACACAATGGGCAACAGGGGACCCGCAATTCCTAAACCCTATACAGGAAGTGGCCCTCAGCACCATGGGGTCTGCTTTTGTGATGCAGTCCCTGTCAAGGAGAATGGCAGAGTCAAATTCCAAGTTGGCAGAGCAAACTGTGCAGAGCCTTCCCTCTCTGTAACGTCAGAGTTCATTTCCCCATCATGCTGCAAGCCCTGGCACTGCTGGCCCCTTAATTGTTGCTGCTTTTGTTTGGAACGGTCAGCTGATCCTTTGCCATTGCTGGGAGATGCAGCAAATGGAACTGGTCAACACAAAAGACTTCCAGATATATGCTGGGCATTTCCAGACAATTTGCATCTAAACATTTGTCAAAAGTCACGTTATCTCCAATCTGGGTGCTTGGTCTCTTAAAGAATGTTACAGCTGGGCACATCTTGCGCCTCATGCCAGATCTTTGAAAGATCATGAAACAGTGTGGACACAGGCCCCATGTAGTCCAAATTTTGAACCCTGTCCTCACATCCATTGGTTCAGCTGTGACAAGACAGGAGTCACTTACTCTAAGCCTTCAGCACATGCAATGGACACACCTCAATGTTCCCTTCTCCTAATACACCACTGCACAGGTTGTGTAGAAAGACAGAAAGACCATCCTATGTGAACAAATTTCTTGCCCACATAGTTCCGTTTACCCAGAACCAACCTAGACTAAGAGTCAGAGTTTACCCAGGATCACCCAGAGTGAAAACAGTGATGGGATAATACGTTAAAAAAAAGACTCCGCATTATATCTACCTGGGGTATTAATACTTGAGTACGAATGCACAGCACCAAACCCATCAATGTAAAATAAGGAACTGTAGATGCTGAAAACCTGAAACAAAACCACAAAGTGCTGGAGAAACTCAGCAGGCCTGGCAGCATCTGTGAAGACAGAAACAGAGTAAATGTTTCAAGTGTAGAAGGGTCACAGCATGCAAAATGTTAATTTGGTTTTCTCTCCACAGGTGTTACCACAGAATCATAGAGTCCCTACAGTGAGGAAACGGGCCATTCTGCCCAACAAGTCCACACCGCCTCTCAGAACAGCATCCCACCCAGACCCGTTCCCTTCCCACTGCACTTCCCATGTCTAACCCAAACATCCCTAGACACTATGGGCAAGTTATCATGGCAAATTCACCTATCCTGCACATCTTTGGACTGTGGGTAGAAACCAGAGCACCTGGAGGAAACCCACATAGACACGAGGAGAATGTGCAAACTCCATGCAGACAGTCACCTGAGGATGGAATTGAACCTAGGTCCCTGGTACTGTGAGGCAGCAGTGTTAACCACTGAGCCACTGTGCTGTACCAGGCCTCCTAAGTTTCTGCACCACTTTCTGTTTTTATACCACACCCACCATGTTTGTCTTTTTAATCACAGTTAATGAAATCACCAGGGGCAATTTTAACCCTGCCCACATGATCATGTAGATGCCCCATTCTTAAAATTCCACGGAACATAATTTTTATGCGGGCTTCTGGACAGACAGCAAAACCACCCAACCCAGAGTCAGTGAGGTCCCTCTTTAAACACACTGAACGCAAGAGTTGCCAAGATTGCACAATTATTCAAAATCTCCTGGAATGGATGATTCTTTAGTCCTTTAATCCCTTCTGCCTTCTATACAATTATGTGTTACTTCAATCCCAAGCCAATTGCTGAAAAATGAAACTCAATAGTAGTAATTTTCTAGATAATAGGTTTATTCAATGAATGCAGAATTACACAATTAGATTTTCCTACTGAAGACCTCTACGTTCTGCTCACAAAAAAGCACCTGAACTACCTGTTGCCTGCCGCTTTAACGCACCACCCTGTTCCCCAGCCAACATCTCTGTTTCTGGCTTGCTGCAGTGTTCCAGTGAAGCCCAACACAAGCTGGAGGAACAACACCTCATTTTCCACTTGGGGACCCTACGGCCCTCCGGACTCAATACTGAGTTCAATAATTTTAGGGCCTAAACTCTCCCATGTCCCAGCCTCCCACCCCACACACCAGGCCTTGTTACCACATAGCCTGCCACTACACACCCCCTGTTGTTAGTCACTAACAGTCCCCATTAACAATTATACACCCTCCCAGCCTGATCGTTAGCAACTCCTTTGTCTGTCCAACTGTCTTTCTCTCTCTTTGGGCTCTTTCCTATTGTTTACTCCCTACCCCACCCACCTCCCTACTTTCTGCAGATAAACTGACGTTTTCCCAACCACCATCAGTTCTGAGGAAGGATCACCGGATCCGAAACGTTAACTCTGTTTTTTCCTTCACAGATGCTGCCAGACCTGCTGAGCTTTTTCAGCACCTTTGTTTTTGTTACTGATTTACAGCATCTGCAGTTCTTTTGGTTTTTAAAAAAGAGGAAACCTTTAGGGAGGAACTTCCAGAGTTTAGGATGTGGACAGTTGAAGGCACCGCCACCAGTTAAAATCAGGGAAGTTCAAGAGGCCGCAATTGGAGGGTTTGGAGGAATTTGAACAAGAGTGAGAAAATCAAAACATGGTTTAACAAGCAGTCAGTCACCATGGCAGTTAATAAACCCGGTGGGACTGAGGACATGGACAACAGTGCTTCCAAAGCATAGAAAGTGGGAAGTGTGCAAGGGCAATGTTGGAATGGACAAGTCCAGAAATAAGAGATATGAATGAAGGATTTAGCAGTGCATAAACTGTGATGAAGCTTAATCCAGCAATGTAAATGAGGAAGAAATAAGTGGCCATACTACTAGCATGGATCTGTGGCTGGGAAGTTACCTAGAGGTCAAATAATACACTGAGGTTGTGAACAATCCAGCCTACCCTAAGGCTGTTGTCAGAGACAAGGATCGGATTGTTGCGAAGGAATAGGGTTTGTCATAGGGACCAAAATCATTGGTTTCAGTCTTGCCAATATTTAGCTCAAAGAAATTGTTGCTCATCCAGTCGTGGATGTGCAATAAAATGATGATAATTTAAGAAAAACAGAGAGTTTAAGTGAAATAAAGCTGCATGTCATCAGCTATGTGCAGAAACTAATGCTGTGTTATTGCATGATGTCGTGGAGGGGGGGATATTGTGTTGATGAGAAACAGGAGGGGTTAGATCTCTCAGGGCCATTAGAAATAAGTGTTGAAGTGGGAAAATAAGCTGTTGCAGCCACCTCTATCACAAAGGTTAGATAAATAAGAAGGAAACTAGTGCCAACCAGATGGATGATAATGCAGACTATTCCAGAAGGTTCAGTGGTCAACTGTGTAAAAGGTCAAGAAGGATGAGGATGGATTGTTTCCCCCTGTCACAAACACATAGATGCCATTTGTGAGTAATTCATTATTAAGTTCATGAGGGGAGCAGCTAAATGAATCAATATGACATCTGATCAAAAAGTAAAAATGGAAGTGTAACTTTGACAGAAGCTTATTGGGAAGAATAAAGGAAACTTCTGAAGCATTTCAAAAAGATGATTAGATGAGTGCAGGGACAAATCAAAATTATTTTAGCTATGCAAGTGAGAAAAGATCACTTTCAGTATCCTTAAACAAGTGGGCCATAAAGGAGGAAATTAGAATCAGATGAGAATGCCAAGGGGGAGACAATGTTCAACATGTATGTACTGAACATTGTTTTGAAACATTTAGAATATCAAAAGATCAAGACCTCCAAGACTACCCGACTACTGGAGTCTGATGCTGTATTGAAGCCCTCACTGCAATGCTACTTTCAGCCAGAGTTGGAAATTTGCAATTTTCCTGCCAGACTGCTAAAAATTTATCAACCTGAAACATTAACTCTATCACTTTGTCCACGGAAACTATATCCAGCATCTTTTTTTTTATTTCAGGTTTCCCATATCTGCAAGATACTCCCAAAATTTCCTTTCCCACATCTATGCCTTGCATGGCAGACTGTCCAATAATCGGCCAAGAGGCAGCTGCTTCCTGCCAGACCACGGGTTGAAAATATTGTGCCAGGTAACGTTGCACAGATGTAACAATTACAAAAAAAAACTTATTTTTCACCATTGTCTAGACCGTCTTAAAATTAGGCATTTTTTCTACAGCAACAGTTTAATTCAGGTTTGAAGATTACGCTTTCGGAGATTTGATTACTTCACCATGCAATCAGCAAAGTGCTACAGAAACGTCTGAAATACAGCACGAGTTCATGAGCTCTTAAGTGTTCAAAAATGGCCAACTTGCTCAAGTACAGACATACTGTAAAACAGAACTCTCATTCCAGTACATTCTTGTGGGAACCTCTCTTAAAACGGAAGGATTTTTTCTTAATTTTATGAATACCTTGCAGTAAAACTGAGATTCAGGGAAGTCACAACATCTGCACTGTATCGTAAAATGTTTTTGTGTTTCAATGTTTCAATGATTTCAAGGGTTGGAAAGATAGGAAGAAAAAGGGCAGAATTTTCTCAGCAAAAATAGAAAATGGTTGGAAACAAGCAAAACTGAAAATTACAAGCACTCACATTTACATTAATTGAGAAACCTCAGTAAAAGTGTAGTGTGTACAAAGATTAAGAAGTTCCACTGAGGCACAGTGAGGCACACAGAAAGAATGAATCAGAACTCTAACGTGTAACAAATTTTGATTTCAACACCATGCAGTTAAGGTGAAAGATAAACATATACATATAGAGTGGTGTGTTTGCAGTAGATGCATCTCTGAAAGATTGCCCTTGGGGCAGGTAAGAATTTGGTTCCACTGGGTATTTACTCCAGTTCAGTTTCCCTAAATTTCAATGGGTCATGGTTATTGTTCTGCCTGTTCAACAGAGTCAATGGTGATGGGGACAAGCAGAAAGCTTGAATACTGTCTCAATAAGATTAGCTATGGCTAAAGGAATGGCACAGCCATTTGATGGGTCAAATGGCCTACTCCTGCTCTTATTTTTTAATGATCTTATTATAATTTTATGTCTCCTGACTTCAACAGATATCTTACATGCATTTCTTGGTTGCCCCAGAACTCTTACCAACTAAGCCATCTGTTCAACAGGAATGTGTAACGCAACACTGTTGTAAGTTTGTATTGAGCAAGAAAGCTGGTAAATCCCAAAATGAAGGACCACCTTTCAAATTATGGTCCTTTGCCTCCTTAGGAATATGCAAAAAGACCACACGCGTTTTTGCTTTGGTCGGTTCCTCGATAGGGCCCTTCATGTTTATATTGGGATGGACATTTCTGTTGTCCCCTCATAATAGAATGGCTTCAGTTGCACAATATGGACCAAATCAGCAACTTGAAGAGTTAGCAGCCAGCGTTCCACATCCGAGCACACCTGGTGGCAGGTGTCTTTGTATCTGAGGTATTGAGAAAAACAAGATTTACTTTACCCAAATAGTGGAATAGGCTGAGATTTAGAAGCAAAACCAAGAAGGCCAAGGGACAAGATAATACTAACAGTGTCTCAGACAGTGTTTCTCTCCACAGATGCTGCAAAACCTGCTCACCTTTACCAGCAATTTCTGTTTTTGTGACAAGATAGTGCTTCTTGTTTTGCAGGGAGGTGATGGCCTAGTGGTAGTATCACTGGATTGTTAATCAGATAATGTTCTGGGGACCTGGGTTTGAATCCTGGCATAGCAGACGGTGGAATTTGAATTCAATAAATATCTGGAAGTAAGAGTCTAATGATGACCATGAATCCGTTGCTGATTGTCGAAAAAACTCATCTGGATCACTCATGTCCTTTAGGGAAGGAAACTGCCATCCTTACCTGGTCTGGCCGACATGTGACTCCAGACCCACAGCAATGTGGTTGACTTGTAACCGCCCTCTGCGCAATTAGGAATGGGCAATAAATGCTGCCTAGCCAGCGACGCCCTCGTCACATGAATGAATAAAGGAAAAAAAAATTGACCATCTCAACAATATGTCTGAATATGCTGTTTGCTTTCGCTAAAGCCTCCTGACACTAGCTATGAATGTTCAGAATTTTACAAAGTGCTTTTTTCCAAGTGAACAACCTTTTAATTCCAAACTCTGCAAGATACAACACTCGAGGTCAATTCTGAGTCTTGGTAACCTTAAAAGAAGCTACATTAAATCCGGCAGAGGAAGCCCTCCCACTGGCTCCACTCCTTGTGACACCTGACTGATATTTTTCCGTGCAGAAACTTGGCATCTCCTGTCCAATTCTCCTCCTCTTTTGACCTCATGCACTTACTTTACTCCCTTTGTCTCACATTCTATAGTATCTATAGAATCCCTACAGTGTGGAAACAGGCCCTTCGGCCCAACAAGTCCACTCCGACCCTCACAGCATCCCACCCAGACCCATGTCCTTATAACCCACCTAATCTACACATCCCTGAACACTACAAACAATTTAGCATGGCCAATCCAGACCCTGAGGAAATCCTGGATTATGGTAACTTTATTGCTCCTAACACAGAATTGCTCAAGCAGAGAAGACATTTGAGAACTGCGAAATTTCTCTTCCATCGAATTATTTAGCTCAATGACAAGTTAGATAGAAAATCTAGCATCCTTCAAAAAGGTTGTCGGTGTCTATGATTTTACAACTCCAGTGAACAGCATCACATTGAAGTTCAAAGTTTCAAATCAGTCACTGAATATTGGAGTCCAACAGAGTTATACTGCCAGAAAGTCTGAGAAAATTCAGGACAAATATTTTCATTTCTGTCAGCAGCATACGTTTTCTTTACAATTCTTACATGCACTATGTTAGGACAATCATTAATGTGTTTTTTTTAAAGAAGAGGTTAAAATGCACACAAGGGGCTTTTATATGAGCAACTAGTGAATTAAATTCAAACTGTCCAGTGGAGGGAAAATGAAAGTTCATGTCATTATGGAGAATCTCCTCCTCTCAATTATGGATCAGCTTTCCAATAGTTTGCAAGAAAAATATGATACCTGGCTTAATGTTCCTACACTCTACAAAAGAATACAGTACTGCACACTGGGTGAACTAATACACTGTTTATAAAGTACTCTGCTTTTACAATAAACTCACAAGCAAAAGCACTTATCTGTAAGATGTCTCCTATAATTCACTTTTATAGTCCAATACATTTCCCTGCATTTTAACTATGCTTACACAAAAAAGACCAGTTAATTGCCTTTAAGTACTGAGAGACTTTCTGGAGCTAGGAAAAGGGCTACATAAACACAAGATCTCATGTTCCTGTCTCCTAGGACATGTGACATCTGAGACAAACTTGATTTTGACACTTTGAGAAAAGGCAATAATTTACATGTCATAATCATAATACATATGTACATTTTACTGTAAGCCAAATATGATCATGCTTAACTCTTAAAAGAATCAAGAGTATACAGATCTACAAAGTCAATATTAATTGAGTACTTTGGTCTTTTAGCAATATTAACTTTAATATTTCTTGTAATTAGGAATTATTTCATATGAAATGTTTACTTACATGCATATTTCTCATAGTCAACAAAATGAGTAACATGTAAGCAGCATTTCTCTTGTTAATTATGCATGAAAAGAATTTATTTTAGCTTCAAGTTAAAGCCTAAATAAAACTTAAGAACTATGGATGCTGTAATTCAGAGACAAAAATAGGAATTGCTGGAAAAGCTCAGCAGGTCTGGCAGCTTCTGAGAAAGGATAACTCGACCCTAAATGTTTATTCTGATTTCTCTCCACAGATGCTGCCAGACCTGCTGGGCTTTTCCAGCAATTTCTATTCTTGTTAACGCATACTAAGGCACATGAATATTGCGTACATATACTAGTTTAAAGAAGATTTTGCCCAGAGCAAATCAAAAGGGCACGACAGTCAATTGGAAAGCAAAGAGGCCTACCTGGCTTCCACTTGGGTCAAGCTGCATTATTGGCTGCTACCTGTGCAGCATCTTCAATTGAGCTGGGCAACTCGCCTAGTTTCACACCCTCCCATTTCACAGCTTACTTTCTCACCTACTTTCTACGGCCAGCAAATTCAGATATATTATAACTGAGCCTTCATAGTATGATCACGCTTCCTCACGGGATTCTAATTAACCCTGTCTCTTTACCCAATACCAGGTCTAAAGATAGCCCAATCTATTGGTGGTTCATTGCTGTATTAAGCTACAAAATTCTCCCAATATATTCTATTGACTCAACTTCCGAACTACCTTTCCAATTTGACATGCCCAATGTATATGAACAGTTTTAATCTCAGTATTAACTCATGACATGACCCTCTAATTTTCTCATTGACATTAAGGTGGCACGGTGGCTCAGTGGTTAGCACTGCTGCCTCACAGCGCCTGGGGCCTGGGTTTGATTCCAGCCTTGGGTGACTGTCTGTGTGGAGTTTGCACCTTCTCCCCGTTTCTGTGTGGGTCTCCTCCAGGTGCTCCAGTTTCCTCCCTGACTCCAAAGATGTTCAGGTTAGGTAGACTGGCTATGCTAAATGTGGGATCTTGGGCGCAAGGCAGGGACTTGGCCTGGGTGGGATGCTCATTGGAGGGTCAGTGCAGACTCAATGGGCCAAATAGTCTTTTTCTGCACTGTAGGGATTCTGTTCAAACCTATGATAATTGTTCAGGTGCAATCAACTGCTTGAATCAACATTTTCTATCCTTTTCTTATTTCCTAGCTCCACCTTTACTGATACTATATCCAAACTTTCTCTACCATCCTTTCTTACTACTGCATTTCTCTCACATTTCATTACAAGCTCTGCAAGCATTATTAAGCTGTATATACTTTTAATATTCAGGATAAGCCATCTCATTCTCCACTCTTCCAAAGTTCTAAAAGTTAAGTATCCTGAGAGATTTAAGTTTTCAGTTTTCAATGTCCTGCCAACATATCTCAGTAAGGGCTACTAGGTCAAATTCATGTATCTCTACTTGCGTCATTAATACTTCTACGTTGTTATGAATGCTTACTATATTCCGAAATAATGTCTTTTTACAGTTTTTCCTTGATGTGGTCTTAGTTGCTATGCTCTATTACTGGAAGTTCTTTACACAAACTATGTTTTACCCAAATAGCTACTCCGCTCTACAGCCTTTTATCAATTTTGCCTTGTGAATTTGGTCTTAGCTGAATCCTCCCACCCCACCTTATTATTTTAAAGACCAACCAACTCAACTGAGTACAGCCCATTGTTTCACTCAGAACTGGAAAGGTGGCTGTTTTTCTGATAATTAAATTCGTGTGCAGAGATGTCGCAGGATGGGAAAATCCCATTAACCTTCAGTATTCCATCTGCCTACCAATAAACTTGGTGATCATTGCAGTTTCAGATGTGAGGTGGGAACTGCCTGTGTGTATGTGTGAAAGACTGCATGTGATTGAGTATGAACAGTTTAATGTGAAAACTAGGCAGATAACTTACACATCATAATAATCAGAGCTCTGGTAGAAAACAAAAGGCAGCACTAAATGTAATACTGTACTCAATCATATGTCTATGCCAAGTTAGCTGACTGTCCTAAAAGCAGTAATGACCACAGCACTGTGGTCTCAGTGTCAGCTTGTTTCGGTTAGTATTCTTGGGATCATATTCCACCTCAGAACCCAAGTATATCCACCATCCTGTCTTGTCTCTTGAGGTCTATCACTATCATTTTTACAGTTCACAATATTTGCACGTTTACTGTCATGCAGTAATTCTGAATTTATACCCTACAATATGAATCTAGGTCATTAGTATATTTTCAAGAAAATGGAGGGCTTTCCACCTACCTCAGGGCTGCCATCCCATTTACATTCCTACAATTTAACAATCACTCAACACTATGCTCAATCTCACATTGCTTAGTCGATTTTGTATCCATGCTGCCACTTTCCCCTCTCATTCCTTGGTAATTTCACATGATGGCAAATCTATCAGTTGGCATCTTGCAAAACACTGTTTGGAAGGCCATAAACACTGCATTGACTGTATTACACTTACCGAGCAATCAATCTTGTTAAAGACCTTCACTAAATTTGTGCTAGCTTTCACTAATGAATCCAAGGTTGTCCCAGATGACTATTACTTTTGGGCCAGATTATCATCTCCAAAGGTTTGGCAATCACCTAGGTTAAACTGGCAGGGGTGGAATCATTGGTTTTATCATTATGCAATTTTTTTGGATAAGGGTGCAACACTTGCAATTCTCCAGTCCTCCGGCACAACTAATACCGCAGGAATATTGTGGCCAGTTTTGCCACAATTTCAACTCTTCAGCATCCTCAGATCCATTCCATCATAGAATCATAGAATCCCACAATACATAAAGAGCCCATTTGAGCCAGCGAGTCTACACTGACCCTCTGAAGAGCATCCCACCATATCCCTGTAACCCTACATTTCCCATGGTTAATCCACTTAGCCTGCACATCCTCAGACACTGCAGACAATTTAGCACAGCCAAACCACCTAACCTGCAAGTCTTCAGACATTACAGACAATGTAGCACAGCCAATCCACCTAAACTGCACATCTTCAGACTGTCCATCAAGTAGGCCTAACCAGTGATATCCACATCCCTCAAAATAATAAAAACAAAATCAGGTCCAGGCAACTCATCAATTTTTAAGTGCAGCTAACCTTTCCAATACCTCCTCATCACCAATTATTATATCATCCATTGTCCGAACTACCTCTCTGTTTCACTATGACCTTCTGCAGTATCTCCTTCCTTGGTAAAGACAGATGCAAGGTACTATATTAGTAAAAGCAAAATACTACAGATGCTTGCAATTTGAAAGGAAAGTGTTCAAAGAGGTCATATTGAACTCAAACTGTTCACTCTATTTCTCTATTCACAGATGTTGCAAGACCTACTGAGTTTCTCCTGCACTTTCTGTTTATAGCACTAATTTAGTAGCTCAGTTACGGCCCATGTGTTCCATGTGTGGATTCTCTTTTTGAGTCCTACATGGCCGCATTCCTCCACTTAATACTATTATACCTCTATAGACAACTTTTGGGTTTCCTATCGTGTTAATTGCCAGTCTCTTCCCATGTTATTTCTTTGCCTTTCACACTCCCTTTTCCACTTCAACTGCAATCTTTCTTTATTCACTCTCATTCTCACATATGAAGAATCTCACACCTGTCACATACACCTTTTCAGTTGCATCTTACTCTTGTCATCTAACATGCTTTGTTTTTGGTAAATCTATCTTAGCCCTTGTCGGAACGCATCTTAATTGTACCTGAACCATCTTCCTCTCCCTAAAGGCAATCCATTTTATTATGATTTTCCTGCCAAAGTTTGGATTTACCAGGTACAAGTTTGTTCTCACTCCTCTTTTCATTTTAAACTACTTCTTGTCCTTCTGCAAAGTTAACCTAAACATTATGATACTGTAATCACGGACCCCTTAAAGTTCCCTAACTCTTCATCTACTCAATACAGATCTGGAACAGAACCAGATCTAGCAATACCTTTTTCCTCAATGTGCCAGAATCATACTCACCAAGGTAATCTATCTCAATATACATCAGAAACTCTTCCCTCATTGCTCTATATTCTCGTCCATATTCGGACAATTGAGATTGCATTATTACACCTTGACTGCTTATGCACCTCCTCGTATCAACAACATCCACCCTGTCAAGTTCTCTAAGAATCTCGTATATTTCAGCATGGTTGCTTCTGAATTCCACTGAGTACAGGCTCAACCAACTTAACCTCTCCTCATAAGGTAATCCCTCCAGATCTGGTATTAACCAAGTGAACCTTTTCTAGACTGCCTCCAAAGTCTGCACATGTTGCTTTCGATAAGAGGCCCAAAATTGTTGACAGAATTCCAGCTGTAATCGGACTAGTGCCTTGGATAGTTTCAGCAAAGCCTCACTACTTTTATACTCCATTCCTGTTGAAATAAATGCCAACATTCCATTTGCCTTCCCTAATTCATGTTGAGCTTAGATACCAGCTTTTTGTGATACATGGGTAAGAACTCTCAAATCCCTCTGTTATGTAGCTTTCTGCAGCCTTTCTCCATTTAGATAATATTCAGCTCCTCTATTCTTTCTACTAAAATGCAAAAGCTCACATATTCCCACATTATATTCCATCTGCCAAATTTTTGCCCATCTTTGCCCACTCATGTAACTTGTCTATATCCCTCTGCAGACCCTTTGGTGTCATTCTCACCACCTTACTTCCCACCTATTTTTGTACCATTCTCAAACTTGGCTATAACACAATCACTTTCCTCATCCAAGTTATTAACATATATATTGTGGCACTCCACTCGTTACATCCTGAAAATGACCCCTTATCCCAACTTTGTCTTTTATTATTTAGCCAATCCTCTATTTTCTATTGATGTTCATTTAGAGACAAGTCGTGGAGATTGAGAGAAATTCACTTCTCTTCGTTAAAACAGAACTATTGAATCTTTTACATCAGATGATAGGTCAGACCTTGGTGTAATGTCTTATCCAAAAGAAAATGCCTCTGACAATGCAGCACTGAAATATTGACTCAGATATTGTGCTCAAATCTGTGGTATTTGAACTGAACCTGCAACCTTCTGACTCAACAAGAACGATTCCCACTGGGCCAACATGCAAACAGCAACATGCAGCAAATTGTGCCCGACTATACTGTGCTTCCATTGAAGGTGGTACCATAATCTGTACATTTCAGATATTAGTTCAGCATCAGAAGTGTGGCCTAGCAGTAGGCTGAATAACTCTTGTGAACACTAGAACAGGTAAGAAAATACTTCGTGCCCTGGTTTGAAATGTTAGCCTCGACAGTCACGGTGTTCACATTTACTTGAGGCAAGGCATGTGAAGATTTCTTGGATTCATTACTCAGATTTGACTTCAGGCAGTCAACTCTAATTCTCTTTGCCGTCATCAACAACTCTTGAAATAGCAACCACAGCCCACCTTTTCCAATTAGTGGAATTACTGCTGCCTAAATTAGATGTAAATGGCACAAGTGGGGGTGGCACCTGACATAATTAGTAACTCAAATTGCAATAGACATTAATTATCTCAGCCTACAGAATATCACAATGAATTCAGCAGTATGCTTTCTTTTACTTAAAAAAAGTCAGTTGTAAAGGAGCTTTCACTCCTCATAAGGGTATTAAATATCATTTCTTTATTATTTAAATAATTTGTGTACTTGTTTATCCAATTGTGCCAGCTTCACAGCTCCCCCACCCAGCCATGTCAATGTGTCAGCTGCAGTGACAGCTGAGAGAGGTTCCCCACTGTGCTTGCTGCCACACTCCCCAGGAGCACAGGGCTATGAATATGCAGCTGGAGTTTTGTCAGCACCACTTCCCCACCAGCCCTCAGGGTCATCACAAAAGATGCTAGCACAAACACAGGATAGCACAGAAGGTGGAAATCTGAAACAAAAACTGACAACTCTGGAAACACTCTGCAGCCCAGGCAGCTCCTATAGAGAAAGGGACAAGGTTCTGTTGGTCTGGGGAAAACAGACAGACAGAAAGAGAGAAATGGAGTGAAGCTGCATCCTGATAGCTCCTTATCCCATTCCCCTTTCTGGGGAACGTTTCCAGAAGGAAAGTGGATCAGCTGCCCACTCTACACAAGTAGACAGTTTGGTCCCAGTCAAAAGTGAGGCGACAGAATCACTGACAAATTAACGGAGCGGAGCAGAACGGTCACTTGCAGGGGCCATCACCTTCATGGAGACAGCTTCTTTGCAACAGGGAGGGGTGCAAGCAGAGACTGTGAATCCACGCCACAAAGAAGTGGCCACGTTTACAACAGATCACAATCTGACACTGAGGCAGTGGAGGGCTTTCCCCTTTGATCCATATTTCTGCTACTTGCTGACTGTTTATTCCAGTCAGTAAGGGTGCATCTATGTTGAGACGGAGGCTCCATGGCTGCCAGCTTTCTGATTAGCATCAGAAGCTTGCAGGCCACCCTTAATAGGAAGGTAAGTCTGAGATTCTGCTGGTCTCACTCTAGGAAATGCAGCCTTAGGACTCCAATGTTGACCCAATGTCAAGAACCCAAAACCAGCAGCAAAAAATCAGCCCATTGATTCGATTTCATGGGGTGTGGATGCCACAGACTAGGCCAGCACTTATTGTTCATCCCTAATTGCCCAAAGGGCAGTTATGAGGCCAGCAAAGTCTAGAGTCGCATGTGGGAACCTTTGTTTCACTCCCACTGTGGCATTGAAAGCTTTGCTGAGATAAGGAGACCAAAGCTATACATGGTATCTTTGTACCGTCTAAGCCAGCTCCTGTACAATTGAACAATGACTTCACAACCCGCCGTACTCAAATCCTATTGCTAAAAAGACCAAAATTCCGCATGTCATCCTAATAGCTTGCTGCACCCTCATGTCAGCCTTCACTAATATATCTACAAGAATACCTAGGTTCCTTTGTTCTTCAGTTTCCAACCTCTTACCATTCAAGAAACGGTCATCATTAGGTTGGCTTTTAATTCAAGATTTTTTAAAAATGGAATTTGACTATCTGCCATGGTGGAATTTGAAACCATATCCCTAGAACACTAGCATGGGGATCTCTGTTACTAGTCTAGCCATAGCACCACCATACTATCAAATTGTGTTGTGCCATGTCACTTGGCACATGCTTCTTTTGGATTCTTATGACACAACTTCACAAATTTATCTCCCCGGCGCAAAGGTTTCCCAACTTGAAGGAGATATTGTAAACTTGGATAGTCCCTGCCAAAACAATTTTTCATTTGGCATGATAGTTTCTACCAAAAGGTTTATTGTTTTCTGGCAAGTAGATTACTGAAACCTCATCCATGATCAATGGACTAAAGATATTCAGATTTGGGTGCTATACCCAAGGACCAGAAGATATACTGGCCTAGAAACTCAACAGTATCCAGATTACAAACAATAAAATGATTTGCAGCTTGCAGATCTGGATGACTGAATATTTCTTACAGAGAAAATAAACTACGAATAGTCAATGCTGAAAATAGGCACACTGGCTGCTCTCCAAAACTTTGCCAAAATCCTGTTAGTATTTTTAGTGAATATTATGCATTAAGAAATTTATAGAACTTAATTATAAATTTGCTAATTTAAATGTACATGATAAAAAAACACATGAAATCTATAAATAAACAAAAGCTTTTGAATAATAAGCAATTAAATCCAAACAATAAAATATTTACATTTCCATTCAAGCTGATGTTAATTGTTGCAGAAGCCTGAAAATCCTCATGCCTTCACCATAAAAACATCTGCTACTACTTCCACCCCACACCCCCAAATAAGCAGCAGGGACTGTATGGAGGCATTATCACATTTTTAGTAGAAGGGAGGAAAGGCAGAAATAAAAGGACCAGCTGGTGCACCCTACTTTCCAGCTTCCTGAAAATTCCTAAGTGTGACTCGCTGTAAAAAGGCCAATGGCAACAATATGTCATGCTCACTTCTACAACTTTCACCATTTTATATCCATTATGTCTCTAACTGTCAACTTCCAACCAGCTCAGGCCTGCATTATCAGCACATTGAGTTCTACCTCATTTCTCCAAACTCTTTCCAAACTCATCTCTTACTCTCAAACTGACTCTATTTCCTTAACTCTCTTTCATCTCCATTCCCAACCTTTCTGATGAAGGGTCTATGCCTGAAACGTCAAGCTTTCCTGCTCCCATGATGCTGTTTGGCCTGCTGTGTTCATCCAGCTCCACACCTTGTTATCTCAGATTCTCCAGCATCTGTAGTACCTTTTATCTCTCATTCTACTTCCTTCCAAGTTTCCACCATCGGCAACTGTCAACAGTTCTTAATCTTCTGAATGTTTCCCCTGTCCCTTCATAACTATTTTAATCCCCTGCTCAAAAGATCCATCTTTACCCATCCATCCTCTCAAATTCTCGTTTCATCAATAACCTTCTGAGGTCCTCAGTGATGTAGTTGCTTCTATGTCCCATCTTTATCTCTCCTTCAACTCACCATTTAAAATCTCCTCAGTTTGTTTTTATTTTCCAGCTGCTTACGCCAAAACAACCTAGTCAATGCCTGAAAGAGTGCTGTTTATTCATGTGACCATCATGCATTATCTCTCATTCTCGTCATTTGCCTCTGTGGAGTACTGTCCATAGTTAACAAGCCACCCTCTTCCACCAGCGCATAGTCAATACTATAGACTGTCTTTTTGTCCTTCGAGGTGTAGCTACCTGGACAAAGCCAACACATCTCCAGCAGTGGTGCCTTCTCTGCTGCTTCTGTTACTTCCAGAGTACTCAACAACTCAACTCCGCCTATGCATGGAGTCAGATTTTGTTTATTAGCTAATGTGACCCAATTCCACCTGTCTGTCAACTGCTAAGCCTCTAGTTTTCCACAGTCACCAACACACGGACAATATTACCATTCCATTAGTAGGCCCTTGAGCTGAAACAAAACCTTGCACAGCTTTGCTGTCCTGCAGTCCTGAGGAAGGGTCAGTTGACCTGAAATATTAACGCTGATTTCTCTCCATAGATGCCGCCAGACCTGCTGAGCTTTTCCAGCAATTTCTGTTTTAGTTTCTGATTTACAGCATCCGCAGTTCTTTTGGTTTTTATTTGGTGTCCTGTTCTTCCTCTAAGCTGATTTTGTTTTCTTCTCCACCTCCACAAGCTAAACCTATTTCCATTGGTGAAACATTGTTCCTTGCTGTCCCTTCCCTAGCTTTAGCTATTGAAACACCATTGAAACACTTGCTTTTGTAGTGTCCAGAATCAACTACTTCAATGCTCCTGTGCTGGCGTTCCATAGGCTCCAACTTATACATGCTGTCCCACAATCAGGTCAGACATACCTTAGCAAATGGAGTACCAGGTTCTAGTGGCCAAAAGGCCTATGCCTAATTTGTGTTTTAATTTAATCAAACTTTTGCCAATCAAGCTACTTTCTGTCATACACATCGTATCACATATTTGACAGAATTGACAAAGGTGTAAAGCTTCCAGAAATGCACACAAATTGAAGTGCAAAATAAATGCACTAATGATTGTCTTATCGCTTAGATTATTTCCTCTGCACTGCCAAAACATAATTGGAAAGACCCATTTACACACATGGTTGGGATTCCCACTGTCTTTACACTGATAAGGCTAAGAAAATTCTCATCTCCCTTGGTCCTTGCTATTCTGTCATCTACTATAACACAGGCCACCCCTTCAAATGATTCAAGAGTAACACATCTGAGAAAAAAGATATCCCGTCATAAAAGTAGAAATTTCTTATTTGAATAAGTCAAATCGACTATATAAAATCCTGGTAAGACAATACTCCTTCTTTTGTAATGATTTAAAATTTTCCCTTTTTCTCAGTGTCTGTGCCTTTTGCCATAAACAGTGAAAAAAAGCAACTGGACAACATTCTCGTAGACTTCACAATTGTCATTCTGCGGCAAAAAAAAAGTTTAGGTATCGTCCTTTCTGTAATTCTGCCCACTGCTGTTCCCTACCCCATTTCTCATCTTCCCACATCACTGTGGCTGGGATCATTGCTCAGCATGCCATGGCACAATGGAGTCTCACTATGCCTGTGCTCACAATCATGCTTTAGATATTTTACTGATTTGCACAGCTCATATCTTTTGGAGCCAAATGCCATCCACTACCTGGCTCTTCATATGTGCTAGTAGGCAAATGCGCAATAAACATCTTCTGGAACGCTGAACATAAAACATTATTTATTAATTATTTTGTGATGCTACAATTACCTTACGTCTCTACAGGATCTCTCACCAGTCTTCAAAGAGCAATGGCGCATTATATTAAACCTGACTCTAGATTATAAACAGATGATTACACACAGAGTAGGTGACGGCCTAGTGGTATCACCACTAAACTATTAATTCAGGGATCCAGGTAATGTTCTGGGAACCTGGGTTTGAATCCCGCCATTGCACGTGGTGAAATTTGAATTCAATACAAATCTGGAATTAAGATTCTAATGATGACCATGAAACTATTGCCAATTGTCAGGGGGGAGAAAAACATCTGGTTCACTAATGTCCTTCTGGGAAGGAAATCTGCCATCCTTACCTGGTCTGGCCTACATGTGATTCCAGACCCACAGCGATGTGGTTGACTCATAATTGCCCTTTGGGAAATTAGGGATAGGCAATAAATTCTGGCCTAGCCAGAGGTAGCCACATGAATTTAAAAAAAAACATAGAGAAGGAGTAGATCATTTATCTCCTCGTGCCTGCTTTGCCATTTAATACAGTCATCACTGATTTAACAGTAACTTCCAATCCAAATACCTGCCTAATCCTGATAACCTTTTACCCTAAGCCTAACATGAGTAATTTAAATAAATTACCAAAAAATAACAATTCAATGTTATGAAATCTATTATCTCCAAAAACTGAAAATAGAAAAAAGCTGTAATTTCTCTACTGACCTGTCCTTTCATAAATACTTGCACACTCATAGCTTCTTCTAAACCTCTGATCAAGGAGAATGTTTCTGATCAGGGAGTTTTTCTACGAGTCTCTCAGTGACAATTTCAATTTGCATTCACGGCCAAATTTATAAAGGGAGGTCTATCAACATTTGTTCATGTGGAGATTCTCTCACTCATGTGCCATAAATCCATCAAACGATCTGTGGATGTTCCAGAGAAAGGACATAATCACCTAAAACCTAACTATTCAGTAGGAAAGTGGCAATCCCAGTTAATAGTTCATGTTATAAATCGAACTTAAAATCAGCATGTTAATTTGGCTGTAGTTTCCACACAATACTTCCAGTTTTTGTTTACTTCCATGAAAAAATGTCATTCTTTTCTTGAGTTCTGCTTCATGTAACAGTACATCTGGCTTTTGTTCCGAAAGCAGTTCACTTCATTTTTTTCTCAAAAAAACCCCAACATTTCAGTTTTTGCTCACTATCCCTCTATCCATTCAACCTATCACTTCAAGTATCCACAGCAATTCAATTACATGATGGATTTTGCACACAATTTTTCAGTTATTCACTGGAAACATGCATTAAATTCAAAGTTGGGCTTGCAATGTGGATCACTGATGAGAGCTAGGAGCTATATATATTTACATGCTGCAAGCAAAAAGATGATGTCTATGCTTTGCCCTTTTTTCAACCAAACTGAAGCTTGGCATCATGTCAGTCCTTGGAGCACTCACCATGACAATGGGCCTTGCTGAAACAGAGTCAACGTATTTGGTTTGAATTTAAACAAAAGCTTAACAGTTATCTGTTCCCTGATGCATTCCCAATGACAATGCCTTTACCAAACTGAGTCCAGTTGCCAACCAATCTGCACCCTCTTCTCATGCAGTATGAATTGTGGTTCCTTTTGAGATTTGGTATTATTGAGATTCTGCCTTAATAAATGAAAGCTGGAAACTTCAGCAGCATGTCTCTGCTCTTTTTTTCAAGCAATACTGAAACACCATATTATTGTATTTGCTAAATCTTAAAGGCAAACTCACACAATACCACAATGAGACAGGCACATTAAGGTGCAAATTCATGCTCATTCTAGGCTTCTCCCACTGCAATTTCTTTGACCGTGATGAGGGCAAAAGAGCCAAAGGAGGGGTGTGAGGGAGGGTGCGAGGGAGAGTGTGAGGACAGGTGAACCTTTTAGAGGTGGCTGTCCGTCAAGCAAGATTAGAGTGGCCTTCTACTTCTGAGTATACTACCACATGTCTCTTGTCCCTCAGTCTGATGTAATAGTACCAGAAAGGAAGACTGAATGGGTTTCTGACCCTCAGCAGTTTGACTTTATGTTCATGTAGCTGGGAAGTCAAGGATTGGGCTGGTGTTCTGCAAGGAGGGAGTTCAAGATTGACAGTGTTAAGGATAGGGAGATGAAGGGAGGAAAGGCAAGAAGGAAATCCCGAATCACTTTGCAACATATGAAGTGTTTTGAAGTCTAGACACTGTTATATGGTATATATGGTACTCAAGCTACAATTTAAATGAATATTGCCTGTGATTTTCGTTCACCATAATTTGGATCGATGCAAGTGTTGCGTTCCTGAATCAAGATGAGTACATTATCATGTAATAGCAATGACATTAATTATTAGAAGTTCACAATGTTGAAAGAAGCATGATGGAACATTTTTAATGGATGCACAGCATAATAACTTAGCTTTTTATCAAAGGGTCAGCAGGATAATTGCTGCTGTCTGAAGACCTGACATCACAACTTTCAAATCTATTTAAAAAAAGGAAAATATTACGGATGCTGGAAACCTGTAACACAATGTATGAATAGTGACTAAGCTGAAATGTTAATTTTCATGAGATGATCTGTAGTCTCATGGCCCTACATATCCCCTATTCTACTTGTAGTATCAAGCCAGGGGATCAATTGTGGTTTAATAATGAGTGCAGAAGGGCATGTCAGGAGAAGCACAAGGTAGACCTAAAAATGTAATGTCAGGCTGGTGAAGCCACAAAACAGGATATCATGTATGCCAAACAGCGTAAAGCAGCAATTGATAGCCACAGCTAAACAACTCCACAGCAAACATAAGCTCTGCAGCCCAGCCATAAGCTCATAAGCTCTGACATAAGCTCTGCAGCCCAGCCATTTCCAATCATGAATGATGGTGAACAATGAAACAAATGACTTGAAGAAGAGGCTCCACCAACAGCCCCATCCTCAAGAGTGGGGGAGCACAGCACATCGGTGCAAAAGATAAGACCAAACCATTTTCAGCAATCTTCAGCCAGAAGTGCTGAGTGGATAATCCACCTCAGCTTCCTCCAGAGGTCCCCAGCCTCCTCCAGAGATCCCCAGGATCACATACGCCTCTCTGACAATGTGACTCACTCCAATCAATATCAAAATGCTGTTGGATATTGTAAATGCTGTGGACCCTACTGACATTCCGGCAATATTGCTGAAGATGTGCTCCAGAACTTGCTGCTCCCTAGCCAAGCTGTTCCATTAGACTTACAACACTGGTGTCTATCTGACAATTGGAAAAGTGAAAAATTGTCCAGCAATGTCCTGGACACAAAAAGAGGCCAAATGCGGAGGTGATGGCGCACTTGTACTGACACTGAATAGCAATCCCGAATCCCAGGCTAACATACAAGCGGAATGAAGTCAATAAAAATATGGTGTTGGATTCCTTAAAAATAAGTTAGGAATGAGTTCACGGTCTTTTTAAATATCTGGCTTTATTTCTTATTAGACGTCGAGGAGATGGTTACAAGTTAAGACCTCTCTACAGCAACAGTTCTTTCTGTGTTTTTTATACATTTTTATTACTTGATCCTCTCCGAAACTACAAGTTACATATCCTCACCACAAGGTCTAGGCAAATGTCTGTTTATCACGTATGATTGTTAAGAGGTTCCCCATATTCTCATCACAAGGTCTAGACTAAAGTCTATTTTAGACATATTTCTGCTTTAATCCAATTTCAACTGCACCTTCATGCTCCTTTTTTGCCTTAGCATTTGCAATTTAACCCTTATCATGTTGTAGCTTAATCACATAATTTTCAACATACGCCACAACGGCATTCTAATGGCGTCCATGTAACACTGTCGATTGTTGTAAAAACACATCTGGTTCTCTAATGTCCTATAGTGAGAGAAATCTACCATCCTTACCCAATCTGGTCTACATGTGACTCCACACACACAGCAATGTGGTTGATTCTTAACTGCCCTTGGGTAATTAGGGATTGACAATAGATGCTGGCCACATCTCATGAATGATTAAAAAAGAAATTCCAACCTGGCCAACTACTTCCTAGATATCTACTTTCAGTCATCAGTAAAGTGGTGGAAAGTGTTATCAACATTGTTATCAAATATCTCTTGCTCTGCAATAACCTGCTCACTGCTGCTCAGTTTGGCTGAGCTCCTGACCTCATTGCTGCATTGGTTCAAACATGAGCAAACAGTTGAATTCCAGAGAGGAATGAAAGCAAATCAGACACTTGGAATCCTGCAGCAAGTAACTCAGCTCCTGACTCCCCAAAGCCTGTCCACCATCTATAAGAAACAAGTCAGGAGTGTGAAGGAATATGACCCTTGCTTGGATGAGTGCATCCAAGACAAAGCACTCCACTTGATTGGCACCATATCCACAAACATTCATTCCCTTTCCCACTGAGGCACAATGAAGTTGCCATGGTCTGACCAGACCATAGGGCTGCTCTCTCATTAGAGAGGGAGACAAATGATGGTGGTTTAACCTGAGGATCAGTATACCTCAGGCCTCTCAGGCAAGGTGAGAGGTTGAGAAGGAGAGTCCTTCATGGTAATTTCAGCCAGTCTAGGAACTGAATGCACGCTGTTGGCCTCACACAAACCAGCTGTCCAGCCAATTAAGCCAATGTACGATCTACAAGATGCACTGCAAAAATTCATCAAGGCTTCTTATACAGCACCTTCCAAATGTATGGCCGCACCATGTAGAAAGACAAGAGTGTCAGAAACATGGGAACACCTTCATCTGCAAATTCCCCTCCAGGCCACTCACCCTAACTCATCTTGACTTGGAAATATATCGTTGTTCCTTCAGTGTCTTTGGGTGAAAATCATGCAACTCCCTCCCTAATGGCATTGTGGGCCTAACCCCTGCAACTGAACTGAAGTGGCTCAAGAAGGCAGCTCAGCACCACCTTCTCGAAGGCAATGAGGAATGGAAAATAAATGTTGCTGTAGCCGGTGATGCCCACACCCATGGAGGAGTAAAACAAGCTTGCCTGCCCTGCTGGGTATTTCCATCATGGTCTGGTAATATCTCCTGGAGTTTTTTGGCTGTCTCTGATACTAGCTGTGAAGCTTCTCACCATTCTGATCGTTTCCTTGAGCGAGACAGCTTTATTGCTTCCCTCGTAGGGGAAAGAATTGGCTATGCACTTGTTATATCACAGCAGAAAAATGACCGCATTCCCATAACTAATTCCCTCAATTGTACTTGGCTACAGAGATCACAGTTACAGTGAAGCTGCTGCATGAGCATTTGCTTAGTAATGAAGGGTATTTGTTGTTTCAGAAAGTTCATCTTCCAGACTGACAGATCCCATTCGGTCTCAACACGAATGAGCCAGAATCGCAGTGTTGCCTGTACGATGTATTTGTCACTGCCAACAGACCACTGTGCTATCAGGGCTACTTGCCAGTTGGAACCTGCGAAGATAATGCATTTTGCACAAACACTAAACTGAATAATGGCAAACAAAATCACATTCCAGCAAGATTTCAGCTAACATCATGTTCATCAGTATTGTACGTACTCATCCTATTAATTCAGAACTTGTGTCCTGTTAACCAAGTAAAAAAGTGCACATTTATGAAGGACGTTTTACAATCAGACATTTCAAGGCACTTTAATGTGAGCAGAGTTTTTTTTGAAAGTGCAGTCACTTTTGTCATGAAGGAAACACAACAAATACACAATCTGCCAATTCCCATAAATGGCATCATGATATTGACCAGCTCATCTCTTTTTTTGTGATGTCGACGAATAAATATTGGTATTTCCAACAATGCTGCACTCTTACAGGACACTTGAGTATCAGCCTTGGTTTTCGTACACAAGCCCTGGAGTTGGGTTGAGCCTTGAGTCTCGGAGTCAGGTGATCCACAACTGACGCAAATTGATGATGAACCAAGGAATCTGGGTCATACAAGTTGCGCAAAATCCTTATCTCATCAATCAGTCTCATGCCTATCAACATCAGTACTAAATACCTCTATCTTCTTCTGGATTAGTAGGGTGTGACAAGCTTTTATTAAGTAGCAAAGAGGCGACGGTGAACAATAAAAACTGCGGTTTATTTCACATTATATTTTTCAACAGCGTATTCCCAGTTAAACGAAGGCTTAAACAGAATAAACTTGTTTCTGAACAAAAAGCACAACTGAATAACAAAAAAGGAAAAAAAACAGTTTGGACCAATTTGGAATTTGACTGGTCTAAACTGGCAAATGCTGAGATGGGTTTCACTAGAGGTGACTGCAATATTGCTAATTCTACTGGTCTCATCAGAAATCCAGTTCAAGTCCCAATTCCTGAGTTGGTACCAGTATAGGTTGTGTCTCACGAATCCAGCTGCCTCAAGACTGGGTCTTTGCCAGACCAGAGTACTTGCGGGACCGTGGAAGATTGCATGTCAGGGTCAACACATATACATTCTCTTTTCCCAGCTTCTACGATTCTGAAGGCAGTGACTCATACAAAGGCATTCTCTTGTGAGAACTTCTCATAGTGACCAATGATGAAATTCAGAAGTACTGCAGGTAGACCAAAGAGATTGCTGCAATCTGTAATTTTCAGATGATTTTGCTATCACTATTCAAACTCAGAAAAGCAAATTAACATATCAACTTTAAACCCACATAGATCGATTACATTTTGCATAACTTCTACAAGGACAAGAAAAGGGCAATCTTTGATCACAAGCATGATTCCAAAGTGCAACTTAACTGACTCAATTTTCAATCTTTGCGATCCAGATACACTGCAAATTCAGCAAAGAAATAGTACTGAATTGATTAAATTTTGCAGCAATCTCCACACAATTCAATCTGGTAAGAGTGCTGAGACATTTCTGACGGACTCACATTAAATCTAGTACTGAGTGTACACCATCATGGTGACAATATTCTCTGCCTAAGAATGAGCTTCAAATTCAGCCTGAGAAGAACATGCCTTTCTGTGTCAGGATGATAATTTTTATCTTTCTCGTTATCTGCACTTGGTAATTCAATACGTTGGAAATGGTGAAATTGTGTAAATAGTTATACAGCAGTTCTTTTGAAGTTACAGCAAGAGCCCTGGAGAAAACTGTGGAGTTTTAAGGCTCCTATGACACCTTGGAGAAACTCATTCTTTATGGGTAGGGTGACACTGTGAATGTTGGAAGGCAATTCCACCACAGGAGGCACCACAAACATACCCAATCCTTTTCCTCAGCCTGTATCTCCAAAAATATATATTTCCAGCTTGGAACACTGCATGATAACTAAGGCAAGTAAACAAATTATTTTTTTCTTTTCTGTATCCATGGATGCTGATGTAAATTCCAAATTCATCCCAAAACTGGGACTGCGCAGCCTTACCTGTAAGAAACTCATTTTTCGTAATAAGCTAAACCAATAAATGATCTCTATGCAAAATAAAAACTGAAAGAACTGCAGATGCTGTAAATCAGGAACAAAAACAAAGTTGCTGGAAAAGCTCAGCAGGAGCATCTGTGAAGGAAAAAGCAGAGTTAACGTTTCGGGTCCAGTGACACGTCCTCAGAACTGATCTCTATACATTTGTTGGTGTGGGTGGGCAACAGGATGACAGTTAATCAGAAATATTTGTAATTAGACTCTAACTCCTGTCTTACTTCTTAAAATGAAACAATACAGAACATGCAGATCCAGAAGTTTCAGAAATACAAAACAATTTCAAAAGAAACAATCACAACTGAAACAATCAAAACTGGGTTTGAAATCTACAAATTATATTTCCAACAGAGAACACGTTTTGAGGACAATAAAACCAATATGGTGCAGCCAGCCATTTTTATTTTCAGCTCACAACTTCATTTCAAAAGGAAGCTCCCTGCAACAAAAAGACCAGCACCTATTTATTTCTTAGTGAATCATGTTGTTAAACAAGAGCCTGGATAAATCTTCTTTCTACTGTACTATTTAAAATCCATTAGGATGGGGGTCATTATATCAAAAGCTGGGAACCCAATGCCAACCAATGAAGAAAGCCCACACGGTTGAAACAAGACATTTAGTTTGTGCATTTTCCCCATTTCTTACAAACTGCCTCTAAGTGAAAAACATTCCCCTGATGGCAAACTCTCCTATATTAACTATTTAAATTTTCAGTACCTGCTTTCAGGGCTAAAAGACTCACTAAACAGCCAAATACAATGCAAATGGCCATCATAAATTTGTGTTCAAATATTACAAGCCAAAATGCTGTCAGAGGCCTCTACTACAAAATGACAAAAAAAGAGTTTCTGCTGGAAAATAACAAGATGAAAGTGGTTTCTGGCTTCATTTTAATGGAGTAGAACTTACATACCCATATCATGCTTGGTTACACATTTCTTAACAATTAAATCCTGTTTCAGTTAGATGTTATGGCGAGTGGCATGGGGTGGGGGTTTTGGAATTAAATCACAAGTACATTTTATTTGAACTGAAAGGCAAGAGAAAAGAATGCCACTGTAGACTTCAGAGAGTTCAGGGGAAGGTCAGACTCGCAGATGTTATCTTCTGAACAACAGATGCAATTGACTAGTGGCCTGCCACCGTCCCAGAATGGGGCCTTGATGCCACATGTTTGAATTAGGGCAATCTTCAAATGGCCTGTCACCGTTCCAAATTATCCACTGTAGTCCTGGCAAAGCTGCTACACGCCTGTGATGTTTTCACATGAGCCACCAGAATCAAGGCATTTGGATTCCTAAAAACTGGGGTACACGTGACAATGTATTTCCCATAGCATGGTGGTTCAATACAACTTGGAGTAAGCCAGGAACAACCACAGAATAGACAACATAAAAACTACACTGCCAACATCTTATACATATTACTCCCACACAATTTATATTGTGTTTATGAGAGATAAAAGGTACTGCAGATGCTGGAGAATCCGAGATAACAAGCATGGGGCTGGATGAGCACAGCAGGTCAAGCAGCATCATAGGAGCAGGAAAACTTGACGTTTCGGGCCTAAACCCTTCATCAGATTCTGAT
>JAHRHZ010000143.1:332816-365533 GCA_024137785.1 Ginglymostoma cirratum | reverse complement strand
TCTGATGAAGGGTTTAGGCCCGAAACGTCAAGTTTTCCTGCTCCTATGATGCTGCTTGACCTGCTGTGCTCATCCAGCCCCATGCTTGTTATCTCTTATATTGTGTTTATATTGATTTAACAGTACAAGTACATTTATGATAATCTGATGCTAATTGGAATTGGAATGGGAATGAACCCTGTCACTGACAATGCAGGCAGGTCGAGGGAAGTGCTCCAGGCTCAAATTCTGTAGTTCCCCTACTTGTCATCTCACTGCAGAACTGCATGAAGTAGTGTAATGGGAATCACCCAGGAAAGATGCGAGTATGGGAACCAGATTGATGGCAGAGTGGAAAAGACAAAATCAAAACATCATATAGCACAGGTGATCGTTTGACCCGTCATGCCTGTACCACTTCTCTTATCCAATCAGTTTCACTGCCCAGATCTTTCCTCAGGTGATACTTTTTTTTTTACTTTTTAAGCTTGCGTCCAAGGGAACTGAAAAGGAATAAGCCAAGAAGAAGGGCAAGGAGCTATCTAAACTTTGAGACATATATATGTAAAAGCAGGGCAACATAGTTCCAGCAGCGACATAATGGCCCATAGAACAACAAACCACTGTGATAAACCACACATGCACATAAGCACTGAGTGATAACACTAAACCTGTTAAATTGTAAATGAAGACTTCACTATGCATCAACCACACAATAAATCTTGTTTGGTGACATTTGTCATTGACATAGTCGCTAGACCGAGGAAGGAATTACAAGTTTTTTAAAAAATGGTGCCAATCAGCTCTACAGTACACACGTAACCTCTCCAGGACAGTTAGAAAATACCAAAGGTATCCTGAATGAAAATCTTCCTTGTGAATCCTCATGATAATCTGTTATTCTCTGCACAGCTGACAGACTTGTAAGGAAGCAAACTATATCCACATAACTGCTCAACCACAACAGTACCGCACCACTGAGCTTGATTTTAACTCACTCAAGACCTATTCACTTATGGAAAGTGGCAAATGAAACCAAACGGAGAGGGAAAACAGAGAACTACAAACCTATTAACCTAAAATCAATTATGAGGAAAGATGCAAGAATCTAAAATAAAAGGGCATTAAAAAATAATGGACAATTTACATAGTCAACATGGATATATGAAAGGAAAACCATGTTTAACAAACCTGTTGGTTTTATTTTTAGGTTGTAAAAGCAGAATAAATAAATGAGAACTGATGGATGTGGTATATTTTGATTTTCATAAAGTTTTTGATAAGAGGTCAGCAGACAAATTTCGAGCATGTGGGACTGGACGCCACATATGCCTGCATGGAATGAAAACTGGTTAAAGGATGATGCAGTTTGTGTTTTTTCATAAGAAGACTAGCTTATTCTTAGAATCCTGACAGTGTGGAAGCAGGTTATTCAGCCCATCGAGTCCACAGCAACCCTCTGAAGAGCACCCACGCAGACCCAACTGCCCTACCCTGGACCTGTAACCCTGCATTTCCCATGGTGAATCCACCTACCCTGCATGTCCCTGAACACTATGGGTATTTTAGCATGGCCAATCCACCTAACCTACGCATCTTTGGACTGTGGGGGGAAGCCGAAATACTCGGAGGAAACCCACACAGACATGGGGAGAATGTGCAAACTCCACATGGACAGTTTTCTGAGGCTGGAATCAAACCCAGGACTCAGGCGCTATGGGGCAGCAGTGTTAATCATTGAGCCAACGTGTCACCCCCTTCTTGAAGGGGGTAAAATGTGAGACACCAGCCAGGAAGACATTGGAATAGTCAAGTTTAAGGGCAACAAAGTCACAAAATGACTCTGTTGTCCACAGCCTTTATAGAATTTCTGAAAATTTTCTGATTGGACACTGTCAGCTGCCTTATGACCCTGGTATGGACAGGGGTGGGATTGGTAAAACAGGGCCAAAAACAGAAGTTGCTGGGGAAGCTCAGCAGGTCTGGCAGCAGCTGTGAAGAGAAATCAGAGTTAATGTTTTGGGTCTGATGACCCTTCCTCCTCCTCTGAGGAAATATACCCTATATTCAGGCTCGATGGCTGGTTTGGTTTCCAGTCAGATGGGGAGCATTCTGCAGCAAGCCACAGCGAAAAATAAGGATCCTGCCGCTACTATTGGAGAGCATGAGGAAGTAGGGGTAGTTTGATCACTGACACTGCGAGGGAACCTCTGCTGTTTGCTTGGAGCTGTCCTTGCCTCCCTTGAGTTATCAGGATTCTCAAGGCTTGGGGAAACACAACTGACAAGGGATAAAACTGTAAAGCAGGATTAATGTCCCAGCCTCACTGTAACACTTTGATTGCCATCCTGCCTCTTTGAATGAGCAATGTGGCAAATGGAAAATGTCAGACAGGTGCAATGGAATCAGCAACGTAACTTTCCTGTTTTTCTAAAACAAGCACTCAATAGTTAGTGAACATTTGACTCCGCTTTGTATCTTCAGTGATCAGCAGCTGGAACCTACCCAGCAGGCACAACCATTTGACCAGAAAGCATTCAAATGAGATTCTGAAATATGGCTGCCGTTTCCAAGTGAAATAGAGGGGGTCAGCAGTGCTGTAGGCAGTCGCCCTCCACAGGGGTGCAACACTTACAGCACTTAAATATCCAAAAAGCAACTGTAATGTCTAATTCAATTGAGTGAAAACAAAACCTTCAAATTCTCCATTCAAAGGAGTTGAAGACCACACCATCTTGCAGCTTACTCAGCAGTTAAGGGCCCTCACACGGCAGCTATTGTTTAATTAACTTTTTGTCTCTGTAACTTCATGTCCCTTTTTCCCGGCTACTATCACTACTAGTTCCTCCCACCTCCCCCACTCTATTCCTTGCACCCAGCCAGGCATCAACTCTGGGTTTCCATGGGTGACAGGCACTTCTTTCTATCTTGCCAAGTGGTTACTATTCATGTGTACAGCCTGACAGTGAGCATTGGCAAGCTACTCTATTGTGTAAAATATCATGGTTGAGCCCATCTCCTGCCTTCTCACAATCTGCTCACATCAACATTTTTTGCAAAAGTTGCTGAAAAGAGACCAGAAACAGAAACACTGGCTTATTTAGCCCTTTCCAATTCAGGGCACCGAGGATAGATGTAAGGCTCTTTTCACTGTGGTAGATGAGATCAACCAGTTCAACATGGTCCAGGGCTTAAATCTGGCACCTTCTTGGCTCTGAACTCTGTAGGCTTTGAACAACCTCTGCAAAATTTGATATTGTTTTTGAAAAATGCATTCCGATAAAAGTTACAGCAACCAATTCCAGCAGCAAGCATCGAGTGGTGAAGTCATCCCAAAAGCAGCTTTTGTGTGCTCTTCTCACTGAAATGCTGTTGTAATTCTCAACTAGTTTCAAGCTGAGTTCTAGCAAGAATTTTAATAAGCATCTTCCCTTCATTTCTGCACACATAAGTTCATCTTGGGTTCAGCAAAACCACTATAAAATCAGATGCAGAAGTTGGCACCTTGGAGCGGGGTTATACAACGGCTGTAAAGCAGGCTGCAACTTAGGCATTAATGCAAGAAGCCCTGTGCCACTTAGCATAAAGGCACTGGTGTAGCCTACTTCTGTTATAATCACCAACTGCTCCAACAGTTGTTCAAAGATCATAAGACACAAGGTATTGACAAGAAAACAATATCAGGACCAAGCATTTATAGTCAGGAGCAAACATGAAGAGAAGCTTATCACTGAATGCAGGTGGATACAGAGTGAATTGGGAATTTGGTGAGAGGAGGAATTTGGGTCAGTGCGGGAATCGGTGTTGTTCTGAAGCTCTACATTAAGTGAACTGAGAGAGGCAGTCAGAAACCAACAGCAGGGTGTGAAAGCTAAAGGCTAGGAAGCATTAATTAATTGAGTAGTTAGTGAGTTTCAAGGTTTTATTCTTCCTGTACGCAGGGTCAGTATTTTAAACTGGTGCTGGAAAGATACAATCCACTCAATATGACTACAGACAATTAGTGAACACTATTTCTAAACTTAATTTTTAGTTAGTAAGTTGAACAAAATAAAGATGGTCTGGTAGATGATGTGTTGCAGCATGTCACTGTGATCCACAGCAACCACATCTTCATTAAATTCCTGCAGCTCGAGGAACCAGAGCTGATGAGCTAGAGACCGTGCTACCTCAACGTGATGCCTCTAGGAGGCAGATCGGCATGCCTGAGGTGTTCGGTGAATACATTGTTTCCGGCTTTACCAAAGAGGGAGATGCTAACCATGCCACGGTGACAAGGGAGGACACTCTGTCACCAGAAGTGTTCAGAATTGATAAAGAAGAAATATCGGATAGGCTGATGGTACTTAAAATTGTCAAGGTACTAGGGACAGTGGAGATGTATCCAAGGATTTTAAAGAAATTGAGAGTGGAAACTGCAAAGGAACTGGTCATAATCTTTCAGTTTTCCTGGACTCAGGGGAGGTGGCAGAGGACTGAAAATTTACAAATGTTGTGGCCATGTTTAAGAAAAGTTGCAAAGATAAACCCAGCAACTACAGGTCAGTTAGTTTTAACTTCTGTGGTGAAGGAGCTTTGAGAAACAATTATTCAGGATAGAATTATCAGTCACACTGAAAAAGGTGGATTGATTCAGGAAAGTTAGCATGGATTTCTAAAGGGAAAATTGTGCGTAACTAACTTGCTGGAGTTTTTGGAAAAGCTAACAGAAAGGCTTAATGTGGGTAACTCTGTTGATGTGGTGTACATGGATTTCCAGAAGGCATTTGACACTGTGCCACACAGCAGACTGGTGAGGAAAGTCATAAGTCATCGCATAAAAGGGCCAGAGTCAACATGGATACAAAATTGACTGAGTGACAGGAATCAGAAGTTTCAATGGACCAATGGAGTAGTAATCAATGGATTTTTTTCAAGCTAGAGGAAGTTTTGTAGTGGAGTTCCCCAGGTATCAGTATTGCCTTGATTTTCCTGATACATATTAGTTTAACCAGATTGTGATTGAAAGGGACAATTTCAAAGTTTGCAGATGACACAAAATTTGTAAGAACTGTAAACTATAAGGAATCCAGTGTAGAACTCCAAAGGCACATGGCTAAGTTGCTGGAGTAGGTAGATAGGTGGCAGATAGGGCTCTATGCAGTGAGGTGTGAGGTGATGGAAGAACATTTAAAGGCACTATAAAATAGTGGGTATATTTCAAAATGGAATGCAGGAGCAGAGAGACCTGGGTGTACATGTGAAGGGGAGACGGTGACCTAGTGGTAATGTCACTGGACTAGTAATCCCAGAGACAGAGGCTAATACTCTGTGGACATGGGTTTGAATCCCACCATGGTAGATGGTGAAATCAGAATCAATAAAAAGCTGTAATTAAAAGACTGCCTAATGGTGATCATGTAACCATTGTTTACTGTTACAAATGAAAAACTCACCAGTCTTACTAACGTCATTTAAGGAAGGAAAAATCTTCGTCTTTACCTGGTCTAGCCTACACGTAACTCGAGACTCATCAATGTGGTTGATGTTTAACTATTCTCTAAAAGGGCATTGGTGAGCCAGTCAGTTCTAGCTGTAATTCGGGGCGAGCAATAAATACTGTCCTAACCTGTGACACCCACATCTGATGAACAAATGAAAAAAAGTTGCAGGACAGTCAAGAGAGCAACTAACAAAGCATACAGTATCCTCGTCTTTATTAATAGGGGCATAGAGTACAAGAGCAAGAAGGTGACATTGAACTTGTCATACCTCAGCTGGAGTATTGTGTTCAGTTCTGGGTGCCACATTATAGGGCAAATGGTTCCAGGGATGAGGAACTTCAATTATAAGGATAATTTTGAAGGAGGTGGGATTGTTTACCTCAGAGAGAACAGGCTCCGAGGAGATCTAATCATCATCATCATCTCAAAATCATGAGGGGGGCTGGAAACAGTAGATAGGGAGGAACTGTTCCCATTTGTAAAAGGAACAAGAACCAGAGGGCATGGATTTACAGTGATTTACAAATGAAGCAAACGTAAGGTGAGAAAGTCTTTCTCAACACATTGTGTCATTGGGGTATGGATGTATTGCCTGCAAGTGTGGAGGAGGCAGGTTCAATTGAGGCATTTAAGAGAGTACCAGATGATTATTTGGATAAAAATAATGTGTAAGGTACAGGGAAAAAGCTGGCCATTGGATCTAGATAATAATGCTCATTTGAAGAGCTGGTGCAGACACAATGGACTGAATGGTCTCCCTCTACACTGTAACACATCTGTGATTCTGTGATCTGGACATTTTGTTCCAGAAGACAGTTAACTCCCTTAGGATAGGACCTTCTTGTTTGGTTCATGGCCAATGATAAAAGGGTGCGACTGTGTGCGAGGAAGGTATGAGGACTAAGAAAGTAGAAGTGAAGAAGTCCCAGTCTTTGTAATTGTCCAATGAGTTCAAGCTTTTTGACACTTGTCTCAGTAAGAGCTGGATGAGTAAACTAATTACAGAACCTTGATACATTCAAGGTGGGGGAAAAGGGTGGCGGTGTCAGTACAGTAAGAGGGCTAAACACTGTCCTCTGCAGCTGACAGCATTATTTCAAAGGTTGTGTTGGCAGCCCCATGCAAGTTTGAGATATCAACTTTGTGCTGGTGAGGAACTAGCAGTGGAAGGAGGAGGATCCACCTGTTGTTGGCTGTGTAGGTATCCATAACGTTGATGAGACTAGAATACAATTTCTACTTGGGGAATATAGCACCTAAGGGTTAATTTAAAATCAGGACCTCAAAGATATTAATCTCAGAATAATTAACTGGGCTATGAACAAACTGAAATAGGATAAATGAGGTTAGAGAGATGAGTGCGTGACACAAAGATGGATAGGTATCAATTCCTTGATCTGTCACACCAGTACTAGGAAAGAGAAAGCTGTAAGGCCTTGAGGGGACTGGGCAGGGTGAATAATGGAAAGACATCTCCTGTTGAAGGAAAGTTGAGAAGTAAGTTTAAGAGTAAGAGCTCACTTTTTATAAGGCAGAGACGAGGAAAATGTTTTACCCCTCAGAGGGTTTTTAGTATGTGGAATTCTCTTGCTTAGAAAGAGAATTGGAAACTGGGCTTTTGAGTTTATTCAAGGCAGAGTTAGACAGATTTTTGACGGACAAAGGAGTCAAGAGTTGTGGGGTACAAACACGAGAATAGACTTCAGACAACAACTAGATCAGGTATGGTCTTACTAAATGGCAAAGCTAGTTTGAATGATTAAATGGATTGCTCCTACTTCTAAATCCTATGTACTAAGCAGGTCCCTAGACCCCAATAATGCTGGCTCACCAATGTCAGTCCATGATCAACAAGTGGAGTGAAAGAGATTCAAACCCAATCTTCGCTGAGTTGCAGTATGGACCGACAGGAGTGAAGAGAAAAATCCAAGCGATAACTGACATAGAACTGCTGTTGCACAGTTGCTAACGTTTAAAAAAGCAATTTGCCGGTATCCATTGAAAAATGTAAGGATTTCCCCCTTTAAAAGGTTGTTATTTTTGTTTAAAAGGAAAATAAATCAACTTAACCAAAACAAATGCATAGCAAGGGTGGAGAGAAACTATAAGCCTGAAAATAAACAAGTTTAGGGACTTGATGAAGAATGGGGAAAGAACATACTATTGTGATCAGCATTTCTGCACAGGATCTCTACTCCAGAGGGAAAAATTATCAAGAAATATCTTCAATTTCATCTGAGTCATCACTACAGGAGCCATACTATCAGTTAGCTGATAAATGAGAGACAGGCCACTGCTTTCTAAAACAAATGATCTTTCTTTGTTCAATGAATATTTCCTTTTCAAGGCAATCTGTTTTACAGCCAACACAGACATGCACATGGAAAAAGCAATGGCTTCTTCCCACACTGTGTATAATTACAGCAGTAAACACTCCACTCCTGCCTTTAATTTTTAATTTCTTTTTCATAGCCAGCAGCAACAATCGACCCTAACTTCTTCAGCAAAACTCAAGACCTCTCTTTGACATAGACATAACTGGAGAAACTCCGCAGGTCTGACAGCATCTATGTAGAGAAAGCAGAGTCAACGTTTTGGGTCTAGTGACCCTTCTTCAGAACTGATTGTAGCTAGAAAAAGACTGGTATATTTGCTGAAAATGGGAGGAAAGGAATAGATGATAGGTGGAGATGGAGCCTGGATGGAGTAAACAGCAGATGGACAGACACAAGAATAGATAATGGTGAGTCAGGGAGAAAGAAAAACTGCTAATGGGGACCATTATTGGATGGAAATGGGTTGGCTGTGATGACAGCAGCCCATGTGATGACAAGACCTGAGATGTTGGGGTGGATTAAGGACGAACAAAGATGTTCAAGCCCTAAAATTATTCAACTCAATATCGAGTCCTGAAGGTTGCGGGGTCCCCAAGTGGAAAATGAGATGCTGTTCTTTCAGATTACACTGAGCCTCCCTAGAACACAGCAGCAAGCCCAGGACAAAGATGCTGGCCAAGGAACATGGTAGTATGTTGAAGTGGAAGGCAACAGGAAGTTCAGGGGTGATTTGTCAGACAAAAAACTTTGCAGGCTATTTTGCAAATTTCTCTTGGCTGGTTTGCAAAACAGTTGCACCTAAAAAGCCCTTCAGGTCTTTTCATGACAGGCAGATCACGATCAATTAGTTCAAGCTGTTTTCATTCACTCCTATTTCAATCTGAATGCAAAGTCACTTTGTTATTTATAGTAACAAATACACTCAGGGCCCACATTCACAGTCCTACATTGATAGGAATACTGTGAATAACTCGATCCCTGTTGGAAAAATGCCATTACCTTCACTATGAGTCAGCCAAGTCCTCAGAAACACAATGGCTGAAGTGAATACACAAGAGTCATACTGAATTTCAGCCAATCTTTATGCATAAAATATGCCAATTCGTGGATAAAATATAAAAATTATTTTATACAATGAGCTTAGTATACAGTAACTCTTCAAGTACAATCATTAATGCCATGGTTTTAAATCAGTATAGTGTTGCTGCCATCTGTTCAACACCACTGCCTCAGTCTGTCTTGTTTAAGATAATCAAGCTATTCCTGCTCTGATTCTTCTAGTCCCAGCTGTGTGTCAGAAAATGGAACCACAACCAGATTTCACCGATGGTTAGAGTTTACACAGGAACAGCTAACAAAGACATCCTGGCCTAGTGGTATTATCGCTAGACTATTAATCCAGAGATCCAAGCGACGGTCCGGGGACCTGGGTTCTGATCCCACCATGGTAGGTGGTGGAATTTAAATTTGTTTAAAATAGAATTAAGGCTCTAATGATGACCATAAAACTGTTGCTGGTTGTTGACAAAAAACCCATCTGCCTCAATAATGGTCTTTCGGGAATGAAACTGCCATCCTTACGTAGTCCAGGCTACATGTGATTCCAGATCCACTGCAATTTGGCTTACTCTTAACTGCCTTCTGGGCAATTAGGACTGGGCAATAAATGCTGACCCAGCCTGTGACAGCCATATCCTGTGAACAAATGGTACCAAATTTCCAACGTTGGGGTGAATACTAACAATAAATAAAGTGATAAATTATATATACTTTACGTACACATTTTATGAATAAATAAATACATTCAATTCTGAGATAGCAGGAACTGCAGATGCTGGAGAATCTGAGGTAACAAGGTGTAGAGCTGGATGAACACAGCATGCCAAGCAGCATCATTCTGAAGAAGGGTCTAGGCCTTCCTGCTCCTCTACATTCAATTCTGGTTTTGCACAGAAACACTATTCAGAATAAAATGAGATAACAAGCATGGGGCTGGATGAACACAGCAGGTCAAGCAGCATCATAGGAGCAGGAAAACTTGACGTTTCGGGCCTAGGCCCTTCATCAGAAATGGGGGAGGGGAAGAGAGTTCTGAAATAAATAGGGAGAGAGGGGGAGGCAGATAGAGGATGGATAGAGGAGAGGATAGGTGGAGAGGAAGCAGACAAGTCGAAGAGGCGGGGATGGAGCCAGGAAAGGTGAGTGTAGGTAGGGGGGTGAGGAGGAGATAGGTCAGTCCAGGGAGGACGGACAGGTCAAGGGGGCGGGATGATGTTAGTAGATAGGAGATGGGGGTGTGGCTTGAGGTGAGAGGAAAAACAGATTAGGGAGGTGGAGATGAGCTGGGCTGGTTTTGGGATGCGGTTGGGGGAGGGGAGATTTTGAAGCTTGTGAAATCCACATTGATGCCATTGGGCTGCAGGGTTCCCAGGCTGAATATGATTTGCTGTTCCTGCAGCCTTCGGGTGGCACATCTCAAATGTCCTCATTCTTCAAGGACCGCAACATCCCCCCCACAGTGGTCGAGAACGCCCTCGACCGTGTCTCCCGCATTTCCCGCAACACATCCCTCACGCCCCGTCCCCGCAATAGTAACCAAAAAAGAATCCCCCTCGTCCTCACATACCACCCCACCAACCTCCGGATCCAACGCATCATCCTCCGACACTTCCGCCATCTGCAATCAGACCCCACCACCAAAGACATTTTTCCCTCCCCACCCTTATCTGCCTTCCGGAGGGACCACTCCCTCCGCGACTCCCTTGTCCGCTCCACACTCCCCTCCAGCCCCACCACACCCGGCACTTTTCCTTGTAACCGCAGGAAGTGCTACACCTGCCCCCATACCTCCTCCCTCACCCCAATCCCAGGCCCCAAGAAGACTTTCCACATCAGGCAGATGTTCACCTGCACATCTGCCAATGTGGTATACTGCATCCGCTGTACCCGTTGTGGCTTCCTCTACATCGGGGAAACCAAGCGGAGGCTTGGGGACCGCTTTGCAGAACACCTGCGCTCAGTTCGCAACAAACAACTGCGCCTCCCAGTCGCGAACCATTTCAAATCCCCCTCCCATTCCTCAGATGACATGTCCATCCTGGGCCTCCTACAATGCCACAGTGATGCCACCCGAAGGCTGCAGGAATAGCAAATCATATTCAGCCTGGGAACCCTGCAGCCCAATGGCATCAATGTGGATTTCACAAGCTTCAAAATCTCCCCTCCCCCAACCGCATCCCAAACCAGCCCAGCTCATCTCCACCTCCCTAACCTGTATTTCCTCTCACCTCAAGCCACACCCCCATCTCCTACTACCATCATCCCGCCCCCTTGACCTGTCCATCCTCCCTGGACTGACCTATCTCCTCCCTACCCCCCTACCTACACTCACCTTTACTGGCTCCATCCCCGCCTCTTCGACTTGTCTGCCTCCTCTCCACCTATCCTCTCCTCTATCCATCCTCTATCCGCCTCCCCCTCTCTCCCTATTTATTTCAGAACCCTCTTCCCCTCCCCCATTTCTGATGAAGGGTCTAGGCCCGAAACGTCAAGTTTTCCTGCTCCTATGATGCTGCTTGACCTGCTGTGTTCATCCAGCCCCACACCTTGTTATCTCGGATTCTCCAGCATCTGCAGTACCTTTTATCTCAGAATAAAATGAGCTTGATTTGATGCTCAGGTCGGGGGATGGAGAAGAAATGGAAATGAGTGATGCAGACAATGCAGTGGAAAGGGACAGACACTGACTATGACATTGAACTAGAAGTATTAGAAAGTAAACTCACCCTAAAATATTGTACTTGCACATTGTTAACAGAACAATAGAGAGGCCCCAGTGCATGTAAGCATTCTGCTGAATTATTCTCCAGAATCTCTTGTAATATTTGTAACATCTAAAGGAGGAATGTCTCTTTATGGCTCTGTGGGGAAGTGCACACTTCAATGCTATGCAGCGTCAGATTTCAATTCTTAGGATCCTCTAGTTGTCCTCTATAGCCTAAACTCACAAAGGAACAATCTACAGAGATTCCTGATTACCAGCTAATGACTGCAACTGGAAAACATACCTGTGGAGATCTGACAGAAGATATGATCAGAATGACTTACGTTGTCCTTCATACTTGAACAAACTGCCATTATTTTCTGTGCAAGTTCATACATGAAGAACTTTCACAGGAGAGTTGCAAGAGTTAAACCCTTCAGACAGGAGAAGGAGTCAGATTCTGAAGTATTCAAACAGAATGACTCAAAAGTACTTTCTTAGTGTAGTGCATCCAAACAGGATTGGATAATGAGGAAATCTTCAGTTTGACCAGGAATAGACTTCAAATCCATAGAAATCTGCCATCCTGTCTAGGCCTATCATGCTACCTCTCAACGTAGAGACATTCTCAATTAATTCTGTAATCATGTGAACACCAGTCTGTTCGCGTTTCACTGTAGCCCAGATACAGTTTCTCCATCTAAAGCAACAGAAAGCCCACTTTTGTTAGGAAGTCGCTCTACTGGGGTTCAAAAGATGGACAATGACAAATATACAGACCACACTAAACCCTCACTGCAGTAGCAAACTAAAAATAGAACACCATTAGAAGAAAAGAAAACATTTCTTTTATGTTGTGCCTTTACAACCTCAGGACATCCTAAAGTGCTTAACAGTGAATGAAGGATTTTTTCAAGTATAATCACTGCTACACTGAATGCTAAATGCAAATGTGTTCTTTGTGCGTGGGTCCAGAGGAACTGCTGTGACAGCTCAGGGTTGTATTTAATTGATAATTATAATTAGAAGAAACCATGGACCAATTAATGAACATTAGTTCTCAGGAAATTTGCAACATCTAAATATTAGAAAACATGAAAAATGTTTGGGTGGCGCAATGAGTTAACATGGTGATTTTTCATCTTCAAAAGCTAGCTATTGTCTGTAAATTACCACAAGCTATCTTTAGTAAAAGTTCACTAATTCTTTCAATTCCTGAAAAGTTATTAAAGCTCTAAAGTTTACTTTGTCACCCAGCTCAGACTTAGAGGATGGAAGTCTTGGCCGACTGTCAGTATCCAAATTGAAATGATTGTTGCAAAAATGGATGTGACAATGTAATGGTCATGTTAATAGATTAGTAAACCAGAGGTCTGGACTAAAAGTCCTGGGTAAATGAGTTCAAATTCCACTGTGACAGTAAGAATTTCTTTCTGACCTTTAAGAATACTGTGATAGTGGAATCGGTGCAATGCAATTACAACCACAGTGTCAAAAATGATCCTGCAACATTCCTAATCATGCTCAGGAATTTCCTTGGAACCGCGACACGCTGCTGCCTTCAATTTTCCAGAGTTGCATTATCAAAGACAGCCAGGACAAAGTCCAGCAGAGAAAGTTACTCCATCTAATCTACAAAGTGATGTAGCATTTTGGCACCAGCATCTCCTCCAAGGCCACGAGCATTAGGAACTCGTTCGTCAATGATATTTTCACATGTGTTGTGGCCCATCACAACAAGAGGAATATCATCAGCTCCCAGGAGATCCAGACCACCGTGTGCTTACTGTTGCCAGAGGATCTGGCCAAGCATGTCATGTCAGTGGGGATAAAGGCAGTGACCAAGTACATCAGCTCCAAGTGAAATCACATCGTCCAAAAAAAAAACAATATCTGAGTGCAGCTCCCTATGAGAACACAGGATTGTGAAACTGTCATAATAGTTCAACAGGCAGTGGCTGGTACCTCATGAGGCTTTATTGACAAGCTGTCAGACAATGGTAGAATCCCAGCTGAGCCCGAGAAAGGAAACAAATGGACAGACAGACTGCTCACTGATGGAAGGGAGCACTACCTGGCTTGTTCTTGATCTCCAGAAGAAGAACACAATACACCTGATCCACCTTCAATACTCTCCGCCCAAACGTCTGCTCCAGACTCCACGGAAACTTCCAACTAAAGCACAGACATAGAGAACTCTGAGATGGAGACATGAATGTAATGAAAAGCTTATTCTATTTTAGAAAACATGTCCCTGCTCCTGAATAACTTAGAGACAAAAATAATTGAGTATTGTCCACATTTCCAAAAGACTGGAAAGATTTTAAAATTAAGAGTTTTTGAAACCTTTACATAATAAGCAATGTTGTGCTCTGGATGATGTTTGAAGTAACTAAAATTTGACTACTGTCTGAAAATTTGTCCTGCCTTTTTGTAATGTCATCAAAAAAAAACACTATCTATAAAAATGACTAGGGAAAGAACTATTAGCAGATGAGTTCCATTTGCCAATACACTGTATAATGGGACATGAATGTGTAGTTGCATTTCACACATTCTGAGTTTGGACTGTTCAGGCAAAACAGAACTAGAAATTTGGTGTCTAGAAATGAATGAATGTTTGCTGTCACTAACAAACATTTAACGGAGGTATGAGCCAGATAGGATTATGTATAGAATCATACCTTACACACAATATCCCAGAAACCATTTCTAGGTATACCCTGTCCCGTCAAAAGGACAGACCCAGCAGAGGTGACAGCAATGTGGTACACAGTCAGAAGTGAGTCGCCCTGAAAGTCCTGAACATTACCTCCAGATCCATGAAGTGTCATTGCAACAGGTCAAACATAGGCAAGGAAGCCTCCTGCTGAACAACAGGTACCACTCCACTCAGCTGATCAGTGCTCTTCCATGTTGAATACCCACTTGGAGGAAGAACCGAGGGTGGCAAGGACACAGAATGGACACAGAATGTGTCAATCATCATGAGTGGCTCAGCAGCACCGCTACTGACCAAGCTGGCCATGTCCTGAAAGACACTGCTGCCAGTCAGCAGCCTTTTAAACGTGGCTGGGATGTTGGCCTTTCAATCAATATCTGATGAGAAGCTAGTTGTTCCTGGAATGGAGCACAGTAAGGCAGGGATATAATCAGGTGAGGGATGCCACAGTGGCAGATTAAGTAGTTAATGAGGCACGTTTAGGAGATTATCCCCCAACAAACTCAATGCAGCTTTCACTTAGCCAAAATGCACAAGATTCAGCAAATATTTCCTTCTGTGGAGAAAAGCATAGCAACTATCATTATGTCCAGTTACCCAGGGAAATGCAGAAATCACAGGGTATATGACCAATTTCTCTCCTACAAAAGAATATAATAACTGAAAATGTTCGTGGATATGGGGAGTTGTTCACTCATAACCACCACCTTCTACAGAGATACTAAAGTACCAAATATTGAAGCAGACATAAGACAGCGTTCAATGGACACATTACATAGAGTCAGTGCTAATGTTGAGTGACTGGGTGAGAACACTATTATGACAACAAATCAATACCTGAAAGATTAAACTTTTCACAAGGCTCAACAAGTTCTACCAACATTTACATCTCCAGATGACAGTTGCGCATGCAAGTAAATGCTTTTGAATGTGGAAATCTGGGTTCTCTGATGTAAATAGGGCCCTGATTGGCATTTTAGGCGGGCACTGTTCAGAGCCTGCACTGTGCAGACCTTGGTCAGTTCCATAGGCAAGAGAAGAAAAGAGACTTGAGTGTGGAATAATTTTTCTGAGCTACTGATTGACATCTTTCAGCTCACCCGATGGATTTGAATAAAGATGGAGCTGCAAAACCACAATGCTTGGTGAGCAAGAAAGAACTGCGTGGAAAGTAATGTTGTAATGTGCTTTCAAATGACCTTTCTTGCACCCTTATCCACGCTACAATTTCCCACTGGTTTATGCTTAATTTTGCAACATTTCTACTCATTTTACTGTATCAATCAATCAGCACGTAGTCTACACTCTTGAATTTAAACAAACATTTTTATATTTTGTATTTTTACCATGTCTTTAAGGTAATTAAATGTCACACTGTTCTTCACAGGAGCATTATACAGTAAAGTTTGGCACAAGACTATTTAAGGGCTATATTAGGCTAGATAGTCCATAAGATTGGCCAAAGAGATAAGTTTTACGCATCTTGAAGGAAGAAAGAATGGTACAGGGGCTTAGCGGGGGTAGTCCAGAGGTTAGGGTGAAGACAGTTGACAGCACAGTTGCCAATGGTGGAGCAATTAAAACTACTGACATGAACAGGCCAGAATTAAAGGCGCACAGATATCACAGAATTGCAAGAACAAAGGAGATTACGAATTAAGGGGGAGCAAGAGCATGGATGAAATCAAAAACAGATGAGAATTTTAAAGTTCAGAAGTTGCTTAACTGTGAGACAGTGTAGGTGAGCAAGTACAGGGGTAAAGGTGAAGGGAGCTAATGTAAATAATGACGTGGGCATCAGAGCTTTGGATGTCCTCAAATTTATGGAAGGTACAAATGTGATAGTCTGGTCAAGAGATCATTGGAGTAGTCAAGTCTAGAAGTACCAAAAGGATAGCTGATGGCTTCATAACAGATGAGCTAAACTAAGGGCAGCTTAAGCAACAATATGGAGATAGAAACAAGCAAACTTGGTATCATTGTGAATATATGGCCAGAAACTCGTCTTCAAGTCAAATGTGATTCCAGCATTGTTGGTTCAGACAGTTGCCAGATAGGAGATGGGAGATGGAGTCAGTAGCTAGGGCACAGAGTTTGGTCGTTAAGTCGTGAATGAGTACACATGTGGTGCTAGTAGCTGAAGAAATTGGAATAGCTAGACGTGCCAAGTGGATAATTAAACTCAGTATCTTCAGCATCACAGATACGATGTGGTAGTGTTATGGACCAAACCAAATCCCCTTAAAATATATTAAGAAGATAGCCTAGACTCCAACTTTTTCTTATTTTTGAAGGCAAGTGTAAGGCGTCGTGTACTGGATACAATTTGATTGGTCAAACTACTAGGCTTAAAGCAAAATACACTTTATTCTTACATTATAGTTAAAATACAAACAAAAGAAAGAAGAATTTAAATAACTTAACGTTATTGGAAAACTTAACAAAATAATAGATTATTTAACTACTAGACAGCAACTGTTCTAATATTGTCTGACATGCAATTCTCCACTCCATGAGGAAAGAACATCAAGAGATAACTGAGAGAGAGAGAGAGAGAGAGAGAGACACACAGAGACAGAGAGAGAAACAGATAGAGAGAGACAGACAGAGAGAGAGAGATAGAGAGAGAGAGGCAGACAGACAGACAGACAGAGAGACAAAAAGACAGACAGACAGACAGAGAGTGACAAACAGACAGAACTCAAGCGTTTTGCTGTAGCAGGGTGAGATGTATAGTAGCTTCCAAACCCCAACAGCTACTGCAAGTTAAACTAAGATCTTAACTCCATGGGAGCTTGACCCAAGCCCTTCATGCTGCTTCTATTATTCTAACTTTTAAAACAAAACCCAAGACCTCACAAGCTGTTTATTAGCTTGGAACAGACCACTCGTCACCTTTATCTCAACTTCTCTTCATTAAAAAATGGATAAAAATACATCTCTTAAAGCCACAGTATTGTCACAGTAGCAAGAAAGAGCTGAGAGGAATGGATGCTGTATTCTAACAACATTATGGTTGCAGTACTGAAGATATTTACTCAGGAACTAACCATGCCTCTATCTAAACTTTCCAGTACGGCAATAACATTAATAGCTGCCCAATAACATGGAAAATTGCTTGGGTATGCCCTAAAACAATAAGAAATAGAAACAGGAGTAGGCTGTTCAGTCCCTTGAGCCTGGTTCACCATTCAATAGGATCATGGCTGACCTGACGCTTCTCAAATTCACTTTCCTGCCCTTTCCCCATAACTTTTGACTCCCCAGAGGCCTAGAATCTATCTCAGCCTTAAAAGTGCACAAGGACTCTGCCCCACAGCTCTCTGTGAAAATGAGTTCCAAAGACTGTCAACCAGAGAAGAAATTCCTCCTCATCTCAGTCTTCAATTGACACCCCTTTATTCTGAGGCTGTACCCTCTGTCTCTAAACTCTCCCATGAGGAGAAACATGCCCTCAGTATTTATCCTGTCAAGAATCTTAAGAATCCTATGTTTCAATGAGATCAGCTTTCATTCTTCTAAACTCCTGTGAGTAAAGTTCCAAACAGTTTAGCCTTTACTCAGAAGACTCTCTCTCCATACCAGGCAGCATCCCAGTTAACCTTCTCTGAACTGCTTCCAATGGAATGATATCTTTCCTTAAACAAGGGACCAAAACTGCTCACAATACTCCAGATGTGGTCTCACCAGCACCTTGTACAGTTGCGATAAGTCTTCTCCACTCTGAAGTTCAACCCACTTGAAATAAGGGCCAGCATTCCATTAACCTTCCTGATTACCTGCTGCACACGTGTGCTAACTTTCTCTGTATCATGTACAAATACCCGTAAGCCCTTTTGTGTTGCAACTTCCGATATTTCTTCTCTATTTAAATAATATTCTGTTATCTTGCTCTCTTTCAAAATGAACAACTTCAAATTTTCTCACATTATACTCATTTTGCCAACTTTTTACAACTCTACTTAACCTATCAATATCTCTCTATAAACTGTAATCCTTTTGCAACCTGCTTTTTCACCTATTTTTGTGTCATTGGCAAATTTGGCTACAGTACATTCGCTTCCTTCCTTCAAGTCATTAACAGGTTTACAAACAGGTCAAATCCAATCAAACAATTAACAGCCATTAATCTACTCTTAATCTTTAACAAAGTAATGGAAGGTTTCTTCAGCAATGATATCAAGCAGCACTTACTCACCAATAACCTGCTTGTTTAACCTGCTCAGTTTTGTTTCGGCAGGACCACTTGACTTCAGAACTCATTAAAACCTCGATCCAAAAATGGGTAAAAGAATTGAATTACTATAGTCATGTGAGATTGACTGCTCTTGATGTAAAAAACAGCAATTGGCTAAATCTGGCATGGAAAAGCCTTAGTAAAATTGAAGTCAATGGGAATCAGGGCAGAAACTCTCTACTGGTTAGAGCCACACCTGGCACAGAGGAAAAGTTTGTGGTTGTTGGAGGTCAATCATCTCAGCCCCAGAATATCAATCACTTCTGGAGCTCCTCTGGGTAGTGTCCTAGTTTCAACCATCAAATCACTTCCCCAGTGATCTTCCCTCCCTAATAAGATCAGAAATGAGGGATGTCTGTTAATGTTTGCACAATGTTTAGTTCCATAAGAAATAGGAACAGGAGGAGGCTGTTCATCCCCTTGAACCTGCTCTGCCATACGACAGGATGATGGCTAATCTGACACTTTTCACATCCACATTCCTACCCTTCCCCTTGACCCTTCATTCCCCTACCGGTCAAGAATCTAAGAATCTCAGCCCTATATATACACAAAGGCTCTGCCCCCACAGCTCTCTTTGAAAAGGAGCTCCAAAGATTCAAGCCTCAGAAAGAAATCCCTCATCTTATTCTTCAATTGGCACCCCTTTATTCTGAGATAATGCCATCTGGTCCTAAGCTCTCCCAGGAGGGGAAACATCCTCTCTGCGTTTACCCTGTAAAGCCACTTAAGAATTCTATATGTCTTAATGAGAACACCTCTCATTCTCCTATACTCTAATGAGTAGTCCCAACCTTTTTAACCTTTACTCATTAGACAATCCTTCCATACCAGGAATCATCCAAGTTAACCTTATCTGAACTGTCTCCAATGAAATAATATTTTTCCTTAAATAAGGGCACCAAAACTGCTCACAGTAACTCCAGATATGGCCTCATCAGCACCTTGTACAGTTGCTCCCTATTCTTATTCTACAATCCCCTTGAAGTAAGGGAAAACATTCCATTATCCTTCCTGATTACCTGTGGCACTTGCATGCTAGCTTTCTGTATTTCATGTACAAGTAACTCCAAGTCCCTTTGTCATTGAGTCATACAGCATAGAAATTGGCTCTCCAGCCCATTGGTATTTGTTGGTTGGCACAGACAAACTACATTAATCTCATTCGCCTGAACTTGGTCCATAGCCTATTGTGTCCCAGCATTTGAAGTACTCATCTAGATGCTTCTTAAATATTGCAGGAGTACCTACCTCCACCACTTCCTTTGTGCTGCAGCTTTCGGCAGTTTCTCTACATTTAATAATATGATTCTTTGGTTCTTCCTTACAAAATGAACAACTTCACATTTTCCCACATTATATTCCAAACTTTTTGCTCACTTACTTAACCTAACAATATCTCTCTGTAAACTGTTTGCATTCCTTTTGCAACCTCCCTTTCCACCTATTTTTTGCACTGTCTGCAAATTTGGCTGCAGTACTTTCACTTCCTTCTTCCAAGTCATGAACCTATATGGCAAACAGTTGCAGCCCCAGCATTGATTCCTGTGGAACTCCACTGGTCACCAACCTGATAAAGAATCTTATCCCCAGTCGCTGTTTCCTGCCCATCAGCCAAATCTCTATCCATGCCAATATACTACCTCCAACATTGTGTGCTCTTATTTTATGGCCTACCTTTTTGTGAGGTTCATGATATAACAAGTATAATTCATAACTCATCAGAAACTGAAGTCAACTCCGTATGCAACAAGACCGCAAAAATATTCAGGCTTACACTGATAAATGGCTAGGAATCCCCATGCCCCATAATGCCAGACAATGACCATCCCCAACAAGACAGAACCTATTCTCTTGATAGTCAATGGTACTTCCATCACTGAATCTCCCAATATTGACATCCTCTTGGTTGCAACTAACTTCAATGGATCAGCCACATAAATATTGTGGCTGTAAGGACATGTCAGAGACGAGACGTTTTGTGTTGAGTAACTTATCCTCCTGATCCCAAATCCTTACACGTGTACAAGATATAATCTTGGAGTACAAAAAGCCCTCCGGCCAATTGAGTTTGCACTGACAAAAACTACTGTAAATCTACATTAGTCCCACCTTCCAGTACTAGGTCCATAGTCAGAAGTGTGATGGAATACTTTCCACTTGGTTGGATCAGTGTAGCTGCAACAACACTCGAAGCTCAACACCATCACAGCCCACTTTATTGACGTCCCTATCTTCAACATTCATTCACTTTACCTTGTGTGGTACAGGGCAGCAAAGTGTACCATCTACATGATGCATCTCACTTTACTCCTTCTACAGCTCCTTCCTCACTGTGACGAAGTGAACATCCTGGAACTCCCTCCCAACAGCACTCTCAATAAACACGTGATGGACTGCAGTGATTAAAGAAGGCAACTTACAACCACATTCTCAAAGGCAATTAACAACGGGTAGCAAATGCTGTTCTGGTCAGTGATAACTATATCTGATGTAGGAATAAAAGGATAAACGGCAGGTTTCTTTCTTTCATGAATAATAACAAAATAATTGGATTTTTATAAGAGTTCAGCAACTTTAAAGGTAATATTATTTTCCCGGTGCCGGCATTCAAATTCCCAGATTCATCACATGTATGCATTTTAGTAGAAGCTGGACAAGGGAGAAATAAATAGGTTTTGCTAATAGAGTTGAACAAAATAGGGTGGGAGGAGACTCACTTGGAGAATACACATAAATACATGACAACTGGGAAAACAAACACAGAGAATGCTGGAGAAACTAAGCAAGTCTGGTGCATCTGTGGAGAGAGAAAAACAGAGTTCATGTCTCGAGTCCAGTCCACTTCAGAAAAATTGGGCAGAATGGTTTGTTCCAGAGCTGCAAATTTTGCAAAGTTCCCATTCTGAGATCTGCACATCCAAGCTGCTAATCTAATACCATTTTCTGAGTGGGAGATTCACAACAGGAAAACTATGCAAACACAAGATTTACCAATAAATCAGCCATAAATGAGGTTTTAATTCAGCTGCTCATGTTTGAACTTGGTAGATGCCCAGATAGAACAAAAGCAACTCAGCGATGAAAGCTGGGTGTCTTCCCAAAAGTCAGACAGCTGTCCCACAGCCAGATTGAAAATGGTAGAATTAAGTATCACTATCGCAAGCTGTTTCCATTTGTTATTCCTGGCAAATTGTTCTGAGACAGCAAGTACAATTTCAGGAAGGCTTGGCTGTCTCCAATGGCAAGTGGGTAATTTCATCTGCAGCATATCCATCAGCAGCCTCTGTAGCAGAAAGTGTGTTTAACCTACGAGAACATTATTCATCTCATAACCAACTCTGTAGCAGACAGTGAGTTTAAGCTACGAGAACATTATTCATCTCATAACCAACTTTTATTTCCAGGAATAACTGAAAGTTGTTTGTCTGACAAAGAAAGAAAAGGCGCATTAATTGGGAAGAGTTTTATTATTAAGAGAAGTTTACATTGTCTAAGTCTAAAGTCCACAGGTACCCTGTGACATGGTACAACGCACAGCATTACAAATGGAAATCAAAAAAAAGTTCTACAGTTTTGTTCTCTTCTTCACACCTGTGCAAGGGTCTCCCATTTATCCAATTTTGACTCCAGTATTTAGCAATACATTCTGAATTACAAACCCTGCACCAAAATGGCACTGTTTTAAAAAAACAGAATTGTTTAATTTACGTTTTTTTCCCTGTCTTATGATGCAGAGACAGTCCTTTGCTTTGATTTTAAAAGGCTTCAGTCAACATCAAGACAAGCACCTAGTTGAAGCTCTGACCTGACTAATTGTGACAGATTAAACTTTTCTCCATTCCCCAATCTCACCCACTTCACTAGTGTCTCTATCCTGAACCAGTGATGTGAAATGTAATAACTTGGACATTTGTTTACTTAAAATTAAAGCCTTCAAGCGGCAAATCAATCTGTACCATGCTATGAGGCCAGTGGATTTCTCCCAAGTCATATTCTAAACAATTCTTACTGGGAGATTTAACAGTACATTCACATTCACAGAACTATTACATTCGGAAATGGATTCAAGACACCACATAGCAGCTGCACTGCAAAATTGCCTCCAAGTGTGTTCTCTTCTTCAATTTGCTGTCAGCTAATTATTACTCTGTATAGACAGTTAGATACATTTTCCACTTCAATGCTTAGGATAAAAATGGGGTGGGTTCTGCTTTATGTGGTCGACTCCTAAACTGTTAGGCAGCAAAATTGAAAATTTACCCCCATTTTCGCTTTCAAGAATTAAGGGTAATTCTGAATGTGGATTAAATTGTTAAAAGGAACAGCTGCCACTTCCACATCCCTCCTGACTTTACACAAGTATATGGGCTGAATAACACAGAATTCTAATCATTAAGGAGAATAAGTGTTATGGGGATAAAGCTGGAAAGTGGAATTGGGGATTATCATTGAGTATGATCTCATTGAATAGTGAGTGGACTTGTTGGGATGAATGGCCTGCTTCCAGTCTTACGTTTTATGATGTTTTGGTTATGGGTTTTGTGATTCTATGCTGCTACACATAACGAGCATGCAATCTGATTGTGCCTGTATTACGTAAATGTGTTTCTAAACAATAACTCTTCCTGAACGTACTCCAATGGCATAGTACTTCCCACAAAGTTTTTCATCAAGTTATTGAAGCAAAACTAAAAAATATGCATAAATCGACACCCCTGTGTCCTACTGACGTGGGCACGTTATGGATTGTGCCATATATAGACATCTAAGGATACAAACATGGAGCAAAACTTTCAGCAAGTTGTGATTTGAAATGCACTGCCTATCAAGGCAGAAACAGATTCAATAGAAGTTTTCAAAGCAGAACTAGATAAAGACTTAAAAAGGAAATATTTGGACAGCTACAGGAGAAGTGCTGAAGATTGCAATGTATTGAATGATTGTTTCAGAGCACCAGCACAGTCAACATAGGTTGATTGGCCTCCTTGTGTGCTGTAAGATTCTATGGACATCAGCCGGGCGCAAGTGTGCACTGAGATTGGCTGCCCATGGGGCACCATACCCATTCTTCCTCTTCATTCTTCAAAGCAATTGAAAACTGGGACTGGTGCATGGATAGTTTCAAATGAATCAAATCATTAACCATTTTCATGTTATGTGGTCACAGGTTCCAGTGAAAACCATCTCTTTCCACGTTTCAGAAGCAACAGAATGGCCTTGTTTGTTTTCCCAACCTGGCAACGCATTTCCAAGCTATTTACAATGGCAAAGTGCAAAAGTGTTCATGTGTTAAGTCCTATGGATGTGTAACTACGCTGCAGCATGTCTGATAATGACAGTCCCAATCTAGTAGTACTGCTAAGAAGTAAAGAAGGTAGCATTGCTCATTCCAGAAAGTCTGACATGGACCCCTGAGATGAGATACAATGCGTGGTCTGAAGATGCAACAATTCTGTCTACAGCCATGGGGCAGGCTGAGAGGCACTTTTCCAGTGCAGACCCATGAAGTGAATTTTCTACTCGCTGGACAATGTGTTTTTTTTCTCCCAATCAGTAGAAAAGATACAACTGCCAGGAGCAGACTGTCCTGGCTGTAGTGGTAATGCTATAATATGAACAAGGTGACTTAAGAACAGTTTCTCCTGACAGCACTGTCTTATAATTTAGTTCTGGCTATGACTGAACTCCCTACCTGTAAACTGAGGCCTGCAAAGTGGTTTTTAGTTGCTGCCTCGTGAGGACCTTCCTCTAATGTCAGCAAAGGCCCACTCTCAGAAAAATTTCTTCTCAACCTTTGCTTGCAATCATACCTAATAATGCAGAGATGGTTAAAGGAACTTTTTGTTTCATTTGAACTCATGGTGGTTTGATGGTGGCCGCCCAAAAGACAAATTATTGCAAATAAAAAGCTTGCTCTTCTACTACCGATCAAATCATATGAACCAATATACATTAGGGTCAGATTACCTGTACTGTTATTTTAAAATGTCTGTAGTCTAATGCACTACAGTGCACATAACACTCTACAAAATAACAAATTGGTTCTTTCTTAGATTTCAATACTCCTGGGTGTGAATTACTGATTGTAATTAATTGCAGTGGTTCCCATTTCATTAAATTGGTGCAGCCTATGTCAAGCATCAGATCTGACAGCAGCAAACCCAAATGCAAGATTCATACTTCACAAAAATGCTCATTTGATGACTTTGCCAGTTTGGTTGCAAATAATGTGGTGATGATTCCACAGGCTAAAATCCCCCTGCGGTCAAGCCCCAGTATGACTGGACCAGAGTTACGTGTAATGAGCAGAGTGTTTTTAAATGCACCATTTCTGGTAGATTCAATTGAAAATAGCCTACGAAAACCTAGCTTTGCAAGTGTTTGCCCATCTGACTAGTAGAAGTTGCATTATGTGGTTCATAATGCAAATTGGTGTTAACTGTGATCCAGTTGTAGCACCCTTGCAGTTGCGTCACAAAGTTGTGGTTTTACGTCCTCTTCCCGGGACTGTAGGAGGTGGTACTTTTCAAACAAGGCCCTGTCTACTTTTTCAGGCTGACATAAGAGAGATTAAGCATTATGTAAAAGAAAGTAAGGAGTCCCCCAAATCAAAATTTGTCCCTTAATCATCAAGAAATACATTCAGCCATTACAGCATTTTTATGTTTGCAAGGTTTTAACATATGCAAGTAGGCAATCACTTTTATTAAATTATAAAATGACGACGCTTTAAAGAATACCTCAATAGCAGTTAGGAACTTTGGGCTATCCTTTAGTCATAAAGGACACTATATAAATGCAGATATTTTGGTTTTGTCACAGAATTTTGCCACTGGCAGAAATTTGGTTACATAAAGGGAACATATAATTGAAGAGTCTGGAAGTCGTGTATCAACATTGCTGAACGATGAAGTGCTCATTCCTGTGTCTGACTGCTTTATGGAAATCCAGTCACAAACTAAGAAGGAATGAAAGCAGAAGTCCGTTTCCACAGAGGACTGTCAACAATCACTGACAGAGATGAATAAGACTTCTCAAGTAACCTGATAGCTGGTTTACAAGTTGACAGGGTAATCTAATAGAATTTTTGTTTTGGATAGTCCTACACACAATGAGCAAAATCGTTATTACTCTATCAGTAGATTCAAATCCTATAATCCCTTGTAGGATCTGTTTCAATAAAAATATAGAAATGCACATCCTTAATATTAGAGCAAGCAAATAATGAATTCTGAGCCATACTCCCACCCATCTGTTCTCATTGTCATTCCTGTACTGAAATCCTCCTCATTTGGAAATCGGCACACGTTTATTTTTGCAGGCATTTCTACATAAACATAAAGTGACTCACCTCCACAAAGAACTTTCCAGAACCTTCCCCATATCTGAATGGAAGAGCTTAGTGAGAATCAGGATCACCTGCAAAGCACATTTGAAATGCAAAGTGAGTGCACTGCACAGTAAATGAAAACAATGCAAAATTTAAGTCTCTGTATTTCAACTTTACAGCGGGCAAGCTGATTGACTGCAGGGAACGTGCATACATGGGAGGCCAATTAACCGCAACTTGACATCCATGCATGTGCATTTCAAACAAGGTAGCTGGGCAGCAAATTTGTGTAAGGAGTGTAAGCTATCCCCCACCCCCATGTAAATCACAACACTGAACTAATTATAGTAAACCAGCCAGCATCAGATGCTTGACAGTCTGTTAATTTTTTAAATTTACCCCACTTTTCTAATTGAATCTTATTACACAACTCTGGAGCAGGTGGGACTTGAACCCCAGCTGTCCAGACAGGAGTAGGGATAGTAACACTGCACCACAAGAGGGCCCCCTTAATTTGCAAACTCCGAACACAGACGGTCACCCAAAGCTGGATTTGAACCCAGGTCCCTAGCACTGTGAAGCAGTAGTGCTATCCACTGAGTCACTGTGCCAGTCTGTTAAGCTCAGGCCCTTTATTGGATTAATGTGCAGAACCATTAGGGAGCCCATTACCGAGATTTAGTTTGTTCAAGAAACATTTTTAACAGCAGTAGATGCAGTTGGCAAAGCCATAATGACAGTTGCAATGACGCTACCACACACCTGCCTGTAAACAAAATTGATAAAGAGATTTTACCATGGTGACAAAGTTCTTTTCATGCAGATTTATTTTAGTAATATGAAATGGGAGGATTAAGAGAGTCAAAGTTAAATCGTTACTGTAACAGCATGTGGGTGGCATCTAAAAACAGAATTAATAATGTGTTTATACCATTCAAGGGATACAGTGGATTAAGATGCATCTTGTCACATTCTGGATCATCTTGTCAAACAGTTTCAAGATACATGTCATACAAAGAAGAAACCTGTGTTGTGCAACACAGTAGCCTAACCAGTTTACTTCTACTTTTTCACAGGGGAAAGCATCTATATGTTCACTTAAGTGCCGGTTTTACATCCCAAAGCTTTTTTTAGAAACTGTTTCTCAAGTAGTGCATAGCATTTGTGGAATGACAATTGCCAAACTGGGAGAAGTTTGAGAAAAATTGAAAAGCTGTTATCATCATGTTAAAGGTTTCAAACAGGCTCAGCAGACTATAAGTGTCCCTCTATGTACTAAGGAGCAAAATCCTTACATGACCCTGTAAAGTATCAACCTTGAAAGGAACTTACAAATTTTGCCAGGGTGTAGTAAAAAAGTGCGCTAACAAATCAGCCACCCATAATAGACTCTGTCCTATCTTGCTTTCCACTGACTTCATTATAGAACTGAGCCATGCAGACCAGAATAATACTCGGTTTGGTCCCTTCTCTGTACTTTGTCAGCTGATTTTAGTTTTTCTTTAAATCAACCTGTTCAGAAACGTTGTTATGCAAATATGGGGCCAGTGGGACATGAACCAAGCCCTCTAGGCTCAGAGGTAGAAACATGACCACTGTTCCACAACTGCCCTCAGCTGATTTAAGTCTATTTTTCTTATCAATCTGCTCAGGGATGTTATTACGCACCTCTAGAGCAGGTGGGACGTGAAACCAGGCCTCTTAGTTCAGGGGTAGGGATGACACCACTGCACCACAAGAGCCTTTCATCTGATTTTAGCTGTGGGGGCTACAATTGATTTCAGTTGGTCTAAATAAAAGAGCGTACAATCAGCCAAGGCTCCTGATTGTTGTAAAGTGACTCTTGAAAACAGGGCATGATTGGGTTCAGCTCTGATACCCACATGGTCAAACAGGCCTGTGTCTTAGCTTTTATATTAAAATGGCTTGGGCAAGGTACTCGATTTCACCCAGCACCTGCAACCAGAAGAGGTACTAATGAATAAATAACATGATTTCAGAAGGAGAAGGCATACAGATTTTGGGAGTTTTTAAGCATTTGAAAGGGCTAACAAATGCTGGAGGAAGAAAAGGATTGTTGGCCATAATTCCAAGTACACCTGGTTATTGCCCGGACAGCTGAAACAGGTCTGGATTTTCCTTTTTTTCAATCTGTCATGATCACAATTACAGAGCAAGAAAGAAGGAAAACTATTTTGATTAGCAGCTTGGATTTAAACCACTGTTGCATGTAAAACTGCTTTTGCACAGAGTTGGCAAGACCATGTGAGTATTACACATCTTTTCAAAACTGAAGAATACTATTAGACAGAAGTTTGCAAACACTGTACGCATTTTAATTTGTCAGAGTGAATAGCAGCTGTTGCTAAGCATTTGTTAAATCAGTTAGCAGTTATCTCTTTTACTGTGTAACATTCTTCCCATCTCTACATCACTTACTTCAATCCTTATCATGATACACAGTCACTAAGTCAAGATTAAACAGAGGAAAAGATGGCCTGATAACCTACAATACAATGTTGTGGGTCGACTGAAGATCCAGGAATCGTTTCTCTCTCACAATGATATTTTTTCTTAATTACCAGCACTATTTTCCAGGACAGCCTGACATGAACCAGTAGGAGGCATAGACCGTGTGTGCCTCTTGATGTTGCATACATCTGTGCTCCATCCTACTCAATTCCTTCCTCCCAAAGTAATCTGATATTTTTCTTAAAGGGTGTCCACTGGCTTAGTCAGATGCACAATCTCCTCCTGTCATCCAGCTGCTCTCTATCAATACTATTCTTTATTTCCTTCAGATATATGGCTCAGTTTTGTCAGTATTTTCCATTAATATCTATAAATATTCATTGCTAATGGAATAAAGAATCTCTCTTTTATACTCATTATGCAGTGCATGTATTTTAATCATCTGTTGCATATGGATTAATGTGCTCGTGTTGCTACGTTTATATACTAGACATAACTAAAAAATGCTGAAAATACTCATTATTCTGCCAGCATCTGCTCACAGAAACATTTTAGATTATGACCTCTCATCAAAAGCAGAAAAGTTTAAGAATGTAATAGCTTTCATGTTGGTGAAATGCAGGTGGGTGGCAAAAGAACAAAAAGTCTGTGATAGGGCAGAAGATGGAAGACATTGAGTGACATAAAGGTTGGTGGAGTTGAGCCGAAGGAAATGGTAATGGACAGATAAAACAACAAAATATGGGTCCAGAAAAGGTCGAATAGTGAACAGTTGGTGTCAGAGAACAAACAATAGTACAGCACAGGAATAGACCCTTCGGCCCACCAAGACTGCACCTGCACATGACACCTTTCTAAACTAAAAATCTTTTGCCTCTATGCAGTCTGTATCCCTTTATTCCCTGCCTATTAATATATCTGTCAAAATGCCTCTTAAACGTTGCTATTGTATTCGCATCCAAAATGAAAATGAGAACAAGAAGACCAACGCATGCAGAAAAACAAACTGAGGAAGCAAAGATTTCAATTGGAAATTGTTGATCTCAATGTTGAATTTGGACGACTGTAAAATGTCTAACTGAAAGATGAGGTGTTATTCTTTGACTTGTATTGGAACGCTGTATTACGTGAGGTCAGAGATGTCAGTGTGAGTTCCAGGAGCAGAATTAAAATGCTAGGCCAGCACAAGCTCAGGTTCATGCTTGTGAACTGAATGAAGGATTCCTTTCGCTCTACAAGTGAGGTAGATAATCAACCATAATTGAAAACAGTAGGGCAGACACAGGAAATGAATAGCCTGCTCCTGCTCCTATGTTTTAATATTTTGGACAAGTCAGTATGTTTTGTATTCCAACTTGAACTAGTATGAGGTGTAAGGCAATTGTTCTGTTGTCTCATTTGCTATTTGTGATAAGGCAGTACATACAAACACATGTGATTTGGAAGCATGTGTGTCGGTGAGCGTGTGTGTACATTATAGTACTTGGGAAAGGACCTGGGAGTCATCACATTCAATCTTCAGGCAATGGAATTAATTGAAAATAAAATGGGACATTGACATGCAAAAGCAGACTGTAACATTTGAGATTATATTGACACATTACAAGATGCCGCTCAGACCATAACGTAGTGCTCAATTAGACTGCCACACCAGGAAAGAAACAGCTTATGTGTGTTAGCCTGCTTCTTGTAAATTGTTTCATTACCATAAAAACCAAAGCACACAGACATTATATAACTTATGCAAAATTAAGTCTATAATGAGTTCATGTTACATAAGCCAACATGAGTACTCGGGTAAACCACACTGCACAATTCCAGCGTGTTTAGGCGATTCTAGATTGAAGTCATAATTCACCATAAGATTTTGAGTATGAAGTCCTCCACAATTGGGTGTGACTGCAATATTCAACGATTTACTCAAAAATCTTAGGCCACTTCTAGCCTTGATCTCTACATGACATACATACTTCCTCTAAATCACAATACATCAAAAAAGACAATGATTTCAAAATAACAAAATGGAACTAAGAGGATGTGCTTCACTCATCTCAACCTACTAATCATTGTTATCATGGTTATACGGTCTACTTAACCTCTTACAGTCAAACATGTAGCATCCAGTTCCAGAGTTGAGTTTGCAACCTAATCCTCTATCTTTAACATGAACCCCTCACTTTCACTCCTGTAACTTCTACTGCTACCTCAATCCAGTGATCAGGCCAACATCTCAAAGTCCATTATTCATGAATGACTTTTAGATACTTCTTCAAACCCTCATTGTTATATGATGAATCTTCATTAATGCTCATCATTCTCTCTGAACTGAATAGATTCTGGTGTTTCCTGTGATGAGGCCATCCTTCACCTCTTGGAAATTCTCTGTGGTTCTTTCAGCCTCATTGATCAATAGCAATTATCCAACAGCAATTCTGACTGTCACAAATTCTGATTGCAATGCTTCATAATCACATTTCTGAAATATGTGCATCATTTAGAAGGATGAGGTGCCTGAAGACTGGAGGGTAGCTAATGCCGTACCTTTGTTTAAGAAAGGTTTAAGGAGAAACTAGGGAACTGTAAGCCTGTGAGTCTGACTTTAGTTGTGAGTAAATTGTTGGAGGTGATTATAAAAGATAGTATTTATGGACATTTAGAGAGGCAAGAATTGATTACAGAATGTCAGCATGATTTTGCGCGAGGAAAATCATGTCTCACAAACTTGATTGAATTTTTTTGAGGAAATTACCAAAAAAGTTGATGATTGCAGAGAGTTGACATTGTTTATTTGGATTTTAGTAAAGCCTTTGACAAGGTTCCGCATGGTAGACTAAATTAGTAAAGTTAGGTCACATGGGATTCAGGGTGAGCTTGCCAATTGGATACATAATTGGCTTAATGGCAGGAGACACAGTGTAATAGTGGATAGTTGCTTTTTGGACTGGACTCCTGTTATCAGTGGTGTTCCACAGGGACTGGTTCTGGGTCCTCTTTTATTTGACAATTATCTAAATGATTTGGCTAAGAATATAGAAGGCATGGTTATTAAGTTTGTGGATGACACCAAGATTGGTGGCATTGTAGACAGTGAAGAAGGTTTTCCAAGATTACAAAGGGATCTTGACCAAATGGGTCAATGGACTGAAAAATGGCAGCAATCTGGATAAATGTGAGGTACTGCATTTTGTTACAACAAACAAGGGTAGAGTTTATACAATGAATGGTAGGGCCATGGGCGGTGCTGTATAACAGAGGGACCTAGGGGTGCAGGTACATAATTCTTTAAAGTGTGCGTCACACATAGGCCTTTGGCACGCTGGCCTTCACTGCTCAGTCCTCTGAATATAGGAGTTGGGACATTATGTTGAGGTTGTACAGGACACTGGTGAGGCCTCTTCTGGAATACTGTGTCCAGTTCTGGTTGCCCAGTTATAGAAAGGATATTATCAATCTGGAGAGGGTTCAAAAGAGATTTACGAGGATGTTGCTGAGTATGGAAGGTTTGAGTTATAAGGAAAGGATGGATACGCTGGGACCTTTTTCACCTGAGTGAAAGAGGTTGAGAGCTGACTTTATAGAAGTTTATAAAATAATTAGAGGTACAGATATAGTTGATAGTAGTTGTCTTTTCCCGAAGATGGGGAATTTCAAGACTAGGGGACACATTTTTAAGGTGAGAGGAGAGAGATTTAAAAAAGACATGAGGCAATTTTTTGTACAGAGAGTGTTTTGCATGTGGAATGAACTTCCTGATGAAGTGATGGATGCAGGTACAATGACAATGTTTATAAGATACTTGGATAGATATATGAAGAGGAAAGGTTTGAAGGGATATGGGCCAGGAGCAGGCAGGTGGGATTAGTTTAGTTTAGGATTATGTTCGACATGGACTGGTTGGACCGAAGGGTCTGTTTCTGTGCTGTATGACTCTATGACTCTACTTTAGGTAATTAATGAAACTATCAGTGTATTCCCCTGGATGTTGAACTCTTCTGTTAAATCTTGTTTTTTTGAGAATTTCATTTGTTCTAAGACTAACATAATTGTCAAAAGTTTTTAGAACTTAATTGGAAGTATCTGTCCCTTCATTTATAGAGTATTTACTTGAACAGCTTCTGATTTACCTCAACCTTGGAAGCAATTCTGTATCTCCAGAGTGTTTTATTCCAAAATGTCCCATTCTGTATTCTGTATTTCATCCCTGAAATGATATCTTCCTGGCAATATTATTTCCACTGCTTTGTATTCCTAGTGTGATTACTCACACTTTTTACTCTAAAAGACGTTCAATTCTGAACTACATGAATGCTGTATCAGAGATAAAAGGTACTGCAGATGCTGGAGAATCCGAGATAACAAGCATGGGGCTGGATGAACACAGCAGGTCAAGCA